>LR750391.1:197500-239602 GCA_902729485.2 Mus minutoides | reverse complement strand
GGGGATGCTGATAGCCCATGGAAAGGCACATGGGAAAGGGGATCTCTCCCCTTTCAGTTATGACCACAGGGACAACTAAAAAGGTCACTGGAAGTGTGGCCAGGACTGATAAACAATGGGGATTTGCACACATTAGAAGTGACAATGTAAATACACTCAGAATGACCCCTTGAGAGAGAGAAATTGTGAATCCACACAAAAGAAGCAGGGTTACATACTGACCAAACAAGCCTTCTTAAAGGAGATGGTTCTGTAGGAAGCAATGGAGTGTTTCAGATGCCCAGCTACACTGTCTTCTGGCCCGCAGAGTTTAAAAATCGCACCCCCACCCTCCAAGGGCAAATACAAAAGTTGTATTTTTGCTTTGATGTGCCAATTCATATCATCCCCTAGTTCCATTCTACAGGCTTGGCTACATTTACATGAACATTGTCCTTTCTACCTTCAGAACACCAAGAATGGTCTCAGTAACTACATGCTAATTGAGTTGCCTAAGAGAAACCCTGTCTCAGAAAAAAATCTCCAGTTCCCAGCTCTAGTGTATTCTCTCTTCGTTGTTTCTTTGTATTTCTGTGTTCTCTGTGATGAGAGTACATTACTGTCCCATTCTGGACCATCTCACTATAAAATGGTATAATTATAATAAGCATAAAAACAATCTTATCACAAATCTCTTACTTAATTTCATTCTCCTTCCCTAGCCACAGGCCTGAATCATTTTGTGTCCTTTAATTACCGAGGGTATAGTCCATCCAAGAAAGGATTAGAGTGTTACTGGCTGGTGGTACCTGGTTGTATTGGCTAGTTTTGTGTCAACATGACACAGCTGGAGTTATCACAGAGAAAGGAGCTTCAGTTGAGGAAATGCCTCCATGAGATCCAACTGTAAGGCATTTTCTCAATTACTGATCAAGGGGGAAAGGCCCCTTGTAGGTGGGACCATCTCTGGGCTGGTAGTCTTGGGTTCTATAAGAGAGCAGGCTGAGCAAGCCAGGGGAGGCAAGCCAGTAAAGAGCATCCCTCCATGGCCTCTGCATCAGCTCCTGCTTTCTGTCCTGCTTGAGTTCCAGTCCTGACTTCCTTCAGTGATGAACAGCAGTATGGAAGTATAAGCTGAATAAACCCTTTCCTCCCCAACTGGTTCTTGGTTATGATGTTTGTGCAGGAATAGAAACCCTGACTAAGACACTGGTCATGGCACACGGTGTCATTAATGTGTCTTTCACTGAAGCTATGGAAATGGCCTGAAATCCACAGACTGGCTTATCTCTGAGCCTGGGGCAATGCTATTACCCAATTACCTTTTCTGGTTTTATTTGTTTAAATAAATATCTCTGAGTGTATAGAAGAGAAAGTCACCAGGACGTGTGTTTCCTCTGAAATGTTCTGTGAGGGTTACAGGGAAAATAATGTGTTTTGACATTTAAGAACTTTATCTCATGACTATGCTTTAGATTTTTATCAATAACAAGATGTCTGGTTTTAAATTTTATTTTTATAGATGCCATTTTTTTCTTTAAAGCTGTCATTTCAGAAGAGCTGTATCCATATACCACAAATAGATCATTTCATCTGACTTTGGAAACAATGCCCTAATCTGTTCCTGGATGGTTCTGTATTGTAATTAAGACTTCAGGTGATATATGCATGTAGAAAAGGAAGAGGAAACATTGAAAAATAAATTAGGTCATAGGTTTAAGGTATAATGGTTTTCTGTAGCATAGCTATGCCATGTTCATGACTTAAATGGGTTGCGGGGTGTGGATCAAAATATTTGGAAAGGATATGCTTGGAATAAGAGTTCCCTTTTAAGAAAATAAGCCAGCTAGCCAGGAATGATGGCATATGCTCATAATTTTCAGAAGCAGAGGCAGGAGAATCATGGTAAGTTTGAGACCAATTTGGTGTACATTGTTCCAGGCCAGCGATGGCTATACAGTGTGACTCTGTCTCAGTAGTATAAACTTAAAAGCCTTGGTCTTGTATGAAAAGGCTCATTTTCATCTGTCTAGATGCACTTTCAATGTCTGATGATTTTTGCATTCAGCAAGGCACACACCTTCTTGACAGAATCAAAAGAGCCAGGTACGAACCATTTACAATTCTCACATGTGAATGCATAAGACAATTTGTGTAATAAGAGAGACACACAGCAGAAAAGAGAATCCTTTTTCAGTACCTGAGAGCTGACAGAGGATAACGGCTCTCCTGGGCACTACCAGGAGATCTCCATTTCTGTTCCTGGCATGCGTAGGTGCCTCTGTCACTGCCAATGGAGATGATAAGAGACAGGAAAGAAAGTGGCAAGTGATGTATCTTGCCCTGACAGATGTAAAGGATTGCCACAAGCATCCCCAAGGCAAATGCTGACTGAGGACATTCCAGTGACTGTGACAGGTCACTCTGGTCCTCTCAGACTCTTAAGGCAGACAGCATCGTAATAACTCAATCAAATCTAGACTTACAGCCCCACCTCCTTCCTTGTCTCCCTTACCTCCCTTGTTGAATTCTAAATTTTAAAATAGCCATTACTTTTAATTAGTTGGTATCTGTCCTGTACCGGCATGATTACTTTAGCTATGTAATATTCATTGCTCTGTACACAGCAACCAAAGATATTCCCACAGAAAATACCAGAAGGGTTTCCGCTAACAATTGCAGGAGACGGTCTTTCCATAAAGTTCAAATGTTCACCAAGGGTATGGTGAGAACAAGGTATGGGCTTTGTTGAAAGGTAGCATTGATCGTGGGCAGGGGGAAGACTATGACCCCAGTTACTGCCCAGGAGAAGATAAGTGCAAATCAAGTACAGCAAAGGATTATGGGTGCTCCCTGGGGAGTGGCGCTGTGGACTGAAAGAGCCATGCTCAAGGCTTTTTTGCAAAGCTTGGCTCTGGCAGGGAGGAAATGAGCCTGGGGCAATGCTATTACCCAATTACCTTTTCTGGTTTTATTTGTTTAAATAGAGATAATACTTTTAGTTATAAATAGCTAACCTTTAGCCCTCTTTCTTTTTTCTCCTTCTGCATTACCCAGGAAATTATAAATATTCAACCTTACTCAAAATGTACAAAGAAGAATAATGGAAGCCCCTGAATACCTTGATTTGGATGAAATCGACTTTAGTGATGACATTTCTGTAAGTATCCCTATTTACCAGCAATGTTTGCACAGTGTTCTCCCTTCACACTTGTGAGCTACTTTCTCTGTGTCATCTGTATTTCCACACCTCTTCCAGTTTCGTTTATGAACTGAAAACAAGGTCTGTAACAGACACCGTGTGGTTTGGTTTGGGGGCTTTCTGGGTTTAAAAGAAAATAGTACTTAAAAGAAAAGTGTGAGATCCTGTTCACAACTTAACATACAAATGTCCATTCCTGGTTTCCTCATATGACTACACAACTAGCATTGTTGTTCACAAGAACAAGTTCTCAAGTTCACAAGAACATACACCAAAGCCAATTTGACATTTGATGAATAATAAAAGGAGGGAGAAATGACTGAGCATTGAAGAGCAAGTACCGCTCTTCCCGAGGATCAAGTTCAGTACCCAGAGGTGGCTCACAACTGCATAGAACTCTAGCTCCAGGGCAGCTGGCATCTTCAGACACTGCGCCCATTTGCACATATATGCCCACACACATACAAACCCAAAATAAATATTAAGGTAAAGGGACATTTCCCAATCATTGAAAGCATCAAAACACAGATTGGCCATTTGGGAATATTGGCAAGTCATGCATTTGATGAAGACCGAGGCAGCTGGCCTCTGAGGTCCTCTCATTCTGTAATGCTGTGGGCTTATGAGTCCCTCAGATGCCCCCAACACTCACGCCCAGCTTCTCCTCCAGTCATTAAAGCTTTAGTGCTGGGCAAACTGTCTACATACGGCTTGCCTACAGCTGCATGTGAGTCCTTCCATGCCATGGAATCAGTTCTGTCACCCAACACCATGCCGGCACTGTCACCCCAGGAGCTCATAGCTTCAGACCTCGTTTTCTTTGCTATCTCAAAGCTTGAAGCTTTGGGTCACCACTGGATGTTGCTCCCAAACAGTGGGCTTACTTTGCCATGCCTCTGGCTGGAGGTTTATTCCTGTGCTGTACTCCACGCTGTGCATAACAGGCATACTGTACACAACAGTTAGGTTGCAGAGATAGATATGATAAATCACCTCTTTCATACAAAAAAAAGAGATCATTCTGGTTTTGAACTAGAAAGATATGATTTCATTATTCAGCCTATTTTAGCTTCTAGTTAAATTTTATTGGTCATTATTCAGACTAATGTGAAGTAAGAGTCCTCTTTTCCATGGTGGATGTGAGTGTGTGTGTATTTGTGTGTGTGTGTGTGTGTGTGTGTGTGTGTGTGTGTGAAAGAGAGAGAGAGAGTGTGTGTGTGTGTATGTGTGTGTGTGTGTGTGAGAGAGAGAGAGTATGTATGTTTATGAGTATTTGTGTGTATGCATGTGTGTGCATGTGTATGTGTGTTTGTGTGTAGTGTATGTGTAGTATGTGTGTGTATGTGTTTGTGTGTGTATGTGTTTATATTTGTGTGTTTGTGTGTGTCAGTCACTGTGCTTGACTTAAGAAAGTGTTCAGAATGTTATTCTTCTGTAACTATTCCTCTCAAGGTATTTGGATTTGAATGAAAGCCAAAAAACATGAGAGATAGTATAAATTTTGTTGGAAAGTTGAAAGAGAGAAAGAAAGATTGCTTTATCATTAAGAGTTTTGTGGTAGCTCTTGAGGTTTGATGTCAAAGACATAGTTTGAGAGTTGATTTTTGTGTGTTTTCATTTTTGGTTTTGTTTTAAGCAGTTTGTTCATTAATCTGTATATTTGCCATGCTACGGACAGAACCCACTGAATCACACATTCAGGCATGTCTTCTACTGTTTAATTATATCCCCAACCCTTGGTTTTGTTAGACGGTGGCATTTTTAAATTAATTATTTTATTTATCTACATCCCAAATGTGGCCCCCTCCTGGTCCCACCCTTCCAGAGTCCTTTACCTAATCCCCCACCCCTTAGCCTCTGAGAGGATGTCCCTCCCTGGGCATCCCACTTCTGTGGAGCATCAAGTCTCTATAGGATTAGGCACATCCTCTCCTACTGGGGCCAGACAAGGCTTCTCTGCTAGATGGGTGCTGTGAGCCTCAGACCAGCCCTTGTATGCTTTTTGGTTGGTGGCTTAGTCTCTGGGAGCTCCCTGGTGTCCAGGTTAGTTGACACTGTTGGTCTTCCTATGGGGTTGGAATCCCCTTCAGTTCCTTCAGTCCTTCCCCTAGCTCTTCTATAGGGGTCCCTGACAGCGGTAAGTATCTGTATGTCTCAATTAGCTGCTGGCAGAACCTCTCATAGGACAACCATGCTAAGCTCTTAGACAGAGTGTCATTATGTAGCTCAGGCTGGCCTTAAGTTTATGATCTCCTGCCTCAAAACTCTGAGGCAAGTATTATACAACTGTCCAAGTTGTGTTTGAAGAAAGCAGTCTTTGAAGACAATCAGCCTAGGCTTCTTGTTTCTTCTTCCCTTCACTGGCTGGATGATTTGAGGCATATAAATTTCTTTCCTGAGATGCTCATCTAACTTTTAAAATTGTTTCAATGTTTGGGTGAAATGATAATATATGTGAAACACTTAGCTTGGCACACAGTAAGTTACTCTTTAAAATAGTAGCCTTTGTTATTGTTTCAATGAATAATACAATAATATTTATCTGACCAATAGTGGAGAAAGAACTCGAGGGAAAAGACCAGGCATGGTGTCAAAATTTTCTTTTAAGTACAATAGAGCAGTTGTATTTACAGAAGAATCAGCTGGCAGCAGCCCATAATTTTGATGAATTAGGAAGCTCTGCTTGAAAGATAAAATGTATTAAGCAATAACTGAAGCTGTTTAGCAAACTGGTCACAGGATTATACAATGGCTGAGCCTTTCTAGCTTGACCACTCTGAACCATAAATTCAGATTTCCATCAGTAAAAGTGTACCTTCACACAAAGTTCCCCTTTCAAGTGGACTCCAATGTTTGGCTCTTCAGCCTGCGTTAAAAGTTAAGGCAGGTGTGAATTACATAACATTGATGAAACAATAATAGTAACACTTATTGCTTCTTGTTCATCCTCATCCTGTTTCTATGGAGTCGGTACTATAGCCGTCTATTACAGACAAGGACACTAAAGCATTGAGATCCTATCTCTTGCCAAAGATCGTCCAGTTACTCAGAAACACAGTTTCCAGATGGCTCAGTTTCACTGCAGCACTTTCCTGCCTCCTCCCAGACGAATAGAGTTTAATGCAGCGATTCAAGCCAACAGCACGTTTTCAGCCCCTCTTACTCACCCGTGAGCATCTGATGATACTGACTTTTCATGGTCTGACTGGGAACATGCTACCGGCTCTGGTGGGTACAGACCAGGAATATACAATATACAAGACAACCTCCTACACAGAGGATTCTCCAGCCCAAAATGTTGACAGTCAGGAAAGCGAGAAGTTAAGTCTGTTCTAATCCCCCTTGAAACTGAAGAAGCTCTACTTAGCAAACCCTCCAGCCTAATAGATCATTGTATCATAATTCAGTATGAATCAAGTTTAATACACTAACTGTGACAGAGTGTCACTTTTCATTAATTATCTCATGGAGAAAAAAAAGTGAAGACAAACTCATAAATCTTGAAACAAGTATTCTCTCCCTGTTTAGGTAAACTAGGAATATTGGCTGTCAAGGCTGCTAAAGTCGGGCTAAATGAAAAGGATTCAAATCCTGTAGTCAGAAGAGAAGGCATTGTCCAAGTGCTAACTCACTAATGCAGAGAGAAATGAAGTTTCCCATGAGTATGTTTTTAGTGTTAGGATTTTCAGACCCTTATCTCTGCGGGGCCTTATGCTTCTTTCCTGATGAAGAGGCAGGAGGAAGTGGAGAGTCCAGGCAACACTTGGAGAAGATGTTTACAAAACTCATGCTGGGATTTTAAACTCCCCTTCTTACCCTCCAACTATACCCCAATTGCGTAGTTTGGGCTTTTTGTTTCATGGTTTTTCCCCTCTGGTCATGAGACTGGTTCTTGTTTTAATTAAAACGCAAACTGTATATTTGTATAGAAAAACAACTAGAACTTGCTGTCTCTGTCTAATGAGACAAAACACAGAAGGCGACCGATTTATTTTGAAGTTCCCCAGACTTGAAAATAATGGGCTTCCTCTGTAAAATGCAAAGTTAAAAAAATGGTACATCCCTGTAACCCTGCCATCTGAGAGGACAACTGGAACCCTGTGAGAGAGGGCTCACACAAACAACAAAGGCTCAAACCTTTCTCTCACTGCAAACGGGTTTACAGAGCCCTTTATTGGTGTGAGAATCAGGGCCTCCTATCATCAAAACCAAAACAAAGCCCTCCAGGAGTCTGAAGCATGGTATACTTATTTTATTAAGGAAAGTCAAGTTTTTAGTTCTAGTAAAATAGTATGTTACACGGGCCTGAATGGCTGAAGCAGAAGCTAAACAGCAGATAGGCGAAGTATGTCACCCCCAGTCACCATCCTTCAGAGGCAGGCCCTGTCACACACAGAACTAAAGCCTTTGAAGTCAGCTATCCTGCTCAAGCCTCACAGGGCTGTGAGACACTGGTTTCACTTTCATCCTGTTTCACCAGTGACAGAAGTGAGATTTCTGGGGTACTGTGACTTTCACAAGGTTACAGATAGAGCATTGTGGCAGGGTCAGGACTTGATTCTAGAACTCTTTGACCAGAGTATTGTGACCTTCTGAGAAACCTAGTTGAGTGGGAGCATCTCTATACCTGTAGACCAGTCATTCATTCACCACCATCTCCATGGTATTGGAGGGCTCACAGTTGCTGCTTGGCAGCGAGGCACTTGGTTACCAGAATAAAGAAATACAATCAGCTAAAAGGGAGGCAAGTAAGACCCTAATTTTTATTACACCTAAAGTTTCCCTAGAAGGTGACCAGGACCTTCATGTGAATTCGTTCCTATCAGCCCTGACCTTCCTAGAAGTCACCATGTTCTTGCCCATATTCAAACCTTTTCTTGGTGCCAGTCAGTATGATGTGGTTCCAGCAGCAATCAGAATACTACGACGTTTTTTGCACTGTTTTGTTTGCTGTGTCTTACATTTGAGTCCATGTTGTCTTTTATTCCTCTTCTTTAGCTCCATTGTATTAAAAATGCATTCCTGATTTTAGCACCAAATGCCCTATATTTCGGCTGTTCTTTAAGTACCTTCCAGAAATTGAATATCACCTGTCTGATCCAAAAGCCATGTGTTACATGTAGTGGGCATCAAGACTTGAATCAAGTTCCCCTTCTCTCTTAGATCAAACACCCACAGGAAAAAAAAGAAGCTTAAGCAGACATTGGTTCCCAAGAAGAGACAGTAACCACATTTTAAATTTAAGTTTAGATTTTAATTTAAAGAGCAACTAATTTGTAATTTGCCTCCTCTTATTCTGAACTTGGCCCATGGAGTCCTTGTCTGGCCAGATTGCCATAGTATTTATTAGACTGGCTACGCAGCTTATTTATACAAACTACTTACTCATAGATAACTATTTTGCCAATCTAGTCAGCAAGTGTTTATTAAATATCAACAGTGCTCCAGGCACAGTTCTAGGTTTGGAAAGATAGTATAAACTTGGTACTCTCAGAGAGTTTATAATAGCAAACAAGCTATTATGTTTCATAGACTGTAACATATGTATTATAACTGTGAAGTATCAGGTTAACTTCATGTGAAGTCACATCTCGGTACCTACCACTATTCTTGTCTGTCTGCGTGTATTGGTGATCGTTGACTCATGACTCACAGTTGACTCTAGACAAGCACTGGTGTTGGACAAGGCCCACAGCTGGCCAGCTACCCAACTGCAAGATAAATATGTCTTTTAATTATTTCACCATTTATAATTTTTCAATATTTATTATTATGTAGGCTTAACTTTTTAGTGTTTTTGGAAACCCCAAATGTAAGTCGTCATGGCACTTAGCATTTGTTGAGCTCTTACTGTACACCAGACAGGATTTTCCCATGCTTTGCAGTATTAGCTCAGAGTCTTCACACTCCCACTCTGTTTGGGCATTGAAATTACTCAGTTTTACCAATGGGATTAAAGAACTGAGATTACCAAGAAAGTGTTGAAGTCTGGATATAATGTGGGCAATCTGCCTCCAAAAGCCACATGCATAGCCATCTCATTGAAGGTGATGTCTGCTGGGCCTGGTGGTCATCCTTAGACAGGCCCCTTAGGGCTCTTGACATCCATGTCCACTCCTCACATAGGAGGGGGTCCTTCAGCATTCTTATCAAACGCCCTTTCCCAATGTGGACCTTCAAATGTTGCCCAACAACATATTGTATCAACTACATTAATATTATAATACAGCAATTTATGGTCTACTCTTAATAATGATCAAAAAGAACTGTTTAATGTTTTCATACCAGCCACAAACAATATCTAGCATAAAAGGCATATGAGAATTTTGTTGCTTTTTCAAATTTTGACAAATATAATAAAAACAAGCCATTGCAAAAAGCCATGTATATGCAATGTGAGAATAGAATGGATCGCAATAATTCTTGTTAATGGATCTTAATTGGTAAAATGAAATGTAATTAGAGAGAGTGAGTCAGTTATAGGAACATGTGGACCATCTGCATCACTCTATGGAGGGATAGTGTCAAAAACGGAGATATTGGTTAAGTCTCCTGATGAAATGTAGTGTTGAAAGAGCAGACTGTCCCACTCCTAAGTGAGGGTGGGAAAAGTAAAGTGTCTACAAAAGAAACTGAACTCTCTCTCCCTCCATCCTTTCCCCCCTTTCCCCTCCCTCCATCTCTCTCTCTCTCTCTCTCTCTCTCTCTCTGTCTCTCTCTCTCTCTCCCTCCCTCCCTCTCTCCTTTTCTCTCTGTACATGAACTGTTCCTCTCTCTCCCTCCCTACCCATGGCGACTTTTCTGGCTTCTTTGCTTGGGGCCAGTGAACTCACCCACCCAAGAGTGGCTTCCCAATAAGCCTGCATTTAACATAACCTAAGAGAGAGAGAGAGAGAGAGAGAGAGAGAGAGAAAGTGAAAAGGAATTTTCAGAAATAAAGGGAAAACAGAAAGGCCAAAAGGCCAAAAGAGAGATCAGGAGTGTAGGAATTAAAACAAAACCCAAGAAAATGTTCACTCACAGAGTTTTCCACCTAACACTCTTTGGAGGCCAAACTGAGTACCACTCCATGAAGCTACAACAGTAAATGAAGAGAGAAAGAAACAGAGATGAGACCAAAAGCAAGTCTTTCTGAGGAGGAGGCTGAGGAGCCCAAGAGCAGGAGAGCTTGTGGCTGTTGAGGGAAGAAGAGCATCCTGATAGGAGGGGATGTTTATTCACTTTGTAGGGTCTGAGGAGAGAGCCTGTGCTGAGGGTGTGGATGGGAAGCAGGGCAGGAGCCCTGAGGAACGGGAGCAAAGGCTAGTCATGCAGGAATGGACGTCAGTGCCATATCTTCAGATCTATGTGGCGTCAAGACATGCTGCTTCTCAATTGGTAGGCAGGCCTTTGAAGAGGACAACATTTTAGAAAAAAAAAAGTGTTAATCTCAGAAAAATCTCTCTTTAGCTCTGTGGCTGCTTTTGCAAGCAGCTTTGCTTATGTAGAAGGCTGTGGTTCTGCCTCGTGGCTGCCTGAAGGACCTGCCTGAATTCTGGGATGCTCTGAGAAGCCATGAGTCTTGCCATAGTTTAAATGGTCCACTCATTTCCCATCCCCCTCCCTGGAAATGCAATAGAACCTTGTTATTTAAATATCTCTAGCTTGAAAATGTGCTTGGGACGTTCTTTCATTCTCTGTGGCTCATTACCACTTGAGCGATGTCTGCTTGCTTACCTAACTGGCTCCAGTTTGCAGGACTAAAAAGACCAATGTTTTTCAGCCCTAAACAATAGTTAGGGTGGTCAGAGATTCCCATGGAGCAATGTAGAAGTCATATTCTGTCATTCTGAATCCTATGCATGTTCAAACTCTCCTATATGGCAAAGGGATAAAACTGATGGTGTGGCCTGACATATAAGGTTGTCTGGCATCAAACAACGGCAGTTTGAGAAGCAAACTTTCAGTGTCCACCCTTATCTACAAACTCTGTTGAGCAAGGAAAGAGTTAAGAGGAATCCTGTATGGTAGAGAGGTAGGCTGATGCAAAGTCCTTGGCGTTTCCAGCCCCAGCTCATTCCTGCACTTCTCTTGTTCTCCTGAATTTAGAGTCCTGGCAGTGATGAAGATGAGGAAGGAAAGTCTCACACACAAAAAAAATACTAGAAAGATGAAACAAACATTCATTTTTCAAAATAACTCCAGCTTTCTTATCTCATGTAAGTACCTGTGTCCTACAGATAAGGAAACCTAGCTCCTGAGATATACAAAACCATTTATTTGTCCAGAACCATAAAGATAATAGACATAGGAGCCATGGCATAAATCCAGATCCTCTGGCTCTACATCTTTGTCCCTTACCCAAAAGGACCACCGCCAGCAGTCACGTTGATAGAGTGAGAATTTTGTTCTTTTCACTGTGCTGTGACTGCATGCTAGATTTATAAGTAAAGGTTTTCCTAAGATTACTTTTATATAAATATTAACTGTTGTTATCATGGCTACTAAAGTCATGGGCTACTCAGAGGAATTCATTTAATACAGTTCAATAAGCACCTAGTATCTTAGGTAAATAAAATATCTTCTACCACTTAAAGAAGCAATAAGAGCATTTATATAAATATGGAGAAAGGACTCCATGTATATAATTAAGATGAACCTTCATGGATTCTGATATGTGCTGAATCATCTGGATGCCTTGTGATAGGCCAATGGATGGACCCGACATAAGCATTCCAGATTCAGTAGCTCTAGAATGGTTCCAAAAACATCTTTTGTCCAAGGAATTCCTGGAAGGCATGTTGCTACTGGTCCAGAGAGCATGCTTTGAATGCTGACATTCATTCTGTCTGGGAGAGTCAGATGGAATATTATGGAGATGATGGCCAGGCAAGGCTGGAAGAATGAGAGAGAGTTTTCCTATTGTAATGGGAGGGAGGGATGGCATTCTGGGTAGGCAGAGTAGCATTCATAAAGACAAAGGAAAACCAATAGGTGGAGGACTATAAGACAGGTGCTGCTTCTGCAAGAAGCAAATGCATGTAAACTGTAAGGCTGATCTTGTGCCATACTACGGCCATGGTCAGTCCTACGTACATCCTGCAGTGTCACTGAAGGGTTTGAAACAGAGACATGCTCGAGTAAAATTTGAACTAAAGAAAGCTGATAAATTCTAATGCCACTATGAATGCTCAGAAGAAATCCCTATTAACTACCTAAACTTTAAAGCTTCTAAACATTTGAATATTACAGGATCATGCCTTGGATGTGTACATGTTACTATTTCAGGCAGTTAACTGTCCCTATCTGCCATGTTTATATTCAAGTCAAAGATAGGTCCTTTCGCTCCTTTGCATATGGGAACTGCTAGTTTAACAGAGGAAAGAGCCAAGGTAAAGACACTGCAGATATTTAGTGAGGGTAGACAAGAGAAGCATCAGTAAGCGCTGGCCTGGGGCTTCCTGGAGAAGGCAGAGTGTATGCTGATTTTATGGGACAGTGGCACTTCATAGGAGAAGGATTTTGGACAAGAAGGACCTCAGGATTAAAGGAACAGAGGAAGTAGATTTTGTTCAACAGGGTCATTGAAGCAGCTGGGGAAAGTGGTCAGCCTTACCAGGAGTTCTTGAAACAGAGGAGTAGTAAAGATTTAATCAAAGGAGCTGTTTCTCCAGCCACTAACTTCTGGAAAGATTCAAAAAAAAGAAGATGTTAGGAGAAAAATAGTAAAAAGGAAAGCAAACGCCTCTCCAATAACTGAAAGCCCTCTCTCCTTTGCATCACCCAAGGATAGATAACAGTATGGAGAGAACAGGCTACACAGTCTGAGTTGGAGGATAAGCAGATGGAAGACACATTGGTCTTGGTTTGTTCAGTCTAAGTGGCAGGAGTTACTACCAGTAACTGCCCTATGAATGAGTTACGTTGGCCATCTGACAGTTCCTTATAGAAGGCCATCTGTCCTGTGAATTGGGACATCAGTCTGGGAAGCCTTCCACTCCAGCTCCCAGATGGTAGCACAATGCACTCTTGTAAGAGAGACATGCTGGGTCATGAGCACATTCTCAAATATGCAAAAATAAAAATGTGTGATGCTTTTGTAAATCCCAGGTTTCCTCTGCATTTCCCCCAACCACGACATAGCCATCTCTAAATCACTCTGTTGCTTTAAGAACTTCCCTTGCAATGTTGGTATTTGCAGAAATAAATCCTCCAATTATTCTCTTGTTGGGTCTTTATAAAAACTGGAAGATTTGTTGAATGCATAGACAATTTCACAGCTGAATACGACATTCCATGCATTCTGCAGATTCCCCCAAACAACATAATTCTCTAGCTGACACTAATTTTTTTTCTTAGTTTTCTGTGTTTTTTTTTTTTTTTTTAATTTCTATTCCCAGGAGTAACTCATCACTCTGCCTTTAGGGTCATTACTTCTTAGTGGTTGTGATGTGAAGAATTCAACTGTGTGCCTACACACACACACACACACACACACACACACACACACACACACAGACACACTGTCCTTTTTCGCTATGGGCAAAGCCACAGCCCATTTGTCACCCTCCCTGATTCTATTTTTGTTTTGGTTTTGATTGTTGGGCGGCTGCTTGATTGGTTTGTTTGGGGTTTTGTTGTTGTTGTTGCTGCAGCAGCTGCTGCTGCTGCTGCTGCTGCTATTGTGTTTTAAAGCAGTATCTCAGTGTATCATACCCTGGATGGTTTAGAACTTGCTATATAGAGAGATTAGCCTGGATGAGACCTCAGATATTGCCTGCCTCTGCCACGGAAGTTCTAGGATGACAGGTGTGTGACCTCATGTCTAGCTTCTGCTGTGATTCTCTCCACACTCCAGCCAAGCAACCTAAGAAAACTACAGCTTACTCTCCACTTTGCAGCCAAAGAGGAAGAACAGGGACTTCAGCTGATAAAGCTGAGATGTGAATCTGTCTTTCAGGTGATGGTTAGGATACATACATGTGCCTGGAATACAGACAGCAGTTCACCTGTTTTAAGGGAGTGTATATCTTTTAAGCCCAATGAGAAACCCTTACTGAATGTATTGTTGCCCATATTTAAATATAATCAATCAATTTTCTCTTTTCTGAAATGTTGTCTTGAGGGGGAGGCCAAAAGGGAGGGAGAGGGGTGAGAAAAGGATGAGAGAGAGGGAGAGAGAGAAGAAGAGAGAGGGGGGTGAGGGAGAGGGAGACAGAAGGGTAGAGGGAGAAACCTGGGTTAAAGGTGGGGTGGGGCAGAAAACAGGAAAGATGGTGAGTCTTTGCCAAAGGGTGTTTCATGGGGTACAGCAACCTAAACAAAGGCCTAATTTTAATTGAATTATAGACTGTGTAATTAGATAACCTGTGCCAGCTGGTTTCAAAAAGCTACCAGATTCCTATGAGAGCTCACACTTGGTGAGGAATATAAGGTGCTTTATGACTACCAAGATGAACAAGATGAAGCTTCTCCATATAAATTATCCCCAACCTCCCTACACACACACATACACACACGCGCACACGCACATGCACACACACTCGTGCGAGAATAATGGAGTAGAAGGAAAAACTGTCTTGAGGTTCAGTTCTGGTTTAAGACCCTCCCCTCCTCCCTCCTCCCCACCGTGTGTAGTATATTTGCCAAAGCACCTGTAGTCTCTGAGGAATGGCTACATAAACAGGATGTTATTGCATCAGACAGGTAAGAATAATTTCTCTAATTAGTCTTCCGAGATTTCATTTTTCATTTAGAAATACTGGGGATTTAATTTGTTTGTGATAAGCAGTTGGCAAACTGACAATGGCGGCAAGCGCCTACTCCCTCTGTCTTGCTTTGCTGGCGTTTCTGTGGGAGCCCAGGAGGTCCATCTATCAACATCACCCCAACTAAAGTACCTTTGCATTGAAAAATTCGTTCTAATTATACAGTCCTCACTTGTAATGCCAGAATAACCCTAATGGCTTTCCCCTGGTCATTTTTCTTTTAGATTAAAGTTTTTTTTTCCTCAGCTGCCTCAGATTTTGCAGTGGAGAAGTCAATCATGATATGTGCCTGTTGTTCCTAGAGACACAGAGCAAACTATTTTGAGCTTATTGTATTTTATGGATTAAAATGTGAGCTGGACTGAAGATAGTCTCTGAATTAAGCTTTGATGGAAGGCCTCATTCTGTTCTATTCTATTCTATTCTATTCTATTCTATTCTATTCACTCTCCTTATTTTGTTTGAAAACACCCTCTCTCAAGATGGATTGATAGGTACAAAATGGAGACCCCATAAGTCATGGCTATTGATTTACATTTGTTTTAGCTCTCCTGATTTTTGGGTCTCCAGTGGCATAATTTGTTATCTTGATGGCCAGCCCTGGACTGAGGCAGGGACAGAGACTAAAAGGTGGTGTCTTTCCATCCACACTAATCTGTCTCTGGAAGAGGAGAGCTTTCCAACAGACCTGTGCTCCTCTTGCTTTTTATAATATAACCTCAGTATGTTTGCCATGGAGACTATAGGCACGGTAAAATCTGTAGCACGAGGTAACTGTTGGGATCTAAAAAGATGTATTTAGTTTATGTGTGTGTGTGTGTGAGGATATGCATTGCATGAGAGTATCTAGTAGCTGCAGAGACCAAAAGAGGGCATTAGATTCCCTGGGACTGAAGCTCCAGATAGTTGTGGTCCAACAAGAGTGCTGGCAACTGAACCAGCCTCCTCTGCAAGAACAATAAGTGACCTTAACCACTGATCCATCTCTCCAGCCCCAGCATTGGATTTTTGTGTAGTGTGGTTCATACCAGCCCAGGCATGTCTCCTTTACCCTGGACGCTGAGGAAGCTAAGAGTTCCTCCTCCAGGATTCGCTCTCCTGTAGCTTACTCTGAGGGCTGAGGAAACAAATCCTGGAAACATTCAAGATTCAGTAATTCTGACATCTTGCAGTGAGAAATGACGAGAGACAGAATCTGTCGGATGTGTCTTACTCTGTTCATTAATAAGAGCTGCCAGGCTTCCTTCTAACCTGCGTCTGCTGAGGTGCTTACAGGCAGATCTTCGACTGCTGTAAGATTACAATGAGATCCACTTCCTGAATGTTTATCTTGTACTCGAGTCTCCTTCCTTGTGTTCTGTTTTATGTATGTATGTATGTATGTATGTATTGATGATATGAATGCGTGCTTTTATATTACATGTCTGTTTTACACCCTCTTTCCTCTCTCTTCTCATTCAGTATTCCGTCACATCTCTCAAGACCATCCCAGCACTGTGCAGAAGATGTGACTCACAAAACGAAGACAGATCAGGTAGGTCAGACCCCTCACTTCTCTGGTCTCCCAGGGTTGAGAGGCCTCTGGAGAGCAGATTCCCTGGTTTTCGTTGCTCTCAAATTCTGCTGCTTTCTCCTGGTGGTTTCTCTGCTCCCAGTACCTCCCTGGCACCTTCAAACAAACAGATGTGGGGTCATCTACAGGAATAGGAGGTCCTAACAAGGACCTGGCTGTGTACAGATTGACACAGATCCTCTTGATCTCTTCAAATCGTAGTATCGACAGTGATTTGCTGAAAAGTCAAGAAAGCAGTGGTGGCAAAACATAATGATGCAGGCGCCAACGAAAAAATGCTGGATGCGTTTACTACCCATATGGCAATGACCAATGTGAGGGATGGTGTTTTGCCAAAGTCTGAAACCCTATCAGGATGTGACATGCTAGAATCTGCAGTAAGGCATACTATAACAGTTAAGATGAAAGCAAGGCGCTGGAGTTTAATAGTGTAAACTAAACAGAGAATTATGGCAGATAGATGAAAACCAGCTGCCTAGCCTTTTCTCTTTGCACCATCCCCCAACTAAAAAAAGTACATTTAGTGTTGTTTTTCTCCCTGTAAATCAAATTAAATCGCTCTGATTTTCTCTCTGTGATGGACAAAAATGAAAATAAAAATATATTGATGGAAATGATAATTAAACTAAGAAATGGTGTTCATTATTTTGTTCTACATAATTACTCAAAGGCGTCACCATTAACTTTGCCAAACTGAACCTCTCCTAATAGGCACACCAGGCTTGAGAAACATGCTTGGCAGGAGACTTAAGATAATCCTTAAATTGTGCACATGATGTTTAAAAATAAATAGAAGTATCTTTCCAATACAGCTACTAGAATTCTGGATTTCCAACTGAAAGGACTTGGAAAACTGACTTTCTCCACTGGACCATTTGTTTTGCTTTGACATTCTGCTTAGAAGAGACAGCAAACAATAATGCATTTACTGGTTTGTTTATTTCTCTCTCTCTCTCTCTCTCTCTCTCTCTCTCTCTGTGCGTGTGTGTGTGTGTGTGTATGTGTGTGTGTGTTGGTAATATATGAAAGTGGGTCAGAAACATCCCAGGAGTTATTAAATTCAAATGAAATTTTTCATTTGCTCTAAACCTATTGAAAGAGAGAGGACATAAACTTGGGAGGCGATGAGATAAAGGGCATTGTGGGGATTTGAAGGGCGGTAGTGGTGGATGAATATGATTGAAATATATTCTGTAAATAAGTAAAATTTTCAAACAATGCACGAAGATGTTATTTTTAATAAGAGACAAGTTTATGCTGAGCTGGACAGGGGATTTTTGGCTCTAATGCCTTTGAGGACTTAGGTCCTTAAAGCAACAATTTTGTTCAAAAATATGAAAAATGACTGGGCTCAGAGGCACCAGCTATACACTGCAAGGATGAAGTCTAGCCCCAGAGTCCAAAGGCTTAGGTTCCAGTTAGAATTCACTTATGTCTAGGCTACATGACCTTGACTCTGTATCTAGTCATCTGTAAACAAAGGAGAAACTGCTACCAATCATGGCAGGCTATTTTTAGGGTCAAATCCTGCACTTTATCAGAAGGAACTTGGCAAATGGTAGACTTTTCTTTCATTCTTTAATTGGAGGTGTGGACTAAGAGCCAAGAAGAGCAAACCCTTCATTGGTGCTGAATTAGTGCAGCTGATATTTTAGGTAGAGTAAGCACTTACAAGGTAGGATGTTCGCGTTGTAGACGGGCAAGCCTAAGGACAGAACAATCAAATACCTTGCTCAGAATCACACGGAACTTAAGCTGTGGAACTGGACCCACCCTAGGAAGGCAGTCTGCAGATTCTGTCTTCTCTTGCATGACATATGCTACCTCTTAGGTACCTGGACCAAGAAGCAACAGGGTAGCCGTAATGTTTTCAAAATGCTTCAAGTCAGCATGTTCACCCATTAAACGGTAAATTTCTTTTCTCTATTAAATAGCTAGTCTTACCAAATTAAGGGGACAGAGGATTTTTATCCTGGGTCTGCTTTATTCCATCTTCCTTGGGTCTTTGACTTGTAGCACTTTCCTCCTGTGGTAGAAGATAGGTTTCTGGACTTTGGCAGGAGCAAAGGCCAGCTCCAGGCAGTCAGCCATAACTAGATTTGATAGGAAGCAAAAGAAAAGAGATCTAGACCTCTTGATGGGATCACAAACACAAACACACACAAACATACACAATACGAAGGATCACTGGGAGGCTTGGAATCCAAATTCTGATAGACAAAGAATAATCCAAACAAAAGAACAAAAGGACAAGTTCACAGGTGCACAGCATGGCTGTAACAGCAGGCTTATCGCAGATAACTCTAGGCTTATCTGTGGACTTACAGCACTTGGTAAAGTTTCCAGACCCAGTTTGTAAAAGAATGGCGACTTTCTCAATCATTTCTCAATAGCCACATGTGGAACCAACGCTTCCACCCAGTCTTTCTTTTGTCAGCCTCGAAGAAGTTTCTTTGAAAAAGGTAACAAATACCTACCTTTTCAAATAGGTAGCAGCAGAAATCACCATGGCCACTGAGAAAAGTCTACATTGTCTTTGGAATAGAGTGTTCCACTGGGAAAGTTTTTCCTAAAACCTCCGTCATTTGAAACACTCTGTATTTCTCTTAACATTAATCCAATTTACTAATCCTTTTCTGTTCGGGGAAGATTGTCAGATGTTCACATCTATCTCTGTGCTAAGAAGTCCTTCAGCAAATATTCCCATTGGTCCTTGCATTTATTCAATCAATAATGTGTGTTGAGTGATCTTTGATCCAAGCACGGAGAACATAGCAAGCAAACAAACAAACAGAAAATAATACATGAGTTCCCGTGTTCAAGAAGCTTATATCTGGATTGTGTGACAGGCTGGGGATCAGAGGACTCAGGAACCTACAAGCAGGCAAAAGTAAGACAACATGGGACAGTCTCACAACCTGTGGAGTCAAGAACACTTTGGGGTCTAAATACCCTTTCACAGGGGTCACATAACAGATATACTGTATACCAGATATTTGCACTATGATTCATGACAACAGGAAAATTACAGTTACGAAGTAGCAACAAAATAGTTTTATGGTTGGGGGCCACCACAGCATGAGAAAATTAAAGGGTCGCAGCATTAGGAAGGTTGAGAACCACTCTGACAGAACAACTTGTGGGGCTTCGGTGGGGAGAATGTTTAGGAGCCCAGGGAGTACGTTAGTTAGAAAACTTATTGCTGAGACAAAATACTTGATAACTTCGGGGGTAGGGTATTTTGGTTCTCAGTTTGAGTACACAGTCTAACGTGACATGGAAGTCGGGGGGGGGGGGGGGGGGGGGGGGGGGGGGGGGGGGGGGGGGGGGGGGGGGGGGGGGCTGATCACGTGATGTCCGCAGACAGGAAGTAGGGAGAGATGAGTGTGGGTGCGTAGCTTGCTTCTCATTTTCATTCATTCCAAGACCTCAGTCCAGGGCATGGAGCCACCCGCAGTTACAGTTACGATAAGTCTTCCGACCTTAATTAACCTAACATGGGAACTCCCTCACAGATGTGCCAGAGACTGGTTCCCAGATTATCCTAAATCATATCAACTTGACAAGTGAGACAATATCTTAGAGAGGGACCCAGCCATGTGAAAGCCGGCAAAGAGGGCTGAAAATGAAGGAATGAACAATGCCCACTCCGTGATCCAAATTTAGCAGTCACGATGAAGCATGAAGGGAAGAAAGTCAGTGTGGCTGCTTAATGATGATCAAACTAAGAAACAGCTGGAGAGGCTGGGAGATGGTGAGGCCAGACTCCCTAGGGAGCGCCATTTACAGTATAGCAGGATTCCAGGTTTTGTAAAATCCTCTCACAGACTGACCATCAGTTACTCAAATGGCCTGGGACCAGAAGTGCTTCTGAGTGTAAAGCTTTCTATATTGTAGCTGCGTCTTAGTTTTTGTTTTTCAGCCAGCCTGAAGCCCTTCCGCCTGTTTTTTTTTTTTGTTTTTTTTGTTTTTTTTTTTTTTTAGTGTTCTGCTGTGTATAATGGTAGCCCTGGATATAGCCTTTAAAGCACTCAACAGAAATATAACCCAAGGCTCATTTCCCTCCATCTCTGCACCTGGGACGGTTTTCACTGTGTACTTCAAGCATGGCTACTGCCACAGTGCTGTCAGCCGCTTCTGAGCTATGCTTTAATACCTACCAGCTCATCACAGCCTGAGAGTCCAGCCCAGGCTAGAGCCACGAGGTGCTACTAAGGTTTCTGAGTTATTCCATAGAGATTCCTAATTCTAGGCATTGTACCAAATCTCTAGTAGACACTTATCTTCTCCACAAAATAAGTCTGAGGAAGGACCAGTATGATGTCCATTCTATTAATGAGGAGAGAGACTTGTTACTAATAATTTGCCCCAAAACCTTGAGTCAGCAAGTGACTATGAAACCCTCTCTCTGGTGCCTGCTGTGAATCCGAGTCAACTGAAGGGTAATTTAGTTCAAGGAACCTTGGATATCAAGTAGTGTAAGGAAGGCAAGGGTTAGCAAGGGAAATTGGTGCGAAGTGTTCACATCTAATAAGGAAAGTAATTTGTGGACTGCTTGTATGCATTTCCTGCCCAATATCTGTGACTCCAAGCCAGTGAGTGTTAGCTCTACGGTTGTCTTCAAATGAGCATAGAAATGCATAATGACAACATATGGTATTCAAGAAATATCCAATTTCATTGACTTAGGGGGTTTTTAAAAGTTAATTAGATATCCAAATATATATTTATTTCAAATCCATGCTGCAGCAAATGTCCTGTGATTCTTTCAAAATACGTATCTGCAAATCTCACTGTACACTTCCCTTGTTCAGGAAGGCAAATAAATACTAATTCAGCTTTGCATTTGGGAACTTAAATGCACTCAGGTTAGAAACCTCAGTTATGAAACAGTAATAAAAATACAGCCAATAGCTCTGAAAAAAAAATAGATTCTGAAAGAATTCCAATGATCAGATAATATGAATTGTTGCTTATGTGACATCAAATAAGAGAAACTCTTCTTTCCATATCTTTCCATATCTTGGTTTCTTGTAAAAGTCATTTGTATGTATTTAAAGGCACTGCAAATTTGCTATATTTTTAGACCCTGTTTCTGCAAAATTTTGTGACAAATCCCAAGGCTACAAAAACAAACACTTACATGGTGTTTGAAGATTTTCAAAGAGTTTAGCCATCACCTAAAATAATAAATTGGCATCAAATGTATCCTGTAGACATTGCTATGACATAGTTAATGTTGCTAAATATATAAACCTCCTGTTTTCAATTTATGTTAAGGTTTAGTGCTACAAGCATGAAAGTGAAAGTTAGCTTGGCAGTTTTAATTTTAAAAAGGCTACAGATTAATCCACTTCCCATGATGTCACATAAAGTAGACTCCAGAGAATAGAGGAACGGACTTTCTAAACTCTCAGTTACGCCCAGGGGTGGGGGGGGGGCTGGAATGATAGCTCAGTGGTTAAGAACAAGAGCTTCTCTTGCCAAGGACCTGAGTTCAGTGCCCAGCACCCACCTTGGCGTGCTCAGAGTGGTCCATGACTCCAGCTCCAAAGGATTTGATGCCCTCATTTGGCCTCAGTGGGAAACTGTACTCAAATGCACATACTGCACATACCTTCCCCATAGACACCCAGGCATATACATAATTTTAAAACTAAAAATAAATCTTTAAAAAACGGGAAGTGAACACTTGAGCTTATTTAACAACAGAAAAACTTTGTAAGCAAGTGAGTGTTCTTCACCTCAGATAATTGTTTTAGTGAGGCCTGGTTATGATTCAAGGACTCAGGAGGCTGAAGTAGGAGGATCATGACTTTAGAGTCACCCTGGGCTTCACAGTGAGACTCTTTAAATAAACAAACAAACAAACAAACAATTTTTTTCTTTTTAATAATAGTGCAATTATAAACTAAATATTTATAATCAAATACAAAATTATAAACATGACATGATCTGTCATTTTAAAACTTATGAAAATTAAATAAAATTATAATTAATCTTGCCATTAAAACAATTGTATTTTTTCAAGTTTTTTTCCCTCAGACTTTTGTTGAGCGTGTACTGTAAGGACAGTTCCACCTGATGCTTCTTTTTCTTGCTACAGAGTTTGCATGCATGCCAACACTGTGAGTGGACCACAGAATGTTTCTGTAAAAGTGGAGCTGCCCCCACTGTCCAAATCACTTGGTTTATTTTTATTGGAGTCTAAGGAACTGGTCTCCACCAGACTGGTCATTAGAAGTTGTTCTTGGTAGAAATGAACTCAGGGAAATAAGCACCAAGGAAGGACAGGAAAGCAGAAGGACAAAGAAAATCTCTGGGCAGGCAGAGAGGGACAGGAACTAATTCTATGCACATGCAGAAATCGTCTTAAAAGAGTGTGGCCCCCAGTAAGAATGGCTAAGATCAAAAATTCAGGTGACAATAGATGCTGGCGTGGATGTAGAGAAAGGGGAACACTCCTCCATTGTTGGTAGGAATGCAAGCTGGTTCAACCACTCTGGAAATCAGTCTGGCGGTTCCTCAGAAAATTGGACATAGTACTACCAGAAGATCCTGCAATACCTCTACTGGGCATATATCCAGAAGATATTCTATCTGGTAACAAGGACACATGTTCCACTATGTTCATAGCAGCCTTATTCATAATAGCCAGAAACTGGAAAGAACCCAGANGAAGGAGCTAGAGAAAGTACCCAAGGAGCTGAAGGGGTCTTCAACCCTCTAGGTGGAAGAATAACCATGAACTAACTAGTACCCCCTGGGCTCGTGTCTCTAGCTGCATATATAGAAGAGGATGGCCTAGTTGGCCATCATTGGGAAGAGAGGCCCCTTGGTCATGCAGACTTTATATGCCCCAATACAGGGGAACGCCAGGGCCAAGAAGTGGGAGCGGATGGGTAGGGGAGCAGGGCCGGGAGGGGGGAGGGTATAGGGTACTTTCTGGATAACACTTGAAATGTAAATGAAGAAAATATCTAATAAAAGTTGAATAAATAAATAAATAAATAAATAAATAAAATGATTCTTTAAAAAACAAAACAACAACAACAAAAAAGGAGTGTGGCCCTGCAGAGACTTTCTTCTCAGGAGGCACAACACCCAGCATACCTTCCTAACCCAGTGCAAAACTGTGTGTGTTGGGAGATGGTCTTTGTAAGCTTCAGCACATCTCTGGCATTCTCTAGTTCTCCTACTCTTTTGTCCAGTGGTTAGATGCTGTCTGTCTTCCCATCTCAATCTGTGTCTGCATACTTCCTCTACTCTGGTAGAGATGGGAAATATAACTCAGTTGGTAAAGTTCTTGCCTAGCATGTATGAAGTTCTGGGTTCTATCCTGGGTTCAAAATAAACTAGGCATGCTAGTACAAGCTTGTAATGCTAGCTAGTACTTGGGAAGTGGAGATTCAAGCAAACGTGGGATATGTGAATCTCTGAGGCTTCCCTCCCTGAGACAAAGGGAGGAGGAGAGAGATTCAGTCATCTTAGAACTATTCAGGTAGTAGGATCCTAGAGTCTCATAGATGAAGGACCAACCGCTCTTGGCATCTGCTCAGCCTGGCCCTCTTCTCTCAGTGTGGTACAACACGAACCAACACGAACACTTGCAGCATCACCTAGTGCTGAGTCAGTGCAGGCTTTCTAGCCTCACTCCAGACCCAGGTTCTGAACCTACAATTTACAAACTTGATCCCAGGCTATGTATTTATGCATTCAAATTAAAAAACAAAACAAAAATCGTTTACCTAAGACATTTGGAATCCAACCCATTGCTCTTAATTGGACATAAGAGTCTCCTCAAAAAAATTCATTGTCTGCCATGTATGTCCCTCCCTTGGTCATGAGCTGTAGAATGGGAATTTTTCTGTGGCCATGGGAGACCTGGAGTAATTTGCTGCTGGACCAGCAAGCTTCCCTGATGACCCTCCTCCAGCATTTGGCTTTCTTGCCATATCAATCATTCAAATTGAATCAGGGTTTCTCCTTTCACCAACAAAGGAATCTTAGGTCCAGATACTTGACTCCCTAGACCATTAATATCCAGTAGAAATATAAAGTGAGCCACATACATAACTTTATTTTTTCTAGTAGCCTCATGGACTACATACCACTAAACAGATGGGTTAAGTTAATAATGTTTTGTTTAGCTCAATTATCTTAAAACTATTATCATTTAGACACATGCCATCAACTACCTACCAAGTACTTCATAACCAGAGATTTCCAGATGAGACAGTGAAGGTCTGAATTATACTGGTACCTCCCACAACAAACCATATTATGTCCTAGCTCCCTGTACCTTTTCTCCTCTTGGAATTTTTGAGGATTCCTTCTTTCTTCTTCCTCAGCACATAGCAGTGCTGAGGGCTAAAAGCAGAGCCTTCCACAGGCTAGGCTCCTGCGCTGCCTGCCACTGGGTTTTATCTCCAACCTTCCTTCTCTTTATATTATGAGTAAAAGTCTAAATTATGCAAGCCGAACTTGAACTCCTGCAGTCCCAACAGTCCTTAAAATCAACCTGTTCTAAAGAGCTATGGGAAAACCACGCCTCTCGTTCTCTACCTCCATTTGCCTTGAGCATCGCCAGCATGTGTTGCCTCACTAGAGAACATCATTTCTTCCTTCCATGAAATCTACAGACACTTTGATAATCTCATCACTTAGCCTCATGGAAGTATTTGAACCTAGTGGCCACTGCTATTTCCCTCCTGGTTTCCTTCCTAACACGTTGACAGCCCCTTTACAAATCTAGGGCCACCCTCTATCCTTTCTGTCTCCCAGTCTCTCCTGTCCTTGATTTCAGGTCCCCTCTACCTGCTACTCTTAACTTCAAGCTTCCTTTCCAACAACCCACTCAGTATCTATATTAGATGTCTCATAGAATTTGAAAAGGAATTCTTGATTTACAACATGTTTCTCAGAGGAACACACACACACACACACACACACACACACACACACACACACACACGTCTAGGTGTGCACCTTGTTAAATAGCTCTTGGCTTACCAGGCAACTCACTATGTTGCTGAGAGTGGAGTTTTCTTTCTCTATTATTCCCCACTACATTCTACCAATAAGTCCTGGGTCCTATGTCTGAAGGATGTCTTTGTGCTTCGAGGAGTGTCCAACTGGACTACATTCAATGGGTGAGAGATACACATTCAGGTGTATACAAAATCATAAACATAAGACATTATGGGGGAGGGGGTATGTAACTTTTTAAAAAATATTAGATATAGTGGAATCTCAGGGGTGGTCATTAGGTTATGATGATGTGGACCTCCTGATTGGGAGTAGTGCCATTATGAAAGGGCCCTAAATGGCCTTCCTTGTTTTCATCTCCAGCCATTCACTGTGGCTCTTTCTGCTTCAGCAGTGAGAGATACAGAATTTGCCAGATCCACTGCTGTTTCGGGTCTCTGCAAATGTGCTGTCCTCAACCCAGATTGTCACAAATTTCCTGCTCTCTCTGACTTCCCCAGTCTCAGATTTTTGGCTTTTTCTATTCTGCATTGGTTTTAAATATTACCTCGTAGATGGGTTTTCTCAGCTGTCCTATGCCCTGGTGCCCTGGCTTTTTTCCATAAGAAGCATGTGCCTTTTGTTACATTTTATTCTTCTCTACTCTGGCATTATTATTGTCTAGAGAAGGTTGCATCTATTTCATTCTTCCCTGCAGGGAGGATAAAGGAATCCTGTGCACAGAAGACATTTGGCAAATGCTACCTTAATAATGGGTCTGGAAAGAGGGACACCTTAGCACTCTGTCTGTCCCTGACTACCTGCCATGTGCCTGAACGCCCTGTGTTATGTCCTTGCATCTCTTGATCATATTCAAAAGAGATCAACAACTTTAGCCAGGAATGAATTGGCAGCTGGATAAATAGATTCTCAGTAGTAAGATAAATCTAAATTTATTTTTAACACTCCCAATAATAAACAAGGTAGAGGGTCTGCTCATCTGTCTTCCATTTCCCTAACTCTGTTCCCAAACTGTAGTCTGATACTAGAGGGCTTCCCAAATGTAGGAAGAGCTCATGTAGGGATGTTAGTTAAAGGGACTCTGAAGTGACTCCAAAAATGCTTTGCCATTGGTTGCTGGGATTCTATGACCTACATGTAACCCAAATAGAGAGACGGTGAGTTGTCTGTTTAGGGACTCATTTAAGTTTGATGGAATGGTGCTCTAGTGCTATGGGAAGTTAGAGTCAAGCAACTTTCTTCCTGATTGAGAAATCAGAATGCTACATTATTTTCCACAATACTTAAAATTCCCTGAGCTCCCATTTATTTTCGGGTGAGAATGCATAGGAGTTGCCCATCCATCTTCATGGCCTGTTATGAAAAGATCGCCGATGAAATCATGCACTTGCCTGTGCTCGGAAATACAGAAAGTCTGACACGAATGTATTGGCAGTTTTAAAGTGTTCGAGGCAGAGGAAAATCCCAATAAAGAGACCATTTTGTAGAATCCAGAAAACAGATTTCCCTCTCCTTTTACTTGTTATGATAATATCTGTGAAGTACATACTAACATAGTTTCTAAATGAGAACACACACACACACACACACACACACACACACACACACACACACACTCCTCTACCTACCTACCTTATCCGGTTGGTTGCCTGCTCTGTCTGCCCTTGCCTCTTACCTAGGAGTAGCCATAACTCCCTGTTTTGTCCTTTCTGTGGACCAGCCCTGTAAAACATCGCCACCTTCAGTTAAAAGAGGTCAGTGTGTGCACATGTCGAAAGTATGTTCAGCTTCCTCCCAGGCTGTCTTTTTTAAAGTGTCTCAGCTTGATGAGTTTTTTCCACTGGCCTTCTGCTGTGTCTCTCTGTACAGTTCCACAAAGTGAAAGAAAATGGAGGGGGGTGGAACGTAGTCAATGCGCCTGGAGTGAATACAAAACTTAATGCACTTGCAAGATTTTACACTAATGTCATGATGAAGGACAGCATACTCTTTGCATGACAGAATAACTCTGAGAAGTGTGTGTTTTCTTCAGGCCTACCAATTACGGTTCTGTGGAAACTGTACTTTTGAAGCCTAAACTTGTCCAAATATTGAGTCTGACTTCATGATAGAATATGCCTCTTTGGTAAAGATGTATCTCTTCTATCCAGGCTTACGGGACTTGAGTGATTCAGTGAGTTTTCTCAGAACAAAGAAACATGCAGAGATAGTCTGCTGAGTTTTCTGAGCAAGTCTGCAGAGCCACGGACAGAGCTGAGTGTAATAAAACATGACCCTGACATGTTCAATAACAGCTGCTTGGTATCAGTAGTCTTCTAAAGGCAGAAGGTCGAAAACCTAAATCAGTGACGTTTTCCTCGCAGCATGTGAACAGCCTAACGTGAAAAGATCCATGAGTAGAATATTTATAGGGATGAAGTCATACGTCCTTCCCCTTCAACCTCAGGATCCCCTCAGTCAAGGGTCTGTGATGTCAGTGAAAAGGATGAGCTAGCAACCCCACTGAACATTCCAGAAACATGTGTTCCTTTTGCACACATCACTCTTTCCAGAATGCTGTCCTGACATAGTTCTCCGAGGCCAGAGTTCACTCAGCCATCCCTTGGATCGGGTTTCAGACTAATCTGTAGGGCAACACAGATCACCCCAGCAAGTACTTCCCACTCGGGTTCATACCCTTCTTCCTATGGTCTCGAAGTAATGGGAGCCACCTGTCATCACTTCTTAGACATCCTTTGGTGCTTGTTTGGCACGAGTCTGCTAAAGACTTCACTTGACCAGTGACAAGGAAACTCTTGACTAGCATTAACAATCCCAGTTGTTCATAACTCCCCTCCCATTGAGGTGAAGGCAAAAGGAAAATGGGCAGAGCTAGAAACGTGCTTGCCTAGGATGTACCAAGCCCCAGGTTTGATCCCCAGCGCCACATAAACTGAACATTTTGGTTTCTTGTCATTTAAGCATTCACAAAGCGAAGGCAGGGGAATCAGAAGCACAAGGTTATCCTTGGCGACATAGCAAGTGCAAGGATATCCTGGGCTACATGAGCCCCTATATTTAAAAAAACAAAGATTAAAATAAAGAAAATGGGGCCGGGCGTGGTGGCGCACGCCTTTAATCCCAGCACTCGGGAGGCAGAGGCAGGCGGATTTCTGAGTTCAAGGCCACCCTGGTCTACAAAGTGAGTTCCAGGACAGCCAAGGCTATACAGAGAAACCCTGTCTCCAAAAACAAACAAACAAAATAAAGAAAATGGAATGCTGGGTAATACATAGGGTATATCCCTAAAGCAGCCTACATTAAGGTTGCTATGGATATGTAGTTTGTTATTTATACTTAAAGAAATTAAGATAAATTTGACCAGATGGCTTCTCATGGAAAGTAGAATCCATTTCACTTGACATAATCCTTTCTTTCTCTTCTCACTGTCACATGCTTATTTTCTAATATGGGCACAGGTCTCCTATATTTAGAAGTAAAATAAATGGGCATTTTAGGAGCCAACATTGATGTTTAGTCTTAAAAGTTGGGTCTACCATGGCAATAGCAAACGGCCCATTATCTTCTTAAAGAAAACAATTTATCAAGCCTAGGAGCCAGAGAATTATGTGTCAGCAATCATCTCGGCCTCATAATTATAAATTTAGGAGGATCTGGTAAAATGCATGAATCCAAAAGAATTATAGTGTTTCATTGTGAGTCAGAATAAAGAACCCTGTTATTTGCACACATTCTACATCATCAGAGATATTTAGAGGGGATCAGATCTAAGCAATGATATTATCTAACCTTGTTATTTTCCAGATGAGGAAATTCAAGTAAAGAACCTTCTTATGGGTGGGGAAAGTTCTAGACAGGGTTTCTCTGTGTAACCCTGGATGTCCTGGAACTCACTCTGTAGGCCAGACTAGCCTTAAACTCATAGATCCACCACCCTCTGCCTCCTGAGTGCTGGAATTAAAGGAGCCACCACCACCACCCAGCAAGAACTTCTTAAGAGAGTGCATTAAAGTACATCACTATGCAGCATACCTTCTAGTTGTCTGAGCCACTTCAATAAATATCTTTCAAATTCTCACCTCAGTTTTTTTTAAAAAATGGACTTATTATAATAAAACTTAATTCTTATATTTTGCACTTTTGGGCTCAATGTATTCCTTCCTTCCACCTTCTCTTCACTCACTCATGGAAAGATTAAGTCACCAAACCCCATTGTCTCTGAGGAACTCTGATGGACAGTGAGCTGGTTACAAGCAGAAGGAGCTTCTCGGGGAATCATTGTCCTTGAAGCACCCTCAGGACAAAGTGAGACTACAGACTTCCTGCAGCTGTGGTCAAGAATTACCTGGGAACTGAGAAGCAAAGAGTAGCTATTCCCCCGGGAGAGTAAGCAAAAGTGGCCCAATGTGGCAACCCTGGCTGTCTCTGGTGTGATGAGCATGAGTGGGCAGGGACACCAGCAAAGGCTTTATAGGAAAGGCAGAATAGGCCCAAAGGCAAGAGCAATAGTAGATAACCTTGTATCCAGAAAGTTGATTTAGCATTAGAGGGGAAAGGGGGAAGGGTGTGGGAATCATGAGTGCTGAGAAAAAATAATAATAATAATAAACTACTGCATGTCATGCTAAAGATTTTGCTATGAACAAAGAAGCCAGTGTCGACAAACCTTGTAACTTAAGTGACATTTTACATCATGTGTATATCCAAAAATCCTCCTGTTAATTGATTGCTTACGAAAGCCACTGACCCTGAAGCCTGCAGTCAGTTTATTAAGAGATATTTTATATTTTGGGAAGAAATTAAATTCAAGCACCAAAGTAAGATTCCTTAAATAAATGAGGAGGAGGAGGAGGAGGAGGAAGAGGAGGAGGAAGAGGAGGAGGAAGAGAAGAAGAAGAAGAAGAAGAAGAAGAAGAAGAAGAAGAAGAAGAAGAAGAAGAAGAAGAAGAAGAAGAAGAAGAAGAAGAAAGAAGAAGAAGAAGAAGAGGAAGAAGAAGAAGAAGAAAAGAAAAAGAAGAAGAAGAAGAAGGTGGCAGCTGAACACTAAATAGTTTTCTTATACTATGAGTGAGGTGTGTTTGTCAGGAGTCGTGGGGTGTGTCTGCCCCAGTGGAGTATTCATCCCATGCCCAGGGCAATATCATTTTAGGAAGTATGGGATACCTAAGGCTTTGCAGCTAATTTGACAAATTGGACTTTACCCAAGGAGGAATTAAATGGGCTAAAAAAAAGAGAGACCAATGAGAGAAAACAAATTAGTTAGTGGTGGTTATGGAAAAAGACTCCAGTGTAGCCCAGTATACACAAAAGAAAGGGTCCAGATTTACCAGGGATTTAGGATAGAGCCACAAGATGGTATCAGAAGCATGTGGGGTAGAGGTCAAGCAAACAAATGATAGGCACTATCCTTAGGGGTAAATGACTTGGGAGGCTAGATAAATGACCCTGCGATTGTTTAAGTCAGGATTAAGAGGATGGGGGGAGGGGTTGAGGAAGGAGAGGAGAGGAACCAGACAGAGGTGTAGCAAGTCAGAGCCCTGGATTAGGATACAAAGCCAACCAGGGAGCCTTGCATATTCTAGACCCATGCTAATTCTTGTTGGGAAAACTGTCTGGCTTTTGATGGTTATAGGGTAACTGAAATTGTCTTGTTGATGCTCACAGCATCTCAAACACCAGCTAGATTACAGGAGACTGTTCAGTCTATAAATCACCACCATAAACATTCACCTCGCTTGCTGATGGTCTTAGAAAATTTGTGATTCCATCCGATAGACAAATTGAAGGCATGCCAGGCATCTTTACTGCCCTAAGGTGTTAAAAGTGAGCACATTTAATAGCAAAACCTACTTAGGTAAGCAATTTGCAGGGAGTTTTGAAGGATGGAGAGATACATTAAACATAGATATTGTTCTCATAGAACTTATAAAGACTGAGATAAAAATTTCCAGGGATTTAAATTATGTTCATGTATCAAGTATCTGTGCATAATTTCTAGAGGAGAAATCTAGCCTCGAAAGTTCTCCAAGTGGCCATTGCTACTATGAAATTTGTTCCCATGGATGACAAGAATGTTCTGATGGTACTGGAGCAAAGCATAAATAAAGTGAATTTGTTGGTACTCTTAAAGAATTGAAAGGGAAAATCGTGCTTGCCGTTAGTAATCTTTTCCGTATGCTGTGTATTTGTTCAGCGTAGGAGAAGTAAATGGCTGTTTGTCTTTTGTTTGTTGCATTTCTGCTCATCCAAATATGTGACATAGCAACAAGTCTGAGCCTTCTCATGAAACCCATTAGTTCTGTTTCCATAAGTAGTTTTTCTTTCCTTCTCGGCAGTCAGGCCTAGCAGGAACAGACTTCACCCTACGCCTGCAAAACAGCCATAGGCTTGAGGGAGGGAAAAGACAACATGCCCAAATGTTGACACTCCTTCTTCAGTTTCTAGATCTTTCTGAGGAAAGAAGTGTTTTCATAAAACACAGACAGAATTCATTTACATAGAGCTTTCCCTTAATGGCTCCTGTCAGGATAGAACAGCTGAGAAACATATGGTACCCATTTCCCTGTATCACTTGGGAAAAAAGTTCACATGTAAATAAAGCCAACATAAAAGAGTGGCCCTTTGAACCAATGACCTTGTATAATACATAAATATATCAGTAAAGCACACTTGGTGTATTGACCCACTAAGTCATATGGCTTTAAATATTTTTAATCCATTATGAGATTCATAGTTTTTAGAAGCTCCAAAGGATCAAGGTTATTGACAAAATATCAGATATCATGCCAAATAATAGGCATGTGTCTCATAATGTCTATGAATAAGTTTCCCCACAATCTTTATAGACTGGGGGGAAGTTAGTGAGTAAAATCCAATGCCTATTTATACCTTACAAGCGCCATGTTTTCTGTTTCCCCGTTGCTTTACGTGAATCAAGCACTCTGTGTTCCTCAGGCTGAGAAAATGGCTTGGCAGAAATTTCTGGCAAATTATAACTGCCCACGGTTTAATATTTTAAAACAGAAAAGAACATATTAAAGATAGAAAATTTTCTCATTTACAGGAAACTGATTGGAATTATTAGTCATTGCTTTTACATATTAACATTGCATAGATGACTTTAAAGAATCTAGCTTTTTTCTCTGGCAGTTTTAACTCCTGTGGGTTTATTAGCAGAACTTATTTCCCTCCCGTGAAATTAAGCTGCAAATCCCTCAGAAGGATTCACTTTATGCATGTTAAAAGATTGATGAATTGTGCAAAGTGAGATTCAAGGTCACATACTTGTGTCAGATAATTGTGTGCTCCAGGCCAAGCACTGCAAATGGCTCAGAACTCGGGCCACAAAATGCTGAAGGTAAGGGAGTAAGGCGTCTGAAGACATCTAGATGTCTTCCTTCCCTTCTGGGTAGCCCTTGCTATATATGTTGCTCACTGGGAAGCAGCCATTCCTCCTCCCACAGCTTTTAGTGTTCTCTTTGAGAGCCAGAAGACCCTCAGGTGTGTGCTGTGTACTACAGACCTTCTTAACCCAGGCTAAGAGAACTCATGATTTTATGATAAGGGCACTCAGTCGTCTCTTTGCTTTATTCCATAACTTCTCTGGATGCTTTTAGGACACATCTCAGCATAAGCAATTACTAGTAGTACCAAATTTAGGTAACTCTATTAAGGAGCTCTTTAGCTATAAGAGCTAGTCATTAGCAGAGCCTCTTGTAAAAGTTACAGACCTGAACACACCTACTGCCTCAGGGTCTCTCAGTCTTTTGCCTGAGCCCAACAGCAAAGACAAGCAGGTTTACTTTGGATTAAACCCTTCCCAACCACGCCTGTTTGGGGGATAGAGAGTAGCTGGAAGGAAGCCTTACCTGTCTGACATAAGATGATATAAGCCAAAGGCAGAAGGATAGGAACCTGTAAAGTAGCCTCTAGGAGTGCTGGGTCCTCTGCCTTCTGGGAGAGCAGTATCTTGGAGAGGATGCAGCCCTGCTTCCTGGCCCTGAGAACCAGGGCCAAACAAGAACACTGCAGCTTCTCTAGCCCACCCTGACATGTGCTACCACTACAGCTTGCTTGTATTGAGGCTTATTAAGAGAGGTTGTGGTTTTCACCTTATCTCCAAATGTGTTTGGCTGCCTCGCTGTCTGTCTCAACCAGACACTTAGTTGAATGTAGGTCAGTGTGCTGTCTTTATTTTATCCGTACCAGAAAAATAAATAAATAAAATAAACTATTTTGACTACTAGTCTAGCTTCCCTATGTGCCCTTCATGACTTCTCCTTGCTCCATCTTTCCCTAAAATGGAGGGCAGTGTTACCCTAAGGAGTTCCCTAGAGACCCACCACCACCACCACCATGCTACATGGGCAGGGTATGGACACCTAGAGGCCTGCTTGCTGCCCCTCCATACGGTGCAGACAGTATGCCTGCAAGCCTAGGGGCTGCTACAATATGCAACTCTATGGTGGACAGAAGGGAGAGAAAGACTAGTGGAACAGTTTGAGCATTATGACAAGAGATGGAACTGGAGACTCTAGGGTGGAAAGGAGTAACCTGTTGTGAGTGGCCAGCCCCACCACCTGAGGCCATAGTGCTGCCACCGAGGGTCCTGTCTAGGTCCCGTAGCCATGCAGAGGCTGAGGGCAGTGTTGGTCTCTGTGGCTCATATTACCATATGACTGGGATACTAATTATAGGGTCCATAGAGACCATGAGGAAGTCCCTTGTAGGGGCAGCCTTGAGGGATCTCATGGATATCCAGGGGCCATGCAGAACTGGCCTCACCCATCCATCACTAGCTTCGGTGCTCTGGAAAGCTGGCCCCACTTCTCACCATCGGCAGCAGGCCCTGCATCTCTCCAGCTTCAGTACCTGGGAGAGTGGACCATGTACCTCACTAGGGCAACACAAGGGAACTGGGCTTAATGGCCAGAATCTACATCATCTGTAAGTTGTTGGAGCCTGTGAAAGGGCCAGTCCTGCTGATCCAAAGCTGCAGGATCTCCATGACACAGGGCAACAGCAGGATAACTGAGAGGAGTCCTGGTGAGAATCCAATACTGACTGACGCTGTCACAGAAGCCAGAGACCTCAAACCAGACCAGTGACTCATTGCAGTGAACGTTTGCAAGTGAAGATTTGTGGACAGAAGGCCATACTGTACAACACTCTGACACACTACAGCTTCTACTGGAGATGTTTTCATGCCTTTTGTTTTGTTTTGTTTTGTTAATTTTTTGTTTGTGTGTTTTTATTTTCTTTGGGGAGTTATTGCAGGGGATAGGACAGATACAAGGGGATGAGGAGAGGAGTGGAACTAAAGTGCATAATGGGAAATTCACAAAAAAAAAAATCAATAAAAAGTTTTTGTTTTTTAAGAGTATGTTCTTTTGCCAAATGGAAATGCTTTTTGTGGTGTGTCATGACCTGGTAAGCACCACGAGATGACCCTGCCTGATGGTTGACTGGGATACTAATTATAGGGTCCATAGACTCGACCATGATCGGTCTCATGGACAGACCAGCACCTGACCACCTTAGGCTTTTCTTCGCCTACCCTTACCATCTAGTAGAAAGTCACATAATAGGGCAGAATTTGAGTTTGTATAAGATAAGCTATGTTCTTCACATGGATGTCTCAAACATTAGAGATGTGTATACAGGCAAGTACATGCTTGTTCATGTGTATGTGTGTGCATATACACTTGTCCACTGGCTTAGTGTGGAAGCCCATTCCTGCTTTGTTTTTGTTTTTCTTTGTTTTTTTTGTTTTGTTTGTTTAGGATGGTGTCAAAAATGTAAATAGTACCAGAAATACCCAGTTATAAAGTATCTGTTGGGGTTTATTTATTTTAATTTTTTGCCTTTATCACTATTGCTAATTTTGAGTCAGTATGTCATATCTTTTTATCATTCTCTGCCATGCAGTGGTAAGTATAATTTCATCCTCTTGCCATTATCCCTTTGCATGGAGACCTACTGTGAGCATGACCTAAGCTAGTTTGTTTACCTACGTGGCCAGACTGTGTTCAGATTCCAATTTAATAGTCTCCTCTATTATTTTTTTTAAAAACAGTTTCTAGCTCTGGCTGGAATTGTGGTGTCTCAACTCTCATTACAAACCCACAAAAGCCCACTGGAATCGCTGATGTATATAGTAAGTTCCGCCCTGTGAAGCGAGTTTCTCCACTGAAGCATCAGCCAGAGACTCTGGAGAACTACGACAATGAGGACCAAAAGAGTAATACAGTGGAATACCAGAAAGGGGGGGAGCCTGACCAGGGCCCCCAGCCTGAGGAGCTCAGCCCTGAAGATGGAGTCGGGGGTTTGCCAGGCAAGGGCTCAGAGCCCAGCCAGGCCCTGGGTGAGCTGGAACATTATGACCTTGACATGGATGAGATTCTGGATGTGCCTTACATTAAATCCAGTCAACAGCTGCCCCCCCTCACCAAGGTGACTTCGGAGAAAAGGATTCTGGGTTTATGCACAACCATCAATGGCCTCTCTGCCAAAACCTGCCCTATCACAAGCACTGAGAACTCCACACCCAACATGACTCCATTTTGTGTTCTTTCTCCTGTGAAAAGTCCTCACTTACGGAAAGCACCGATTGCTCTCCGGGACCAGCACAAGCTCTCTACAGAAGAATCCGAGAGCTCCTCGCCTGCTCTGGGTAAATGTGGCCCTGCATATGAATCAGAAAACCACAGTAAAGACTTCTTAAACAAGGTTTTCAGTGATCCTCATAGTCGGAAAATGGAGAAGTCTGGGCCAGATTGCAAGCTCAGGTCCTTCCACCTGCAATCTTCAGCAGCAGGAGCCAAACCAGAGGAGCCGATCAATGGCATGAATTGGACCAACGCCCAAGGCACAGAAGAAAGAACTGAGTACCTGAAGAAAGTAAGAAGCATACTGAACATTGTCAACGAAGGACAGATATCGCTCTTGGTAAGTATTGTCTGTCTAATCTATATACTCCATCTTATAGCAGGATGAAGTGAGGTGGTTTTTGTTTTTTTACATCTTTTTGTAGTTTTTTTATTATTATTAATTAGTTCTTTGAGAATTTCCCACAATGTGTCTTGATCATATTCGCCCCCTTTGTTTTGTTAAAAATCTCTGTTTTGCTAAATCTTGACCTGTGGCTTTAGTTGAGAGATGTGTGTTTTAAACTCTAAGGTTAGAGGTTAAAACAGGGGGGATATCAATAGCCACAGAAGACTGTTAGCGTAGTTTAACATCATCTGAACTCAGCTGGGATAAAAGACAGTTAATCTAAGAGGAAAACGAAGCATAGGGCCCAGCAGTGTTTTCCAGTTGCATTGGAATGCCTTCTTTTTCCCCTTTGCTTTTCAAATGGTCCCCCATGCTCTCCCACCGGTTCTGTGAGGATGTCAGTTTTTAGCTGAAGGCAGACCTGCCAGATCTGTGAACAGAGAGTTCTCTGTTTCCCCCCTGATCATTATTCAGGAGAGTTGGAGTAGGGGGTTTGGAAAGCATCTGCAGATACAGCTTCCCCTAGAGGTTGATTGTTCTCTGACCCACCCACGAGGGGGCTTTTTCCTTTGTTCCAGGGCTGCATGTCTAGGGAACATGAAGAATTGTCTCCAAAGACTCCAGACACAGAGTTACTTGGTCTAAGAAATGCCTATTGAAAGGCTCAGCTGAAAGAGCATTCCATCTGCTGCACTTTCTAACTTCCAGACACTGATCACATAGTAGCAAGCCTGAGCTCATAAGGTCTCATTTGGGAAAAACACAGCTTCACGGCATTGCGATTCTCCGTAATGCTCGGTGTGCACAGATAAACTCTACTATGCATGGCCTGCTATTGCAAACAGGACAATATTATTGAACAGTTTTACCAAATGAAGCCATAACTTTTTTTCTCTTAAAAAATGTGTTCTCTGTTTTTGCTGGCCGTTTCCTCTTATTCTCTTTGGTTCAATTCTTTCCTTTGTCCCATATATTCAGAAGACCCAAATGCGAATACTGCTCAGCTGAGCTGAGTTCAAGCAAAGAATTCTACCAAACACTTCATACTCAGAGGACTGAATGTCACAAGAGACAGTGTGTGTGTGTGTGTGTGTGTGTGTGTGTGTGTGTGTGTGTGTGTACATATAGGCAAAGAACCAAGTTGCCTCCAGATACCCGAGATGCCCCTGGGAGTCGCTGGTGTGGACAGGGACCTAGGAAAGCACTAGTAACCACATTTATAAGGTACCAGGCAGAAGGAGCCAGCCTGGCAAGTACTTCATTCATCCCACAAACCTGTAGCAGTCAATAAAACCTAGCCCCATCCTTCGGGCACTTAGCAGTGTGCTGACAGAGATAGAGAAGCTGTGGCTTATCAGTTTCACCTCGGGTAACTAAAAAAATCAACTGGAAACCTTTGCAGCTCATTGGTCCTAGCTCTGGGCTCCTCCCTCATGCTGCCCCTTGAGAATGAATGTTCTAAAGCGGGGGTCTCTGAACCTTCCTAAGGCTGTGACCCTTTATATAGTTCCTCCTTATTTTTGCAGCAGCTACCTCTTAACTGGAATTTTGCTACTTTTATGAAACGTAATGTAAATTATGTTTAGAGATAAAGGTTTGCCAGGGGGGTGGCAAACCATAGGTTGAGAACCACTGTTCTAAAGCATATTATAATCAGGGCAAATAAAAATAGCAAGGAACTCTAACTAGATCATGAACTGTTCCTACCCTGTGCCCAGAGTAGACCCTGCATGGTGCCTTGTTCTGACTTACTGACTGAAGCGTCTCTCCTGCTCTGTACAGCCGCACCTAGCTGCAGACAATCTGGACAAAATTCATGACGAGAATGGAAACAATCTGTTACACATTGCTGCATCAAAGGGCCATGCAGAATGCCTGCAGCACCTCACATCACTGATGGGCGAAGACTGTCTGAATGAACGGAACACAGAGCAGCTGACTCCAGCAGGCTTGGCCATCAAGGTAAGCACTCCAGGGCTGGGTTACCCTAGGCTGTGTCTTTTCATTTAATCTCCTTTTGATTTTAAGATTTCTTGTGAGCTAAGCTATTGGAGAGGAAAGAGTGATGTATTAAATAAACAGCCAATAAATGTGCTATATATAAGAAGTTAATCATGTCAGTCACTACCACTCTGAGATTTTGATGGCATTCCAGCTTATTATCCAACAAGGATAATCTCCAAGTCAGCCCACAAAAGAAAGGAAACGATGACCACCTACAGAATTTTTTCATTATTCATAGTGATTGCATTTTGGATTCTTACCCCACCTGGCTCTCTCGGAGGCTGTGTCAGTTTTTCCTAACGTGGGAATAAGGAGCATGGAGAATCAGATCAAGGTGTGCTAATAAGGGAGGCTAACACTTGGAAGCTTCTCTCAATAAGGTGGGCTTTTAATAGAGCAAATCTGAGTTCAAATATCATCCGCAGCATCAAAAAACTGAGGGTTTTGAGTTTAGCTTTCCAAGACAGCACAATATGCTATCTGTCACACACAAGCATTTACAAATTAATGCCAACAGGGATGGAGCTAAAACCTGGACCATCACACACATGCACACATGTACACATGCATACACACACACATTCATGCACGCAGGCACGCACACATGCACGCAAGAACCTTTATAACACTACTGCAGCAAGAGCATCTGAGATATGACTCATCGTGAAAAGGTTAGCTATTAAACTAAAATTACTGTTAGGATCTTTGGCAAGTAAATGTAGAATTCAGTCATACTTATTAAGAAGCCAGATGTGAAGTTCAAAGAAATCTAATGCATCTTGTAATTCTTCATACGGATTGCTTTACATGGTAGTTAGATTTTCTAAAAGCCAACTAACATCATTTTTATAAATAGAGTTGCATAGGTATTAAGTAGGGGAACTGTTTGGCTAAAAAACCCACTTGTGAATTCATTAAAGAACACATTACAGTAAAAAATAAATAAATAAATAAATAAATAAATAAATAAATAAATAAATAAATGTAGCTATCCTAACCATAATATATCTTATGTGCAAAGCTTATTTTTTAAAACTGTAATCCATTTACTTAGTAAAGTTTTATATGTTAAAAATGTTTTATTTAACTTTGCTCCATGGGAAAGTATGACTTCAAATTTTCATGGTAAATATTTGTTCCAAAGAAACCTAGGAGACTAGGGATGTACTTTTCTTTGGTTGTGCATGAAGCCATGTCAGATCAGAGCTGAGTTTACTACAACCAAAGTGAGAAAAGAGAAACTGAATCTGAAGAAAAAACTCAACTCAGCAGAGCTGAGTTCTGTGTGTACCAAAGCCAACAGGTACTATGTTATTAGGCACTGAAGGTAAAAATTTGAACAAGACATAGTACCTGTTCCTAAGGAGATGATACACCCAGTGAATAAGACAGGTTACTGGTGATAACAGTGACAGATGTTAAAGTCAGTGTCACAGGCCTGTGACATAATCCAGGGAACGATATGGGTAGCATGTTGTCATCCTTGGGAACCTATGTCAGATAGCTTTATAGTGACAGATATCCTCATAGTGACAGATATCCTTATAATGCCAGTGAATGTTGGCCCCTGCCATATTTATAGAATGTCTTAGTGTTTATAAAATGTAGTTCTCATTAGTTTTCCTAACTGATGGTGGATGACAGAACATTTCCTCATTATGTAATTGGATGAAAGCATATCTTTTCTTAACTGATATGCCCTATTGCTTGTTTTGATAGATTAAAAGTTTTAGAGCATGAAGGTTCCTGAGCAACACAGTTGCCATTAATTCAACCCTCATTGTGAGCAGCTAACATGAGGTACTGGCTTATTCTTAAACTCCAGCTACCATGCTTGGCATCCTAAGACGCCACCAGTCTTCTGGTTTAGGACCTTGTTTTGAACACATGTAGCGACTGATAATATTTCACTCCCATTAAACAGTTCTAAGAGGAGACTGGAGAAGTGACTCAGTAGATAGGAACACTTGCTGCTCTTGCAGAGGACCTGGGTTCAGTTCCCATCACCCACTTAGTGGCTCATAACTTGAGTGTTGGGGGATGCATCTCTAGTTTCAGGATGCATGTGCATGCGCGCGCGCACACACACACACACACACACACACACACACACACACACCAATAAGTAAATCTTTAAAAATAAAACAGTGCTGAGCCAGCTGCCTGTTATTAATGACAAACATACTTGGTACAAATTGTCCAATTTCCTTGCCTAGTATACCTCAGCTGACAGGAGTCATCCAGAAACAAGATGGAATCAAAAGATCATTTTTAAAAGGGGGCTTTAAAGTCATAACAGTGCTTACAAACACCATGTTCTCATTCTCGGAGTCCTTAAACAGAACACAGTGATGTCCATTATATTACAGTACAGGCTTTATTGAGTGTTTTCCAGAGGACTCAGGAGTGTCTTGTTTGGGTGTTTGTGCCCTTTGGAAATAGCTAAACAAAGTCATTAGGAAGAAAGATTTCTAAAGGGTCTGGTTTCTAGCACAATGTTTTCTAAAATAGAATTGGCAGAAGAAATTACTTTAAAACCTGAACAAACATGGAATCAAATAATTTGTTTGTTTGCTTGCTTGCTTGTTTGTATTTGTTTGTTTAAACTTCTCCTTTGGTCATTCTGATTAAGCCTAAAGGCCAAGCGTTGGTCGGTCTGGTAATAATTTGATGTCACACATATCCTTACAAATATTTTTTTAAAACATTCAAGTATCTCCAAGCCCAGATTTGGATAGGCAAAAAGGATTCTGTTGGAATTTAATAATGCTTTTTGTTGTTTTGTATTCTTGTTACTTGCATTGAAGGCAAGTCATTTTTGGTTTCAAAGACAGAAATGAGAAATAATATTTCTTTTTATTCCTTGGACAGTATTTTGTTTAAATGCTACCCACTTAATTTACCAGACCTAAAACTCAACAACAAGAACTGTCTCTCAGGCAGGAGAGATGGCTCAGCAGTTAAGAGCACTGGCTGCTCTTCCAGAGGTCCTGAGTTGAATTCCCAGCAACCACACCGTGGCTCACAACCATCTGAAATGGGATCTGATGCCTGCTTCTGGTGTGTCTGAAGGGAGCAACAGTGTAGTCTCATACAGAAAATAAATAAATAACTCTTTAAAACAAAAAACAAAACAAAACAAAAAAAACAGAGCTGTGTCTCACAACACTTGAATACACCTACTTGTTAAATGCACTGAAAACCTTGTCTAGGATTCAGTATATATTGGATTATGTAATAAATTCAACAAATTGTAGAGGATTGAAATACAAGCTTACACACTTTATAAAACACAATTAGAAACTAACAACAGAAGGGAAAAAATAGAATATTCACAAGTTTGTGAAATTAATTCACCCTAAACCAATCAGCAGGCCAAAAAAAAAAAAATCAAAGGAAATTGGAAATGAAAATCCAACACTCTGTCTGTCACCTTCACAGGAAGATTCTATAGCTCTGCGTACAGGGAGGCAAGGGAGAAGGCGGGGCAAGTAGGCAGGGCAGGACGAGGCGTGGCAAGGAGGAAAGTTTTCGTCAGACACTTTAGGAACTAGAAAGAAGTAAGACAAACTTAGTCCTGAGCAAGCAAAAGAAAGTAAATAAAAGGACCTAAA
>LR750391.1:140000-192500 GCA_902729485.2 Mus minutoides | reverse complement strand
CACACACACACACACACACACACACACACACACTGATAATATACTAAAAAAAATAATAATCTACATTTAAAATCTCTTGCCCTTATTTGTTGATGTACATAGAGCTCACTCCTAGATTTTCTCCACCTCCCATTGAGAGCGATAGTTATAAATTATCTTTTTTTTAAGATTTTATTTATTTATTATACATAAGTACACTGTAGCTGTCTTCAGACACTCCAGAAGAGGGCATCAGATTTCATTACGGATGGTTGTGAGCCACCATGCAGTTGCTGGGATTTGAACTCGGGACCTTTGAAAGAGCAGTCGGTGCTCTTAACCACTGAGCCATCTCGCCAGCCCAAATTATCTTTTAAAAATGCTGAAACCACAAAATGTTAATCTCAAACTTTTAAATAAACAACAACAACAAGGAAATCAGTAAAGTATTAAAAGAGACCTAATCAAATTGTGGCAAAGAAAATTACTTCTCATGTATCTAACCAGACCCTTTTTGGCTTCAGAGATTTTTCCCAGTGGCAGTAAATTGCTATGTTGCCAATAAGAAGCCATGCTCTTTGTTTGAGTATGCCAATTCCATTTCTCAGAAGGCCAGAAAATGTTACCATAGGCTGTCTTCCTCTTTTGTGCTGTTGTTCGCTTTTTGAGATGAGGTCCCTCTGTGTAGTCTAGACTATCCTGGAACTCACTACAGGCGGGTCTTAATGATCTTCCTGCCTCTGTCTTCTAGCTGAAAGTTTGTTCTGTACCAGAGCATCATCAATTAATATAACACATAAATAAACTAAGAGAGATAGAGCATATGTATGGAGACACACATATATACACACACATGCACATATATGCCCTTTGTGTGTCAGACACACATATAGATGTTTCCTTTGCATGACAAGCTCCATGCCACTGGATCTTATGTAAATTATCTGATTCTCAAAACAATCCTATAAGAGCTTGTTTATTCCAATGGATGAAGAAACAGAAGGTGGAAAGTAAATAAATGGCTTACATTGTCTTATGTCTACTAAGAGTAAAGACTAGATTTCCAGTCCTGTGTCTTCAGGGACAGAGTTGCTTTGTCCATTATCTGTACTGATTGTTTGTACAGATTATTAGAATGCCATTGTTAAAGCAGAAGATGACTTTCTATAATTTTACTTAACATGTGATAGCTGGAGTACCTCACACAAGCCATTGAAGTAAGAAGCTGTCTAAATGCATGGAATTTTAAAAAAGGAATAGGAAGGTCATTGAATTTTTCAATAATTCACTGTCTTTAAAATATCAGAATTACATGATTGTTTGCACTGGCCTACCCACTGTTATAAAAATAGCCAGTGACAATTATTACACATATAGCAACAATATATTACTATTTTACTAGAAAAGAGAATTGAAGTTTTTCAAAATTTTTCCAGTATCTGACTATTGCTAACCTTTATAAGTCATTTTTTTTTTTTTGGTATTGAGAAAATATATTAAACTGTGTGATCAATGGCTTTACATCTCTTATTTCATTCGCTCATTCAAAGCCTAATTGAGCCTTTGGGATGTTTATAGAAAGATTACAGAGCTGGGTCCAGGAAGGGAGAGAAGAAAACTCACAGGCCTGTTCTGGGGCTCTGGGCAAATGACTGGGCATTCAGCATTCCTCAGGGAAATGTCAGTTAGATGCCAGTTTCTTTATTCACGTCTCACAGCGTGTTTCTCAGAATTCTTAGCTGTTGGAATAGAACAAAGGGACATGCCCCTTGTGGAGTGCTGTGTGGAGCAGCTGCTTACTGAGCTAAAATCCAGGAAAAGGTGGAATTTAATCTGGTGACCTATCCGAAGAGACTTCTCAACCATTAGCTTCATGCTGGGATTCATCCTGAGGTGGCTCTGGGGTGCGATGCATTTGTATGACATAAAATGCATATTTAAGGGAAGCCATCCAGTGGTACCCTTCAAAGAACAGACTACCTCCCGTGGAAAATATAGAGGCACATTTGATCTGCCAATTCTGTCCAGTGATATCCTCCATCCGCCACAGCCACTTATGTAACAGCTAGCCTGCAGAGCAGCTGAACTTGGAACGGTTACAAGGCTAATATTTCCACAAGGAAGATTGCTATTGAACAGTTTTCTAATGGATTCAGCACATGCAAGTCTTTCTCTGCCGGGTAGGCACTAGAGTGTGTTCTGATTTTGTTTCTTCAGTAAATACCTTTGGAAAGGATAGGGCCAACCAAAGACAATCGCTCTCTTCTCCCTCTGCTTGCTCTCTGCCCTCCTATACATCTGTAAAGAACAGGCTCTGGTTGACTCCCAATTTGTGTCCTTTTTCTTGTGAAAGTTACCTTTAAAGATTCCAATACTACCGGGGTTGGAGGGGAGGTGGCCAGCAGTTTTAGTGGACTCCTGGAGTGATAGATTGTTAGGTGATAGGAATTGATTTTCCTCATCTTGACACTTGAAGTCTCCGAGGGTGCAATTATTTCACTGACTGGCAATCCCTAGCAGAACTAGCTTCAGGGGAGCATGAGGGTGAAAGCCTGGGGAAGGGGGGGACTGAAGGAGCAGGTTTCAGGGGTGTCCTTGCAAAGGCCTGCTCTGCCTCCCCAGTACAGAAGCTGCTGGAGAAACAATTGAGACAGAACTGTGTTGATTCAAAGCCATCCTCTGCTTGAACATTGGATGATTGCATGAAGGTTCAGGATTGGTCGATTTGCCCAGGCTCTTGAGGCAGATCTCCTGCCTACAGCTGCTGTGGGAGGTGTCAGCCTGTCCTGTACATGGTCTAAGGGGCTGTGTGATATGCAATATCAAATCTGTGTCTCCTTTGGGTTTTGAGTCTTTCATGGAACATTTAGTCAAAATGTTCTACAAAAGCAACTTACCTGCATAATACTGCACACCTGGGCACTGGGCCTCACCTGCCTTTTAAAACATTAGCCCAGAAAAAGGTTGGTATTTTTTTGTACTTTTTATTAGATATTTTCTTTATTTACATTTCAAATGTTATCCCCTTTCCTAGTTTCCCCTCTGAAAACCCCCTACCCCATCTCCCATCCTCCTGCTCTCCAACCCAACCACTCCCGATTCCCACTTCCCACATTCCCCTACACTGGGGCATCCAGAAAAGGCTGGCAGGATCTTGTAAGTGGTCGCAGGCAACAAAGGGGCTGCTGAGGAGGAGGGTGTATCCACACACTCCGGTACTGTTCTGTAATTCACTTTAATTGAGGAAATATTCCCTCCTGGACTTTATTGTTTCATTGGCCATTGTTTCACAGTCACGAGGCAGATATAAGTAACAATCGGAAAGAGCTATTGCTGGAGATGAAGGAAAAGTATAAAAATCGATTCATGTTTTGTTTTTGTTCTCTTTTGCTTTTGTTTTAAGTGTTGCTACATTACATGGTAAACGTGAGATCTTCCCATTTTAGTCCCCCTAAGACCTGAAGCTACAGACATGTACCACCACAGTTGGCTGAAAAATCTCTGATTAGCCTGAGCATAAATCTACACTCCAAGCACTAATCATGAAAAGACATTGTTTGTTTGTTTGTTTGTTTGTTTGTTTTTCGAGACAGGGTTTCTCTGTATAGTCCTGGCTGTCCTGGAACTCACTTTGTAGACCAGGCTGGCCTCGAACTCAGAAATCCACCTGCCTCTGCCTCCCGAGTGCTAACCCAGAGCTACAAAGCCTATGGGCTGACAGTTAACCAGAGTTTACTCTGAGCCTAAAGGCAGTATAGGATCATGCCAGCCAGAATCAGAGCTGTTAGGGAAATGAGCAGTTATGGGAATTTATGCTCAAAAGATGGAAAACAGAATCACAAAGACAACTGAGCTTAATGCCAGGTAACTGGTGTTTAATCCTACAGAGTCCTGATTGGGGGCTTAGCATGCAAGTATGTAGAATGAAAAAAGGGGAAATTCAAAACAAGACAAGAGGAGAGAAGAGAGGGTGCCTGTGCCTGTGTGTCCTTATCTGTAAGGCAGGACAAGGCACTTTCCCCATAGGTGATCTGAGAACTTAACAAGGAAAAGCACACTGCTCCACGTACACATTCAATCAATGATGGCTGCTCTGATGACTGGACATCTTCCAATTTGTTGATTTAATTACTATCAGTGTAGCCTATTTACTTATTTCACTTTAAGTAAAGCATAAGACAAACTTACCAAGGAATAATTTCAGCCTTGATATGTTTAATTGCTTCCTACATACATCTTTCCCCACACACATATTGGTCCCTGCATTCTACATTTACTTTACAATAAATGATGTAAGATTATTAGTGACCTTTTTTTTTATATTTTCATATCTTGATAGATTGGATGAATCTCTAAAGTGATATTGTATTTTGTTTGATCTATTGTTTCGAACAAAGCTGACCCCTTATGGTCACACAACAAACTGTAGAGATTTTATTGATACCAGCAATAAAACTGTGACATACACTTCAATTAAATTTTTATTAGACTTTGTTCAGCACATCTTATAAGCTGCATGTATTAATTGCCTCTTTAAAGAACTTGCATTGCCTTTGGGAACACTTAAAGTGCAATGTTATATCAGGTGATCCAAAGACCAGAAAATCCTCCCAAGAGGAAATCAGTATATGAGAGAAGTTCTTGGTCAGTAGATGTAAGTTGAAAGCATACATAGATGTGTTGATGGATGGCTGTGTGGGTGAGTGGATGAATGGATGGATGGACAGACTTTGTATTAGAGAGTTATTCTTCAAAATAGAAATGATACAGACAAGCTTCTATATCCATGTGACTGCTTTGAATGTTCTCTGAAAGCCATATTTACCAAAAATAAAGATTTGATGTTGCATTCTCCTACCATATCCTCCTGTAAGGGAGGAGGAAAACAACACACACAAACAGACAGACAGACAGACAGACAGACAGACAGACAGACAGAGATATTGACAGGAGGAAGGAAAAGGGGAGCAGGAGAGAGAAAAGAGGCTAGGAGAGGTGGTAGATATCATTAAATATATAATCTAGACCATGTACACAACAATGAAGGCCTTCTTAGTTTGATAAATGGCCATTATCTCTCCTGCTTATGTTTTGATGTATTTTTCAAATAAGTCACTATTTCATTCTAGGGCTCTACATCTCTATGTGCCTCAAAATCAGAGCCCAATTTCTTAGATAATGGGCATTAAAGATCTTATGTGGAAATCAGGGTAACTAGTCATCTTCCCATCTATCTTGAAGTCTGTTCACATAATCAGAAGACCACTTATATAGTTTCTTTGGGTAATACCCATCCAAATGGTATAACAGACAAATTTTTATATCTTTACAAGAGACACTATAAAGGTCAATTGCCTTATCTTAATATTGTATATAATTTTAGTTTTTATAAGCTTTTAACAATTGGGTTTTATATGGTGCTTTTTCCAAATATATATATATATATATATATATACAGTTTGTTTTCTTTTCTCACCTTTCACCCATTTCTCATCCTACCCTTAAGCCAACTCACCCCAGTATCCTCCATTCTACTCTCATATCACACATGGCCTTTTGACATTTTGTACCTCCTCTGCCTTCCTCTGCACCTCTTGTTCTATTCTCATAGTCTTTTTATATAGTTTCCTATGAAAGAACTGTACTATAGAAAACAAAAAACAGACTTTGAGTCACCAGGCAAAACACTGATCTGAGTCCGTAAAAGTGTTTCTGCCTTGTCTTAGAGTTTCCATTCCTGTTAAGAGACACCATGACCAAGGCAACTCTTATACAGGACAACACTTAATTGGGGCTAGTTTACAGATCCAGAGGGTCAGTCCATTATCATCAAGGCAGGAAGCATGGCAGTGTCCAGGCAGATATATGGTGAGGGACTAGGAGCTGAGAGTTCTACATCTTTATCTAAAGGTCACTAGGAGAAGACTTGCTTCCAGGCAGCTAGGAGGAGGGTCCTAAAGCCTGAGTTCACAATGACACAATTCCTCCAACAAGGCTACGCCTCTTAATAGTGCCACTCCCTGGGCCAAGCATATTCAAACCACCACATGCCTTGTGTGAGTCCTAGGTAAGGTCTCCACCAGCCACTATAAGCAGATGAGTGGCTATTGTAATTGTTTACGGGTACTGACTTGGAACACTCAGGAGCCAGGGCAACTTTCTTTTCTCACATAGCCCTTGCCTGTCTTATTCTACCTGACGCTTTGTCAAAGGCCATAGATTTTTCTCTACATTACCACATCTAGGATAATTCCTAGACTCAAAAAAACAAAAAAACAAAAACAAACAAAACAAAACAAAACAAAAAACCAGCATATTCTATTGTAGACAATCCCATTACTAAAAGTCAAAACACTACGATTTTAGTGTCTGTGCAGGAAGAATGGGCTGCACTAAAAAATTCAACTGAATCTGAAAAATAGAAAATTTGCATGACAAGACATTTTACAAACAGGGCATTTCAAAAATGCCTTAAACTCTTTTGAGCTTTTCTTGCTGAAGGAAGCCGGTAGAAATCAGGCAACATTCCTCACTCTCCTGGATAGTTTTATGTCAACTTGACACAAGCCTAAAGTCATCTGGGAAGAAGAAACCTCAATTGAAAATATACCTCAGTAGTATCTGGCTATAGGGCATTAGGGATTGATGGGGAAGGACCCAGCCCATTGTGGGTGGTGCCATCCCTAGGCTGATGTTCTGTAAGAAAGCACACTGAGCAAACCACACGGGGAACAAGCCAGTAGTAAGCAGCACCCATCCATGACCTCATCATGAGCTACGGGGTCCATGACCTCAGCATGAGCTACGGGCCTGACTTTCTCAGTGACGGGCTGTGATGAGGAAGCACCCTCAACTTACTTTTGGTCATGGTGTTTTATCTCAGCAATAGTAAATCTGACTAAGACACTTCTGGTTTTCTGATTTATAAAACAAAATTGAGTTGGATGATTTCCTAAAATCTCTTCCAATATTCTGTTTTAAGAGTCTATGGTGTATTATCCTGGAAAAAAAACAAGTCACCCCAAGCTTGAAAAAGACCTTTGGAAGATGTCTTATCCTGTGTTTGGTGAGACTGTCTTGCTCATCTGTCAGTAGTACCTTTAATCCTGATATACTTCTACTCGTTGAGACTTTGTTGTTTTTGAGCTTTTATTTTTGTTTTGTTTATGGAGACAGGGTCTCTCCATGTAGCCCTGGTTGTCATGGAACTCGCTATGTAGACCAGGCTGGCTATGAACTCACAGAGATCCACCTGTCTCCCCCTCCTAATCCCTAGTCCACTGACAGTTTTTAAATGATACCCAGGGAAGCAAGAAGAGGGTGTCAAATCTCCTGGAGGTAGAATTGTGGGGAAATGTGGGTGCTAGCAAATGAACTTGGGTCTCAAAAAGCAGTGGTCATCCTGAGCCACCTCTCTAGTCCCTTGTCGACATTTTTAAAGTACTAAGACTGCATAACACAATAACCTGTTTCTAATTTTAAAAATTAATAATAATAATAATAATAATAATCCACTGTTATACCCCTAGTTAACTAGGAAAAGTAAGACAGCCATTCTATTGCCTCAAGCACATAAAAACATTAGCCATTCTGGTCCCAACATCAGCTCCAGTTTTCTGTAAACTGGCCTTTGAAGAAGAGAGTGAAGCCTATCAGATTTTCTTCTCCAATTTCTAAATCTCTACNTAATAATAATAATAATAATAATAATCCACTGTTATACCCCTAGTTAACTAGGAAAAGTAAGACAGCCATTCTATTGCCTCAAGCACATAAAAACATTAGCCATTCTGGTCCCAACATCAGCTCCAGTTTTCTGTAAACTGGCCTTTGAAGAAGAGAGTGAAGCCTATCAGATTTTCTTCTCCAATTTCTAAATCTCTACTTGAGTCTCCAGGCTCAGCCTAACCTCATTTTGGGGGGAACCCTTGAGGACCTCCTTTGATTCTCTACGAAGTTTATTTACATCTGCAGCTAGTATTCATCCTGCTCTCCCAGGTGCATTCTTGCTCAGATGTAGGCATCACTTCCACTTTCCTCACTTGGTCTTTGAAGGGTCTTACTCCAGCTTGCTTGCTTGGACAGAGTGTGGCACAAACATTTGGTCTGTCCTCCGTGTCTCAGATCCCTTACTAAACAGTGCCCTGTTCACCAGCAGAGAGGAAAACATGAAAGGGGTTAGCTGTTTGGATCCAACATTCCTTTAGCAGATTAGCTGGCATGTTCAAAAGATGAAGGCAAATTTAATCCAAAAAAAAAGTATAAAAAGTTCATGACCAGTCTGAGCAAATAACCAGAGGGGGCAAAAATCCTTTAAAAGGTTAAGAAGAAAAAAAATTCCAAGGCTATTTCAAACACATGATCATCTTTTTAAATGTCATGTCCCACCCACTGAGCTTCCCGCTGTTGTTTTTTACCCTTCCCATTCCTTTAAACTTTATATTTAATTTTTCTATTTTAAAACAGTGAAACCCCATCTCTTTGCTTTCTCCAAAAGCCATGACATGAAAATACCACAAGTCATTCGGTGGGTGACCTACAAACAGATGAAACATCTCAGCTGCTTGTCTCTGCTTTTGAAAGACTTGGTCTCTGAGCCTCTGGTTCCTTCTGTTTAGTACGGCAAAAAAGAAATCATAATACTTTTAGAATACTACCCACCCTTGGTCACAGACAAAGACGAGAAGTTCCTGCTTTATCTCAGCAAGGTTATCTTGTACTTGGCAGCTTAGTGTGTTGATTCATGTTCAGTCTGTGGACTGGAGGATGTTCAGGACTAGGAGTCGTGGATTTGTAATGTAAATTCAAGAGTAAATGGAGTTGACTCATCTTGGTTGTCTAAAACCTGTGATAATCGGCCTGAAACCTGTGGGCAGCTTAACAGAACTGAAAACATTGCCTAAGAGACTTGAATCAAAGACCTGGATTTGGGTTCCAACTTCAGATGTCTAGGTATGTGACTGAGGATGGAGACTTTCTGTGAATCTTTTTTCCCTTCAGTAGCATAAATAACAAGACTGTTTCCAAGGTGACTTCCTGCTTTGAAAATCCTCTATGTGATCCTCTTTCTCATTTCAGTTAGACCCGGAGGTTTTCCATGTGCACTAAATAGAAATCTTCTTTATAATATGATAAGCAATGTTTGATGTTACATACTGATCATGAGTTAAAAAACGTTCTTTCTTTCTGTCTTTATATTCAACTTCTCTGCACAATAGCCTGCTCATTCCAAGTACTCTTGTGTTTATAGGAAAAGATCCTTCTGTGGCTTCTTCAGTTCATGCAAGAACAAGGCATCTCATTGGATGAAGTGGACCGGGAAGGCAACAGTGCTGTTCATGTCGCCTCACAACATGGCTACCTTGGATGCATACAGGTGCATAGCCTGCTGTTTCAAAGTCGGGAAGGGGTAACAAGATGTAAAACAGAGAAATGGGGGGAGAGGAGAGAAGGAAGGAAGGAACCATAGTGGGAAAGGAGGACTTTTGTTTTTAGGAAAATACTAAATCAGCTTTTGTATTATAGACTAGGGGTGGTAAGCTAGACAATAGTTTCCTTTCTCTGTGGACTGGGCTTCATAAATGCACTCAAAAGGCCCAGAGTTAGAAAGGCTAGGCAATTGATTCCCTGGGCCTTCATCAGACCAGGCAAAGCCTTGATTGACCTTGATTTCCCTGAAGAGCCTCAAGTAGCCTCAGACTTCTAGCCCAACATGCCTTCCAAACAGTCTCCCTGTGCGTGGAGATAGCTAGAGATTGTTAAGCAGAGCCACAGGGGAAGGTCTTCCTGTGCATGGTGATAGCTAGAGATTGTTAAGCAGAGCCACAGGGGAAGGCAAAGAATTGTGGCCATTGACCTAAGCCACAAGGTGAGCTCTGCCTGGGCATAGGGTCTCTACAGGAAACGAAGACTACATCTAAGCTGGCGAGAGTCAGCTGCTCAGAAAAATCACGAGAATGTATGCCAAAACCGTGATATGATGGTGAGGAGATTAATAAAAACAAAAAAGCTGAGAATCCCAGGAAGCTCTCTAAAGGTCCTGCGTTTACACGTCTGCTCTTGGGAGAGCTAACTTAGAAGAGGGAATATTCAGAATACCTGGATGTTCTCACACTGGCATTGCAAATATGCATCTCCTCATTTAAAATACTAATTTGGAAGGGAGTGGTAGGAAAATGTAGAATGGAGAGAATTCTTACCAATGTATGCAAAATGATTCAAAAGAACCGTGGTGCTTTTCTAGGGAAGAAAGACATATGAATGAAGGTTTAAAAAAAAAAAAAAGATGCATCTTTTCATTTGATGAAACAATGCTTAAGAATCCTGAAATAAACATTCCATAAGCTAATAAGTGGCTGAAGCCTGAAGAAACCCGGGTCATGTTACTATTTCTCTTTAAATCTTAGATATTTCCTTTTTTAATATATAAAGAGAAATGGTTGGTCCTTCCCGGGCATCCGTCATTCTACTTCACACAGATGATGTTTTTGGCACTAGACGCCACGGAAACTTGGATAACTCAGACGAGATCTATCCATCGTGTGTGAGATTAAAAAAATAATAATGATGAGAGACTAGAGCAAGTAAGAGGCCTTATGGGTAAAAAGGGGACCAAGACTGCAGGAGTCAGAGTCAAGAACAGGAATAACAACAGTGCAGGTTTATCCTGAGCCCCTTGGAGCTCCTTGTTGACAGGGTCTCCATGACACCCTGAGAAGGGGGCAGAGGGGGAGGAAGTGGCTTTATGGAAAGCTGACCTTTCATGGAGAGCAATCATTAAAGGGAAAATGAAGCTCTTTGATGAACTCTGAGTCTAGCAATCTATGATATTCAACACAACTGTTTTTTTTTTGGGGGGGGGGGCTGGAAATCATCATTACCAAAGTAAGCTGAGTTTTCAGTATCATCGTGCCATCAAAGAATATGTCAGGATCAGCAAGTTACTAATATTCATGGGACAGCCTCCTTGCAGACTCTAACGACATCACAGTGTTACAACGAAACCACTGTCAGGTTTTAAACTATTGCTTTCAGCCATGCCCCATGAAATATCCCTCTCCTCTGTTCACAGTACTTTGGCCAAGTGCCATAGCTTCTCCACTTGCTTTTGACTATTAAATCTTACTTCTGAACAGTTTTAAACCTCAATATTAGGTCTGGTTCAAACACTGTTATTCTTCTCCACACTCAGACTATAGATGAGAAAGAGTCAAATTCACACCAAGTTCTTTACTGTGAAGTCTGCTCAAGCTATATATATATCTTTGCCATGCCCCCAATAAGGTGCTTCTCAGCCATGCTACTAGGAGCAGTGGTTCTCAATCAACCTTCCTAAAGCTGTGACTCTTTAACTGCTCCTCGTGTTATGGTGACCCCCAACCATAAAAGTATTTTCAGTGCTACTTCATAACTATAATTATTCTACTGAATTGTAATGTAAAATTTTCCAGTGGTCTTAGGCAACCCTATGAAAGGGTTGTTGGACCCTTAAAGGGGTCATGACCACAGGTTGCTAACCCCTGCCCTGTACCATCTCTTTCTTTCCAGTTATTCTTTTCTTCATCATGTAGGTCTAGCAATACCTAAGCAAATGTCACCCCAAAACCAGTTATCCAAAAATAAATAAATAAATAAATAAATAAATAAATAAATAAGAAGAGACAGGATTCTACTCCATATCCTACAGATACCTCTGGCTTTAAGAATGCTTTCTTTTGGACCCCCAACCATCAAAATGACAAAATACCACAAACATTGCCCTGCTTATCTCATAAAAGAGTTTTCTGGATCTGCCTCTCTGGGAAGAAAGTAGTAATATAATTTTGGTCCTATCTTTGTTGGCTCTGAGCGGAAAGGCCACTGACATCAGCTAGGAAGATCACTAGCAATGCTTTTCTCTGAATTGTTGTTTCCCACCCAACACCATGGTTTCTGATAAATAATTGCCTTTTGAATAATGAGAAAATTTCTACCCAGCGTTCTCTTAAAATTAAAAAAAAAAATGTTTACAAGGAAGTCCTGGAGCTAGAGAGATAGTTCAACCTTTAAGAGTGCTTGCTGTTCATCCAAAGGTTCCAAGTTCAGTTTCCAGCACCTACACTAAACAATTCACAACCATCAATAACTCCAGCTCTAGGGATCTGATGTCCTCTTCTGGACTTGGCACACACACACATACAAACACAAATCTGTTTGATAAAAAGAAAGTCCTGATACAATCACATGTTTTGTATTTTCTGGCAGACCCTGGTGGAGTATGGAGCGAATGTCACAATGCAGAACCATGCTGGGGAAAAGCCCTCCCAGAGTGCTGAGCGGCATGGCCATACCCTATGCTCCCGGTACCTCGTGGTGGTAGAGACCTGCATGTCACTGGCCTCACAAGTGGTAAAGTTGACCAAGCAGCTAAAAGAGTAAGTGCTCTCTTGATTCCTGGAGTCTGATTTGGATTTGTTGTGCTTAAGTCTCAGCCAAGGACTCTGGAAAGCTTCCTTCATTCTAGTTATAAAAGGAGTCTGTACCCACTCATCTTTTCTTCCTCCATCCTAGGTGCTCATAGCCTGTGTTCACACTGAGCATAACAGCTCTAAATAAGCAAAATTGTACTAAGCCAGTAGGTGCAGAGCAAGTTTGCCAGCAGGGAATTAGTCTTTGTAGAGAGAAAGCATCTGTCCACATTCGTGTCACTTTGGGGGCGTGTAGCATGGCTTGGGCAGCTAGCGGGCATTGTCTCTGGACTTTCATCCTTAGTATTGGGAATCAGGAAGAGTATGAGAAAGGGGGAAGACTAGAGAGAACCTTCATTTCCATTTTCTCAACAAGGAAAGTGTGTCTTTGGGAAATTACAGGTAAGTGACTTAATACCCATCAGCAGCAAATGTATTTAAAAAAATGAAGCAGAGTTATTTAATTAGCTTTCAGAATGGAAGTGTGATTTTTTTTTTAAGTCAGTTCTTTCCTTGACTGATTGCCAAACGGGTACACATTGTCTGTCAGGTGTCAGAGGAGCGTTCAGAAAGATGACCACAAAATAAATACTCAAAGAAGATAAGGAGGGATACAAGTACATTGGGTAGGATTCTAGAAACAAAGGAGTTAGCCTGAAGAACCAACTTCAACCCTTAGAGATCTTACATAACAAATAGCAACTGCCATATTGAAGTTTTCTTGATAATTGGAATCAGGATTCCAACAAGTTGACAGATTAGAAGGAGAAAAACCTTTAAGCATTAAATTAAATTTTAGAAGAAAAATACAAAATCTGATTTTTAAGATATATGCATATTCACATACAATTAATAGTGATATTTATGGTATACTGTAGAACAATATAGTACAATACGATACTAGTATACTGGGTGATAAATCTATTCTAGTTTTTAAAAAATCACTTTTATTTTATGTGCATGGATGTTTTGCCCGCATATTTGTCTGTGTATTATGTGTATGCCTGTTGCCCGCACGGACCAGAAGATGATCTCACCAGAACTCCTGGAACTAGTGTTACAGACTGTTGTAAGCCACCTTGTGGGTGCTAGGAATTACCACTCTGGAGGAGCAGACAAAGACTCTAACCACTAAACCATCTCTCCGGGCTACCAGGCTTTAGTGAGAAAAAAACTGTATCCTAAATACAACTTACTTGAGGCCAGGGGCAGGATGGATAACAGACCTTTATAGGTGGCAGATATGAGTCATGTAACACTGTGATGTGGCCTTGAACCCTCTGCATGCATCTTCCCTGAGCTCAGGCAGCCCCTTGTCTCTTGCCTCAGAGATACAATCCTCTCTGACCTCATGTTACTGGCATCTAAAGTAATCTGATGAGATTAAATTATTCTTCGAAAATGAAAACTTTAAACCTAAAATGTAAAGGGTTACCTCCAAGAATCCACTGCCCGATTAAAGAGATGAGCTGGGTAGACTTCAAGATTTCATTGTAGCTGGCTGTAGTTGAAGAAAGACTGTACATTAATTAGTAACCTAATAACTCACTAAGTTATTTTCCATAGAGAACAGACTCTTACATAAGCACACACTCACACACACACACACACACACACACACACACACACACACAAACACAGAGACTCTTGACATGCATCGCACCTAGCAAAGTAGAATGTATTCAGGGGTTTTAGTCTTATATTAAGCCAGTGTCAGCAAATAGCAAAGTGGGCAAGGCCTGCTAACCAACTCTCTTTGGAAGAAGTTTGGTTGGGACACAGCCACATATGTTCATCTGTGTGTTATGCCAGGTTAAAGCCATGCTACAAGGACAGAGCTGAATGGGTGTCCTAAAACCTTCGTGACTTCTGAGCCTAATATATGGGCTATCTGGTCCATTAAGAATTTGCTAGGTCCTACTTTTGAAAACATTGAGGATTTTGTTCTTAGTGCTGTTGCTTAAGATTTATCCTGACAGTAATTTATGTATATGTGTGTGGGCCTGAGTATATATCTGTATCATGTGTGTACAGGTTACCGTGGAGACCAGAAGAGGCATTGGGTCCCCTGGAGCTGGTATTACAAGTTGTTCTGAGTAACCCAGGGTGGGTGCTAGGGATCAAACCCAGGAACTCTACAAAAGCAGCAAATTCACTTAGTGTCAGAATTGTCTGCTAAGCCCCATGACTAAGTCTTAATCAGTGAGTATGGCAGTATAGGTGAGATGAAAGAAGGTTACAGACTTGGCTTGGTTTGGGGAATGAGTTAGAAAGAATGCTGACCACGTCTAAGAAAAGCAAAGATACTGAAACTTGTAGAAGACACTATCAGGACCTGACTTCCTAGATATATACAGACATAGTTGTTGAGTATATGCAGCAATACCATGCAAGAATAGCAGGCTTCCTCTCCCAGATCATTGTGGCACATTGCCGGCTAGTCTAGGTGAGAGGAGAGAGGTCCTGGTCCTGCCAGGGTCTCTCTGGGGCTGAGTGGGATGTCGAGCCAAGTATCAATGGCCCAAAAGAAATACATTGAGCTGAGAGTCTTGTTGAAGCAGGAACTCAACTTTATGGCATCAGCCTCTCACTTATATAAGTTTGGAACATAGAGAGGGGGATCTTTGGTGGAGTAAGATGACCCAGGAGGCAGGGAAGGGTGATGGAGGGTATGGAGTGACTGACAGGGTCAATGGCAAAGCTCTACATCAGCAATGTTGGGGTGGAGGCAGGGCCACACAGGTCTTCTTGAGTCACCCCGATATGGAAGTGATTAGCCAGGCTCAGGTTTGTAATCAAGGCCCAAACCAGGGCCAAAATGGGGTCCAACATTCCTCTAGTTCATACCTAAGATAAGGTAGTAATTGTAATACTTACAGCCCCTCCATTTGGTTCTATGCCCCAGCTCCTGAGAACTGTTACTATTTTTATGCTAACCATACTAGTTTCCTGTTGCTTATAACAAACTATCACAAAATCTCTTACTTAACAGAAGACACCCTTACTTTATATTTTTGTAGGTTGGGGGGTCAGCGGGTACGTTGCAATGCTAAGATCTAGGTGTTTACAAGGTACTTTCCTAGAAAACAGGCTGTAGGATGAGTGCATGTTCTGCTCCTTCAGATTGCTGCAGGATCAATTGGCAACTTGTGTTTGGATGACTAGGTTCATGCTATCCTTCTGGCTGCTAGATGGTGTTGGTTGCCCCAGCTGCATCCTGTAGCCCATAGTCTCCTTTCTCTATGTATGACATTGGCAGCAGGAACAAGTCCTTCCCATACTTCTAATCTCCTTCCCACTGTGACAGGCTGGTGTGAGTAGGGTACCGTAGCCTCCATGTGAAACCTTCATATTATATCAGCTGATCTCAGTGTCACTTCCTTTTTGCTATTAAAATGACATATTTATGCCTTCTGGGGATTTGGACATGGATAAACATTCTTGGGAAACTATCAATACTGCATTCAAAAAAATAAAATAAAAATGAAGATGCTGCTTCTCATGCCTGTAGAATAAGGAGTTAATTTGCTTTAATCCCAGAATTTGGAAGGCTGAGGCAGAAGGTGTGCTCTGTGAGTTCAAGGCCAGGCCCTTCTAAATGGTAAGCCCTAGGCCACACCAGGTGACAGAGTGAGACCCTGCCTCAAAAACTAAATATCTGAATAAAACAGAGTCAAGTTGATTAACTAATACCAAGGTCTATAATAATTAGTATATATTTTCTAAATGATTTTTCTTCCTGTAACTTTGACCTTCAACCTATTTTCTTAACTTTAAATTACATTCTGTTACATATGCTCCAATATCCCGAGGAAATGGACTGTTACTGTGCATTAATTTTCCCTTTTTGTAAGAGAGTACAAAACTCTTTGGTTACCCAAAATACAGGTAGTTGTTTTGTGTTGTGTTTAATTATATTTTTATGATTAGTAAACTGTTTGTAACCATGGTAAACACTTTTTAAATTTTCTAAGCAAAGTGCCCTATGCCTTTAATCCCAGCACTAAGGAGGCAGACATAAACAGAAGTCAGTGGGCTAGCTTGGTCTACATAGTGAGTTTTAAGCCATCTAGGGCTACACAGAGAAAGACCCTGTCTCATAAACAAAGAAATACAGTAGCTTATAAATCATCAATAACATTCTGAAATACATCCTTCTAGATCTTTGTTTTAGTGATGGAGGGGAGAGTGACTTCCTAGAGTAATAGTAGCAGCCTTAGCTGCTTGCACCCATAATCCTGGTATTATTAGGCAGAGACAAGGAGGTCCCCTAAAGCTTGCTGGACAGCCACTCTAGCTGAACCATGAGCCCCCAGTTCAGTGAGAAACCTTTCTCAAAACCTAAGATGCAGAGCAGTTGAGGAAGACATGTAACAGCAATTCCAGGTCTCCGTGTGCACATTCATACACACAAACGCACACACAAATTAGAAAGTATTACACGTACTATTTATAGTATTTTTTTCATTTAAGACTAGTAAAGTATAATATACATACACAAATATTAGCCAATTTTTGGTATGTACATAAGTATTCAAGTAAAATTGCTTTAATAGTTACCATTGCAGGAGTGATTGAAATTCCTTCATTCTTATTGATGAGCTATTAATTTCTTCACGGTTTATCACAAATGTGAACAATAACTGTCCTTTTCAGTACTTTTGATTGCTTCCTTGGGAAACTCTCTGAACCATGAGGATGGAGACAAAACCCTTTTTCAAGCTTCTGAATAGATTGCTATTTGCTGAGTTTTCATGAAGATTCCTCTCCCTCTAGTCTTCCAGTGGCCACACATCAGACATTGTGTCCCCTTGGTTGTTTTCTACAGGCAGACAGTGGAGCGTGTCACACTGCAGAGTCAACTCCAACAACTTCTAGAAGCCCAGAAATCAGAGGGCAAGTCCCTCCCTTCTTCACCCAGGTAATCCCAGTTACGTCGGAATTTGAGTTGTTAGGTATTTGGTGAAAACTTTAAATATTCCTCTAGTATTCTGTTTATTCTGTTTAACATTTTTCAAGAAAATGACAACAGAACATACTTTACTCCTATAAACAGAAATTAAAAGATATCACAATGAAACGTCTGTGTCTGGGATTACAGGACCTGAGGTAGTTTCCAGCTTTTCTATTTCTTTGTACCACATGTCCTGATCCATGAAATGAGAATAAGGATGTATAGGGTGATTGGATTGTTGGAAACAGAAGTTAGGAAATTCATACAAAAGTGATGTGTAAACAATAAAACAGACCAATTCTGTAGCCATAAAGTTTAGGACATGTTATGTCTGGCTATAGCTGATAGAATGGAATCTTTGTTAATTGCTCTGAGGAAAATGTTAAGTAATTCTAATCTTGTTTTCCACAAGTCACTAATCATATCAAAGGATGTGCAATGTCTTATGGATGCATTAAGTGCAGTAGGAAACCATCTTACATTTCCTTCATCTTCCTTTCAGTTCACCCTCCTCACCAGCTTCTAGAAAGTCCCAGTGGAAAATTCTAGATACAGATGAGGAGTCTACAGGCAAAAGCAAAGTGGGAGCCCAGGAGGGAATACAAGTTCTTGGAAGCTTGTCAGTCTCCAGCAGGGCTAGGACCAAAGGAAAAGATGAAGACTCAGATAAAATCCTACGTCAGTTACTGGGGAAAGAAATATCAGAGAATGTCTGCACCCAGGAAAAGCTGTCATTGGAATTCCAGGATGCTCAGGTATCCTCTAGGAATTCGAAAAAAATCCCTCTAGAGAAGAGGGAACTGAAGCTAGCCAGACTGAGGCAGCTGATGCAGAGATCATTGAGTGAATCTGACACGGACTCAAACAACTCTGAAGACCCCAAAAATACTCCTGTGAAAAGAGCAGACAGGCCGAGGCCACAGCCCATTGTAGAAAGTGTGGAAAATGTAGACAGCGCAGAAAGCTTACACCTGATGATAAAGAAACACTCTCTGGCATCAGGACGCAGGTTTCCTTTTGGTATGAAGGCCTCCAAATCCCTGGATGGGCACAGCCCATCTCCCACCTCAGAGAGCAGTGAACCAGACTTGGACTCCCATGGTCCAGGCCTGGGGATGACTCCTCCAACCCAGCCTTCCACTGAAGCCACTCAGTCCAGTCCCGACAGTACCGCTGCCCAGAAAGTTGCCACAAGCCCCAAGAGTGCCCTCAAGTCTCCATCATCCAAGCGCCGGACATCCCAAAACTCAAAACTCAGAGTGACTTTTGAGGAGCCTGTGGTACAAATGGAGCAAACTGGCCTTGAACTAAATGGAGAAAAAGACAAAGATAGGGGCAGGGCCCCCCAGAGGACTAGTGAATCCGGAGAACAAATGAAAAGGCCTTTCGGAACCTTTCGATCCATCATGGAGAGTTTAAGTGGTAATCAAAACAACAATAATAATTACCAACCAGCCAGCCAGCTGAAGACCTGCACACTACCCTTGACATCGCTTGGAAGGAAGACAGCAGATGCCAAAGGAAATCCTGTGAGCCCTGCGAGCAAAGGAAAGAATAAGGTAGTGAGTGCTATCTGGAGACCGTGCTTGTATTACTTTTTCATTGTTAAAGCCCGGGTTACTGACTTGTGCTACCTTGAGGGAAGGTCACCCCAAAATTTAGAAATTCATATATTTTTAATGAAACATACCAGCTTCAAATAAATGCCCTTGCACTATGGAGAATGCAGAGAGAGGCGGGTAAAGAAATCACAGATTAGGTCTGATCCCAGTTTCTTGTGCTTTGGGCATTAGGAGTTGTAAGCTAAGAGGCATTTACACAAGATGAAACCACCCGTCAGCATTAAATTGGTCCTTTGTTGGCACTGATTCTGCCTCGGGAAGAATTTGTTCTCCTTGTGGACTGGGTACTCGGGCCCACTTTAAAAGCACATAAATAGAAATTCCATTTCTTCTAAACTACTCAACTCAAATAACCTTTGAAATGAATATCCCCTAGGGACTGCCACATAGCCTGTTAGCACACACATCTCTAAGTGTTGATTAGATACTGGAGAGACTGAAGGGCTTGCCAGTGGACAGGAAAAGGCAGAATGCACTGTGAAGTCATTTGTAACAGCATTTCTTGGAAACCCATCTCTAAGAATAAGAGATAGGAGCAGCGTTTTAGGCAGTGATTTCTGCATGCTCTGCACTTGCCATGCCATCAAAAACAGTATAGCAGCCAAAGTGCAAAGCTCTCTGTGGAAGGAATGCCTTCCATCATTCACTATTCCATTTACTAAACCACCCAGTAGTGTGTCGGAAGCTTATCATCTATTCTTTGTTGGGTTCCTATTACAACAGTCTCAAGAACTGTCTGTATTTCTTGCTGTGATACCAAATCAAGGTTTACGTGTACTATCTCAACAGCCTCATCACCAATTTTTAAATTATCTACCATCTCCCTTATTATAAATGACTTTACCAAGTATCTGTCTTATCTAGAGAAAAGCATACTCCAGCTAAGACACTAGACTTTTTGCTTTAAAAATTAAAGCCACAATAACGCTAAAACCGTCTCCCCAGTTTCCCGTACACTTTTTCTCTAATATCTCCTGCATGCCTTGGATTAACCCAGACCTGTGCATGTGATAAGCTTGTTGCATGTTGTCAGATAATTCTTAATTGCACTCCTCTAGGCGATGTACAGCAGCTGTATCCATCTTCCCTCTAATGTGCTGGTTGAAGAGCATCTACGTGACTATGCACGGTATGTGGCATAGAGTGCACTGTGAGGCACTACCGTGCCTTTGCTTAGAGTTGCATGAGCTTTGAAATGATGCGGCTGTGATGTTTTTAAGCCGTGGGCATAGGATATAGCACCAAGGGAGAAGAATCTTACAACCCTTTTCCCAAAGAGACATGACTTTGGGTGGAAGCTAGATTCTAGGAAGGTAGCAGGTACCCATTGGAGGGGCTTTATCCTAACATCAGTTGGGAGAGTCTACTCTGTGTTCCTCAGTTGACTTTGGCCTTCTGTTTGCATTTTAAGGAAGCTCAGTGCCAAGTAAGTATAGAAGTAGGTTCAGTCATGGGTAGAAGGTGTCAGCTGCCCTTCAGAAATCAGAACTTCAAGTGCGAGCTGGGGTTTTCCTTCAGCACTACTGATAAACCAAAGATGCCTTTTGTTATCATTCTGCTGATCACAAGAGGTGCATGGCTCTCAGAAGCGTGCCTCTGCCATGGGAAGCTTTTCCACTTAGCAGTGTAAACTACTTCTGGTCCAGAAGCCGTTCTTGATGAAGGCCCACGGATAAAATAAGCGTCTTTCTCAAACAAAATGTTTACAAGTCCAAATGCACGGTCTGTGTACGTACAAGAAAGAGGACCTTGTCACCAGTGAGTGACTAGGACTTCTCTTTGGTCAAAAGCTTTCTGAGGTACAGAGTGTGTTTCCTGACCTGGCAGGAAGTGGACGGAGCTACAGGAAATGTTAAAGTGTCAGTTCCTGCTCCGACTGGTTTATTTGAGAAGCGTTAAACCTCGGAGCCCATTTTAAAAGCAAACTGTTGGTTTTAAAACATTTCAGAAATTTAAAAACGTGGTATTCAGCATCCCTCAAGAATCCTCCAAAGATTTTGTGTACTAGACATACAGATCTTAGTTCAAAATACAAGATTTCTAGAAATCTCTTTTTGTCCTTCCCTAGATCAGATTTAGTCTGCTTGTGTCTATGTCCAGTCTGGATGGAAAACAAGCGTAATCATGTTAGTGGGATATTATCAGGGGTCTCATTAAAATTCGGTGCATTGAAGGAAGAATGCCTTAGATTCTTAACAGCCACTAGTGAGCAGCTGGCGGCAGGTGGTCTGAATGCGGTCAGGACTGCTTCCAGCCATCCTGTGACAGAGGCTCCTGCAGTCAGGACTACTTCCAGCCATCCTGTGACAGAGGCTCCTGTTCAGTGTGGTTCAGTGCCAGTGTTAGAGACATGAAAAAACCTTGCCCTTCCCAACATTGATACTATCCAGCTTTGACTCAACTCAGCCTGCTTACCCATTCTTGCACCTTTCCTGTGCTTGTCTTGGGTTGGATGTGTCTTCCTGGTGTCTGGAAACTTAGGCTTTTGTGCCTGAGACAAAGAAGCACAAAGACTTGGCAAACTCCCTGGAAGCAGAAAGGAAAATGCCTTCCAGACTCCTAGAGCAACTGGGAACAAGATAATTAATGTCACAGCAGATCCTTCCTGCCAGAAATGTTTCACCCTGCCTTTTTACAAGGAAAGGAACAAAGCCGAGCCTTTCAGTTGAATGGGATTACAAAGATTCAGAGCACAGAATGAGGTTAGAGGGCCACTTGGTTGTCTGAGACAACTGTAACACTTTCCCACTGCACTTAAGAAAACAGTCCTTCTAAAGACTCAGTTATTTAGCTAGCAGATTCACTGGCCTGGTGTAGTGACAAGGTTTGAATTCAATGCCAAGTGCTTAGAAAACCCTAAAAATATGTATAGTCACAGTATTGAATGAACATCCAGACCCCATCTCACTACCCTATATCCTAATATATACTTTATTTTGGTTTTAGTTTGGCATGGCTTCCATTTAAAACGGGAAGTCTAGTTTGTTTGTTTATTGTTTCTTTTTCACATTAGAGAGAATAGATTTTTATTCTCTCTGCATCACTTGTACACAGATAGCATAAGCCTGGTCCATTCCACAGACAAATGAAAGATGCCTCTTTGCCTGAAATAAAGGTTCCTCGGAGGAATTAAAGCTAGAATGAGATGTAAATGAACAAGACAGAACTAACTCTGGTGCCTGCAGCATTTACCTATGGGAGCTGAGTGCAGAGGTTCACCTATCAGAGGTGACTTCAGATCTTGACCAAAACCCTTGCTAGAACATCGACTGGCTTCTTGAAATAGTGGAGGGGTGACTAGACTTTGAGTGGGGGTGTTGACAGCTCCCTGCTACTGACCCCCTTTGTCAGTAGATGTGAGTGTGGTATCAACTCCATGACTCTAGAATCACAACCTAGTTTCCAAGAATTATTTTTTTAAAGTTTTTCTTGGTAAAAGAAAATTAGGACCAATAAATGCAGCATTTTAAAGAACGTCATTCACTTCTGTACCAGGGTTCTGACAGCTTTTAGTTTTCTAAATTGATCACAAGATGATAGCAAAAGTCTGAATTTCTTTTCAGTGGTCCTTAAAGTTAGATCCAACCTTATTGCTTTGAACTGTCTTCTCAGGATCTCAACTCCAGAAGATGACTTGATTTATAGAAAACAGATTTATCTTTTCTTTTTTCTTCCAAGAGGATAATTTCACTAGGTTTTTTACAACACCAAAGGAATGTCTTCTATCACTAGTCTTAAAATGCCAATGAAGCATCCATTTTCCAGTTTGGAACTGCCTGGGGTAGCTTGTTGCAGAATATGACTACCTCCAACAACACCCTCTCTAAGCCTGTGACACACTTTCTTGAAAACTTAGCCCCTAATCGTAGCACCAACATAAGAGGATTCCTTAAAAAGACATAAAGCCATCAAAACTTAGAATACCATTTGTTACCTATGAAGTAGCCACATTAAGAATTATATATATAAAGCCAAATGCTAATATCAAATACTTTGTATAGATTTCAAGATGTCCAATGCTACTTCAAAGATAATATTTTTGGCATAGGGCTGGGACTGATGCCACTACCCCAATGGGTTGCTGTTGCTCATAGAGAGGAGAAAGGAGAACTTCTCCTTAGAAACTAAAACTACCCTACCAGGACACATTCTTTAGCATGTTCAGCCCAATTTAATCATAGTGAGAAATCCTAAGACAAACACATCCCCCCCCCCCCGTTCTGAAGGAGTGAAGTATCAAAGGAGATATGTCTTACCGTGTTATAGCCATACCATAAGTCTGCCATTACTAAGGGCATCTTTGGATATTATGAAAATAGAGCCTACCCAAATCTCTCTAAAGGCTGGATTTTAGAGATGTTGAGGTACAGATAGAACCTTATCTGAGTCACACCCTTGGGTGGCCACAGCTTTCTTTTTCACATCTTCATTTTTAAAAAAGCATATACTTGGGGAAACTGGCAAAATCGCTCAACCAGTAAAGTACTTGCTGTGCAGATATGGAGACTTGAACCCAGAACACACATAAAAATGTTAGTCATAGTGGTATGGGCTTGGACTCCCGGTACTGAGTCAGTAGAAATGGGTTCACCCATGGTGTTCTGTGGCCAACTAGACAACCAAACATCAGTGAACTCCAAACCCACGAGAAACTCAAGCTCAGGAAAGAAGTTAGATAAGTCCTGAGGGTCAGCATTTAATCCTATCCTCTGTCATCCACGTACATGTGTACACGTGTGCATGTGTACCTGCACACACACAAACAATTGTACTTATATGAACATGTTCACACATGTGCAGTCCCCTCCCCCACATAAACATACATTCTTCCCCAAAGTAAAGCATGGTTTCTGAACTCGGGCAGTCATAGTGAAGAGATTCAAAGGAGGATAGGAATAAAAACGACTGCCAGAGCTTCATGAGACCAATCACCCTTGAGAGTACCTGTGTACACTCAGTGTCTAGCATGGTGCCTGCCCTATAGAAGAGGCCTCATAAATATTTGGAAAGAAAAGGTGCCTAACAGAAGAAAGGGGGAAGAAATAGGAAAAGAAGTGAAAGAAAACCTTGTCTGTATTATCCTGGGGCTCTGGGGGAAGGAGTTGATGCTCTACAGTACATTTGAGTCTTACGTCTCCCTTCTCCAGTAAGTGTCAATTTGAGAAATAAATCACTCATTTAATTCTGAAACAGAATCCCATCTCTTAGTAGATAAGCCATATAGATAAGCTACAAGTAAAACTAAGGAAGACTTAGTGGCCTCTTCCTCTGGTGAGCAGAGGGACCGTGTGGCGGGCTATGAGTCATGCACACTGATCCTGTCTGCTCCTGTGGGATTGCCACGTGCTGTGGAAACACGGAGTGTGTGCCTAGATGATTCAGCATGCTGGATTACTTGAAAACCAGTTATTTAAACATAATGCTCTCCTCCTTTTTAATTTTGGTCACTCAGAATGTGATTTCATATCCAAGAGTGAAGTCGAGGCACAGCAATATCTGGATAATTTGTGCCAGAATTACCCACTTTTGTTCTCTTGAATTCTGGCAGCTGGAGGTTGAGTAATTGAAGGATTCAGGGAAAGCTGATTTATTATCGTATTCAATATCACAAATTAACAGTTTACTTGGTTTGGACTTGGCATTCTGTAATCCAACTAGGTTTTCCCTGCAGAAACAGGGCTCTTCTGAGGATGATTAAAACAACATTCCATTCTACCAAAGTAAAACTGCCCTTTCAGAAAGTGGGAACTATGGTATCTTTAACCTAGAATGAAACCTTTTAGCTTATTTATTTAAATTAAATTTCTATCAAGATTATATGAATACATAAGAATAATAATAGCAAAACAAAAGCTGGCTGTTCAACCGTCAGGAATATATGGGAGAAGGGCTGAGGGGGCCCTACCCTTTACTACTGACCTATTTGCTACTGATAGATTGAAGAGAAAGAATCTCTACGATGGGTACCCACTAGTGGTCACAACAGGCTTCAGTGGGTCGCTCCAATCCAATGCTCAAACCAGTGGTCCTGGCTAAATTAAGTGGAACATAAAGCAAAACCGAAGGTCATGAAGTTCAGGAAGGAACTAGTAGAGAGGTAGAGATGAGGGGGAACACCTATAGAAAGGGGAGAGGAAGAGAAGAGAGAGAGAATGGAGAGAGAGACAGAGTGGTCAGAATTATTACATACCTGTGTGAAACTGCGTAAGAACAAAACTAATCAATAAGAAAGTCTGCCATCTCCTGCAGTGCCCCATCCATTCACTATCCATGTTCTTCTGAGTCTACCATGCCCTTTTCTGTCATATTTTCTTCAGTATTCTGCATTTCTAAATACCATGTTTATAGAAATTGTCAGTTTCAGATATTATCCATATCAACTACTGGCACGCCACTATGGATGATAAAAATGTGAGCGCACTTAAAATAGCCCAGCAAATATTCCAGACGCTTTATGCATCTTTGCTCTTTTAATCTTCATGATGATATATATGGCAGATCCTATTATTATCCATATTTTGCACACTGGAAAAAGACATAGATGACTATGCATCTTGCCCAAGATTATACAGTAATGATGGTTATAAACTGTGGAGCCAGCATTTGAATTTGATCAGTCTGGCTCAAGAGTTCATATTAACAGTAAATCCATTTTTAGCCTCTCCCTCGCTCCACTCTCTTCTCTCTCTTTCCTTTTTTTTTCCTCTGAGTGTTGGATATTGAACCCATGGCTTTATGCATTCTAGCCAAACATTCTCCCACTGAACTATATCCCCAGACTATTTCTTCTTATAAAGGACTCAGTCAGAGGGATTCCAAGAGCTCCTCCTCTAAGTGCCATAATTTCTTGAAATTTACACACACAATCCCTTGGGGGACACACTCCAACCATGTCTAAGCCATAGCAGTAAGCTAGCATGGTTTTGAGGTCATAAAGCCACATTGGGGCTTGTCCTGCATCCAAATGTAAGAACCAGTACCAGAAAAGCATTGGAGTGTATCTTATGTACCAACAGTTAGAACTTAGGATACCGGCTTGTCCACTAACAAAGGCTAGCTCCTCTCCAGAAGCTTCTGAATGGTATGCACATAACAGCTCCTGAAAAAGAACATGCATCTTATCCAGAGGGAAACCCACTAATAAAAGAACATCTGTCCTTTGTCCTCTTCTTCCGCAGACCTAGTAGACAGTGAGTGTCGAGGGGATATAGCTCTCATGTTGCCGAGTTTTCTGGTTTCTGTACCTTCACCTATTTGTAGTCTTTGAACATGTCACTCAGCAATCATGCCGAAAAGCCTTCTTTGCAAACTCTCAAGGCTCCAGGTTCCTGTAGAATTCAAAAAGTCCTTGTAATGAAATTATTTAAAACCAAAACAAAAACATCTCGCTTTCATTCAGCCAACAATGCTATACATCCTATTGTGTCTGTCCCTGGTAAAATCCCCTTGAGTACAGAGTGCCTGGATTCTAATCCGTATGGTGGAGAGATTGCTTCTGGAGCCAAATTCAAATGTGTTCAGTAAGTATGTGTGTTTTTTACGTGATGACTGTTTTCATTACATTTAAACAGTGGTTTATAGGAAAAGCAAATAATTTGCCTCCTGGAATGAAATGCTCCTCAGTATGGTTTGGGGATGATTCCCATTTTTGGTGAGCTCTTTAGCAGCAGCAGCGTCTTGTAACTTGACCATAGCTTTATCTAATTTTGGCCTGTGGTTTCTCTTCTGCTTAGGCATAATGACATCAAAAGAAACGCAAAGAAAACCTACCACGTGAAGCACACTGCTGAGCCAGAGCCGAAGGAACTATTCTTATAAATTACTCGTAGCATGAGTCTCACACATGCCCTCCAGCCACCGTTGGAAGTTAATGGACTGTCCACTGTGGCAATCAGACCCTGAGAACAACACCTCACCAGCCAAGCAGAATATCTGGATGCCTTAAATTTATAATATGAGACTTGTTATAAGATACATTTTGGACCATATCTGTATATAGAACTTATCTGTTTGTTTGTTTTTTTAATATACTATTTGAAAACATGATCGGGCAATGTATGCATTGAAACATTGGACACTTGGTTGATTCAATCTTTTCAAAGCACATCCGCCAGGACCTGACACTGTTGGTGTTTTGTGAATTGCATGAGGATTTGCTAATGTTGATAGATATTCACTTTCTCCATCACTGTGGCTCAGCTCAGTGAGGCCAGGCCACTGGTTTTATTTTCTGTCCAGAGTGTTTTTCTGTCATTTCTACTTTTTTAATAAAGAAAATTGAACATTTTTCACAGCCAACTCTGGGCACGGGGCATCGACTTTCTAATAAATCTGTAATGTGCTGATTTCTAAAAGGCTTTGAAAGTATTTTGGTTGCTGACACTTGATATCAAGAGCAAACTAAGGCTATTTAGCTGGTTTCCCATGGTGGGGGGGGGGGGGACAAATAAAACATTCTAGACTTCATTAAGCCAGGGGAGATTAGACAAGAATGAAAAGCAAGCGGTCCTCCTGCCTTCTCAAAACTCAGCGTTGACATGGGAAAACACAACTGGTAACTAAAGGTTTAGTCCTTTCTTGGGTCACTCTTTTCTGCCTTCAGCACGTCACAAGGCTTGTCTAATCCCTGTGTGAGACATTGTGGAGCCTAAGTTCATAACAATATTTATTGTTGACGCAGCTCCTTCAATCCCTGTAAGCAATAACTTATAAGAAGGTTCCGCACGCCTTTAATCCCAGCACTTGGGAGGCAGAGGCAGGTGGATTTCAGAGTTCGAGGCCAGCCTGGTCTACAAAGTGAGTTCCAGGACAGCCAGGGCTATACAGAGAAACCCTGTCTCGAAAAACCAAAAAAAAAAAAAAAGAAAAAGAAAGAAAAAGAAGGTTCATCTTTTCGTGGAAAAAATGCATTTCTGATGAAGTGACAAGCATCTTATTTCCAAAGTGTTGACGTGGCCTATGAGAGGTTGTCAGGTTGTTAAGACAGAATGTCTTCTTGCCACAGGAATGAGTGCAGATAGTACTATAGTGACTCCTTGAAATGTTCCTGCCATCTAATGCGGACTGCTGTGTGTCCTGGCACACAGAGCATGCCAAATGACTGAATCCGAAAGTTAGCTTGCAAATGGGGGTCGGCTATGGTTTAATAACATACAATGAGTTGTAGAAGAGATTAATATTTGAGGGTCTTTTATGAGCTAGCCACTACATGGTGACATCAGTATTCCCATTTTATAGGTTAGAAATGCAACTTTGGGGACACTTAAGTTCTGTGCACAAAGTTTATGCCACTAGTTGATACCTGAGGGAAGCATTGGTAGAAGCTGCTCACGATCCTCATCGCTATCCTTACCTCCTGGGACAAAGCTATGGACGGCAATTTGGTCTCGGACAAGCAACACTGACTTCTTGGGAAATCAGGAAAATGATATGAATAACCTGTACAAACAGCTCTAAAGAAGGTCCCTTCCTGTTTGCAATGCAACACATCTGTAAGTTTTGGTGTGTTCTGTGTATCATCACTGCAAATGGCTGGTACTGTACAGCCTGGTGCCATTTTTCATGCTGCCTTGTACTGTAATGCGATGTTCTGTGCCTGGTTTGGGGACTTCATCACCTCTGCCCTATGTGTCTGCTTTCACTGTGGTCTATACTCCTGCTCGAAAGTCTAACAGAGAACACAAGCAAGTGCATGTGAAATGTGCCCTTCCTGTTTCCTGCCTGCTGCAGAGGAGGCTGCCGGGACCACATACGGAAGTAACGTGTGGTTCTTGGCCCAAAAATGTGACCTGCAAGAACAGAAATCCAGAAAATGCTCCCTCTGTATATGGAGACCCTACTGTTTTTAAATGAGAAAAGTGAAGGGTCTAAGCACATTGCAGTTTTTTTTTTTAAAGAAAATACTTAAACATAGCGAAGGAGGGCTGGAGAGATGTCTCAGCAGTTGAGCATACTGGCTGCTCGAGACTGAGGGAATGGCCAACCAACAACTGACCCAACTTGAGACCTATCCCATGGGTAAGCCCCAATCCATGACACTATCAACAACACTCTGTTATGCTTACAGACAGGGGCATGTTGTCCTCTGAGAGGCTCCACCCAGCAGCTGACTCAGACAGATGCAGACACCCACAGACAAACAGTGGATGGAGCCTGGGAACTCTTACGAAAGAATAGGAAGAAGGATTTATGGACTCCAAAGGGAATGGGAACTCCACAGGAAGAACAACAAAGTCAACTAACCTGGACCCTCAGGGCTCTCAGAGTCTGAACCAACAACCAAAGAACATATAAAGGCGAGACCTCGGCCTCCCCACACACATATGTGCAGATGTGCAGCTTAGTCTTCATGTGGGTCCCTAACAACTGGAGCAAAGTCTATCCCAAAAGCTGTTGCCTGAATGTGGAACATGTTCATCTAGCTGGGCTGCTTTCTCTGGTCTCAGTGGGAGAGGAAGTACCTAACCTTGCAGAGACTTGAAGTGCCAGTTTGGAGGAATACCCAGGGACCCCCACCTACTCAGAGGAGAAGAGGGGGAAAAGGAAAAGATTATGGGAGGGGGTGACCAGGGGCCAGAAAGCTGGATGTTAAATGAATAAAAACAATTAAATTTAATTTTAAAAAGAAGTAGAAGAAGAATACTGTCTGTTCTGACAGAGAACAAGAGTTCAGTCCCCAGTGGCTCATAACCATCTATAACTGCAATACAAGGGATCTGATGCGCTCTTCTGACCTCTGCAGGCACCAGGCATGCATGTGGTGCACAGACATACACGCAGGCAAAACAGTAAAGAGAATGTCAGGAGTTTAAGTGAATGAGTTTTGACCCAGAAATCTCTACAATCCAACAGTGCAGAGGTCATATTTAGATCCCACAGCAGTGAGTATGGAAGATTAAGGGGAGAACAGAAAGATTGAGCAGATTTCTATCCTATAAGCTAGGAACCTGAAACCCTCACATTGCTAGTCACTGAAATGCTGGTCCTAAAATCGTACAGGGTCATGTCTTTACTGCCTGAGTTCTTTAGGAAATGATAAGTTGGAGGTGCTCGAAACTAGTACTTTTTCTTACCATGAACAGTTTTGCACAACATTAAAAAAAATGAAAACCAACATACAAAAATTGAAAACAAAACCATTTTTTCTTTAGAAAAAATGAGACACGTTTGCGTGTTAGAGAAAGGAGTGTGCCTCCTTTTAGTAAGCAACCTTTTGGGGCTCCTGTCCCGAGTTCCCCTTCCCATTGGGCTAGTAAACTGAGCAAAGCCCTATCAGCATGCCCAATGGAATGCAGCAGAGTAGGAAACTTGGCTCCACAGTTAAAAAAAAACAATCACAACATCTGTCAGCATCTTGTAAAGACTGGCTGCTTTTATGTCTCCAAAGGGACCTGTATTGCCAAAGTTCAAGACATCAAATTAAGAATGTTCCTCAGAAACAATAATGGGACACTAAGCTCTCACCTCACTCAACAGATTGAGTTCCTGTTGCTTATGCCTGTGAAACAGTGTCAAGACCTCAATCCTAATGATAATGTTCTAGGTGTTTATCAGGGCCTTAGAAGTGGGAATGAAGCTCTCTAGGCTATCTTCAAGTAAGAGTCTGTGTGTGTGTGTGTGTGTGTGTGTGTTAATGAGATGGAACGGACATACCCATGCTAGGTAAGAGCTCTAACACTGAGATACACTCCCACCCCAATGTTTTAAGAATTCTTTTCTCTCAGTGTAAAAACTCAAGCCAGGTATAGAGTCACATGCCTGTATTCCCTCAGAAACTCTTTGATACAATGGGTTAAATGCTTATTTTTTTCCATGTCTTCCTGAGAGTTTCTGTTACACTGATAAGGTCAAGTGAGAATAAGGAATTCATTGTAATAGGCTGTGCTGTTTCCCCATGAAATAGATTGTATCCTGTCACTGCCCAGGAATCTCCTCCACAGATGGGTTTACTTTTATGACACCCTACAGCCCTACCCCCATTAATGAGTACATAGTTTTATGTGAAATTGCGAGGAATTGATTCCTGCCTTCCATAAATATGTATTAATCTTAACAGAAATGTCTGCATTGACTTATAGATCTTGACTAATAGATACTGACAATTACTTTTAATATCATAAACCCGACTCTCATTTGTTCTTCTGGCTCTTCCTTGCCCTCCTTTTCTTTCCTTTTCTCTCATTCTCTAACTTCTTTTTTCTTTCTGTCCTTCCTCTCTACTCTCTTTATGATCATCTCCCTCCGTTTTTCATTTGTTTATTTGTTTCATTCTCCTCTGTCCTCTGTTTACAAGACCTTGAAACCCTATATTTTATTCTTTTGTTATTGCTGATGTAAAAACACCCGGACAAAAGCAACTTAAGGAAGAAAGCATTTCTTTTGCTTGCAGCCTGAAGTGTGGATTGTGAAGTAGTTTGTTAAATTGTATCCACAATCTGAAAGTAAACAGCAGTGAATGTTATTGTTCAGCCACCTTCGTTTACACAGTCAGAATCGTAGCCTAGGGAATTATGCCTAATTAACCAAATTAAGATAATCCCTCATAGACAGGCCCAGAAGTTTATATCCAAGATGATTCTATATTCAAGGTGACATATATGATTAATGACAATAACCTAACCCTTATCAATTTGACCTTCAAGCACATCATTTTAAATCATAGTCTTTGTTCCCAAAGTCTTAGGGCAATCTCCAACCGAACTTCAAAAGCTCCTATAGTATTTAGCAGTTCTAACAGTGTCAAAGTTCTTGTCTCATCTGAGGCTAAAAGCAATCTCTAAAACATGAGCTAAAAAAAAATTTAAAACAAGTTATTTAATTTTGACATATGATGACAGAGTGATCATTCCCACTTTAAAATGGAAGAATCATGGCATAGAAAAGAATGATTAGATTAAATCAAGACCAAAATCCAGTGGGGAAAATACCAAATCCTACAGTTTTGTATCTGGCATCTAGGGCTCCTGATGTAGTTTTGAGATTACAATGGGACTTAGTATTTAGTAACTCAGGATCTCCACTTCTGCTACCTATAGTGTATATCACCTTTCTTTTGTGCTAGTTCCATTCTGTGCATGTGGCTTTCCTCAGTGGATGTTCCATGGTCATAGCATCCATACTATTCTGAGGTTTTCATTGTAACTGAGACTTTACCTTCAGAGCTTAAAACAATGGCCACTCAGGTCCTCTTTACAAAGGATCTTACGAAGCCACACATTGCCTGGCCTGAGCTGTTTTCTGAAATTATGGAGCAGTACTCCTTGACCTCCTCACTCCTGTTCCTTTTTATATCTGTAAAAATAATACCATTACCACGGGAATGACACTGCCAAGGTCTGCTGCCACTCAAGATGGAGCCTGATTCCCATGGACAACAGCTCTATCCGTTTCTGTGTGCTGACTCTAGATAAACACTTCCATAGGCTAGATGACAAACAGGATCAACCATTATACCATATTTGAAGGGGTTATCAAAGGAATTCTAGAGAGCAGAGATGTGCAGATGTGTGGTGAAAAATAAGATGTTCTCTTCTTGTCAAAAGTGTCAGATGAGCAATTCTACATGATAATGAATTCAGTGCAGTGATCAAGCCAACAACACTATGGAGTGAGTGATCAAATAAAACAGAACCAGAAGTTAGCATCCGTTTGAGATCATGAAAGTAAGATCAGACTTGTAGCTACTCTTAAAACATGTGGATCAAACTGACCAATGAGAGAGGAACATGATGTTCATAGCAAGGGGTTTTAGGAAATTTTGTTAAGGAAGCAACATATCAGGCACTCATATTTTGCCCCTTGTATGTAATTCTTCTTCCCCCTCAGGCACAGTACAACCTTTTTAGCTATGAGAACCAATGTTTCCAAGAAGAAGAAGAGGAAGGAGAAGAAGAAGGAGGAGGAGGAGGGGGAGGGGGAGGAGAAGGGGGAGGGGGAAGACAGAGACAAAAAGACAGAGAGTAGGAAGGCATTTAGATAACTGAATTCAGAGTACAAGGTCTGTTCTGGTTGTCTTATTTAGGGTTTTACTGCTGTGAACAGATGCCATGACAAAGGCAACTCATATAAGGACAACATTTAATTGGGGCTAGCTTACAGGTTCAGAGGTTCAGTCCATTATCATCAAGGTGGGAGTATGGCAGCATCCAGGCAAGAATGGTGTAGGAGGAGCTGAGAGTTCTGCATCTTTACCTGAAGGCCACTAGGAGAAGACTGGCTCCTGTGTGGTTAGAATGTCTCATTGCCCACCCCACAGTGACACACTTCCTTCAACAAGGCCACACCTATTCAAACAAGGCCACACCTATTCCAACAAGGCCACACCTCCTAATAGTGTTACTCCCTGGGCTAAGCACATTCAAACCACCACACTGGTGTTTGGCCTCTGATGGGACAAAGCAAATACAAATCCTAAGTGATGTATTCAGTTATCACATCACTAGACTAAAGCAACATTTTTTTTTTCTATCTACCAGGTCATTGAATCAGCACTTCTGTTCCAGAATCACTCAGTTTTGCTAGTTCATTTGGAAAATGGTGCAAGTTGAATCCCGTACTGTGATACTGTGATACTGTGATACTGTGATATAAAGACATATTTCCCAGCTGCCTACAGGTAGTACTGCTCACCTAGAGCTCTGGGTATTGTCCTTCAGGGGTCACTCTTGGCTGAGGAGGCTTTCCTTGCCAAAAAGCATGTACCTCCTTAGAAACCCCATGACTGTTCAGTAGATAGGTATACAAGCCCAGCTCTGCACCCAGCTCCAGATAACTCCCAGAGGCCATTTCAACTCCAGAGGAAATCATGGATTCGGCCATCATCTCCAACCAATTCCTACCCCTCTCTGTAGATAATGATCTCAAGAACCATCTGAAACAAACATTCTACATCCAATCTTGAGGTTGTCTAGTTACCAGGATATTCAATTTGTGATAGCATGTCAGCATATCCTAGACTTGTACAAAAGAACCTTGTCCAACTACATTTGGTGCTTAATTCAAATGGTATACTAAATGGTTTTAAGAACACATTTCATATTGCCCAGAGTAGTTTTTTCCCTTAAGACATGTTACAATCAGTTCCAATATATGGAATTTAGATTATTCTACCATCATGAATGTTCAGAGCAAAAATATGCATACTAAGGCATGACTGTTAAGACAAATTTTAAAGAAATTCAATCAATGTTTTATTCTATTTGACTAATTTCATTTGTTTCCTAATGATGCCAAACTGATACTTAATATAGTAGCCTACAGTCATGATTATTGAAATACACCCATTCCTAGCATCCTTCCATAGGCTTTAATCCCAGATGCAATCCATCAACCTCATTTCATTGCTGATGGTTGAATCATATCCTGGGTCTCCAAACAAATATCACCCCTACACTGTGGCATTTATCAAAAATCAATATAAGAAATAGCCATGTAGAAAGAAGTTTCCATATATTTTTTTTATAAAACTTCTTGAAACCATCATATGTTTTTAAAAGCCAATAGCTCCATAAGGGGCCATAAAAATAAATTCCTCTTAGAGTTAGTACTAGAGGGGAAATCTGCCTCCATAGAAAACCTGGCCTGGTGCTTTTTATTAGCTAATAAGAACCTTATATGACTTGTGTTTTCCTTTTCCTCTTGCCTGCCAGAAAAAGGTTAAAAGTGAAGTTTGCACTCAATCTAAGCAGCAATCCTTACTTAGCCTAGCTTTTTCTAGAATACCCATCTCGCCTATCCCATTGCTTTCCTTTGTTATTAGTCTCTCATCCTTTCTTGATGGTTGAGATGTACCTGTGAATTCTACTATAAGCATCTTCAAACCTTCTGAATTAAATTGAGTGTAGAAATAAAAATCTCTCCATCATTTTTTTCTACCTGACCTACCCAACCCTGCTCTTTTTACTTCTGATGATGAAACCTATATTTTGTTCAAGTCAATGCTGGTTCAAGATATAAGACAATTGTTAGTGTGACTCGAGAAATAATATTAGGGGTGGGGATGTGGATGTGGCTATGGGTAGTGATATAGGAGGTCACTGTTATTGAAAAGAGGGGAGAAATCACCACCCCTTTTTGGATTTGGTTGAGATAGGCACATTACTTGTTTGTTTGTTTGTTTTGATGGGTTTGTTATTGCTGTTGTTGTTGTCATTGTAGTTGTTTTTCTGAGACAGAGTTGTTCTTTATAACTCTGGTTGTCCTGGAACTTGCTGTGTAAACCAGGCTGGCCTCAAACTCAGAGATCTATCTGCCTCTGCCTCCCACATGCCGGAATTAAAACCAGAGGCCACCACACCTGGCTCCAAGCACATGTCTTTTAAGGTACACATTTAATAGAGACAGAAAGTATATAGAGATGCATGGGACCCCGGTGGCCTCATACATGTGCTGTGATCAAGGAGGAATGCAGATGCATGCACAGTATTATGTGTGCACGGCACACCATTACCAGTAGATTTTCGAAACTCATATAAGCTTCAAAACTTTCCATCAGCTCTTTCTTGATCATGTTTTTCCTACCCACAGACAGGTACCAGATGCTCAGGAAAGAGTTTTCTTGTGTAACCCACTTATATCTATGTTGTGACTGGTGCCCTAAGTTCTGAGGATTTTCATTGTGACATACACACAGGGCACTGCTCTTCCAAATGGCTTTGATTTCCTCCTATGGAATGCTTTAGAAAAGACCCTACTGTGAGCAAAATCTTCCCTTGTATCTTTACTCCAAAGACTCAGTGGCTGAGCACAGCTGAGCTAGTAGAGCTAGGCCAAGTCTTCACACCAAGTGTCTCTTGTAAAGGGCAGTGAGGGCGGTAGGATTGTGCCCATCCTCTGATGGCTGTGCTGCACGCTGAGGCTCTTTCTCCAAGAGGTCCTTCTTCCTCTATGGCACTGCTGAGAGTTCCTGCTCACCTTCTGTCTCCTTTTGAGTCTTTCACATCTCCTGGGAAATCCCTTACACATCTCTCCTGTCTGGCTGCTTCTCAGATAAGACAACATGATACCCTGGTTCCTATGCCCTTCTCATTCTCTCACATCCTATCCTCAGGACCAGCCTTCCCTGGAGTTACGCCTTTGTCTTAGGCTTTGTTCTTCTCTCTGCTCTCTGTCCTACCCAGCTAGGTGGACAGGGGCCATCAGGGCTGGTGATTATATTTCTGCCGATGAAGGGAGGTCAGGGCACAGGCCTCGTAGCAAAAGTTAACTCGGGGCAACTACATATGAACCCTGTAACTTATACAGAAAGACTTTATTTTCTTTCCCAGTGTGAGTTATGTTCTATTCCTTGATGCCCCATAAATTCTGAGATTAAGCACCAGATCTTAATTTAGTAGGAGAGTAAGAGACTTCACTGAGGTCAAAGAGGTGGTACATGACGTCTTACAAGATGGGTCAGGTGTATTACTTGAGTTCAAAGAGTAAATTCACAATAAGAAGCAGAGAATTAACTGCATTCTCAGGTTGCGCTTCTTCCACCATCTCTCCTCAAATCTCTCCTTCACATAACCACTCTCCACATTTATGCTAATTTAGTCCAAAGAACACATAAGCAAATTATTAACTTTTCATCTCCTGTTACTTATAACATTCACTATTAACGTTTATCTTTGTTGGAAAAAATGCATTTTTTAAAAATAATCATATTTAAGCTATTAAAAAAAAACTGTTATAAGAAGGGCTGGAAAGATAGCCCAGCAGTTAAGGGCAATCACTGCTCTTGCAGAGGACCCAAGTTCGGTTCTCAGCACCCATGTCAGACAGCTCACAGCTGCTTGTAAGTTCAGCTCCAGGAGATCCCATGCTCTCTCCTGGCCTCCAGGGACAATTGCATTCATATGCATAGACCCATGCATGTACACACATAATTAAAAACAAATTTAAATCTTTTTTTTAAATGTGAGAGGCAATGAATAGCAGGTACAGAAAATGGATGTTAAAGTTAGTCTCAGTAGGTTGTAGCCATGAAGCCATTGATGGCAGCTGTCTTTACTAGACCACGTACAGGGTTGTTTTTTTCTGTTGTTGTTTATTTGTTTGTTTGTTTTTTCTGTCATAGCAACTTCTAAAACCTGTAGAAGAAACCATTTATCTGGATCTCATCTGACTAGAGTCCCAGAATCATGGATACAAAATACAGTGTTTGTCTGAGTCTTGTCACACCTCTAGGAACAAGAATGGCACAGCGTTGTGTTCCTAACAATGGCCAGATTGTGAAAAATGCCCCCCCCCAAGCCTGAATCCTTGAGTTTAGGTGGGACCAGAAGACAGGAAGTCCATCTTTCTGTCCTGTGTGTAACAGCAGCCTTCCAGATGAATGCCCAACTTCTTTCCCGTATTTAAACTTGCCACCCCCAGGAAAGACCACACCTCTGACTTTTAGACTCTTTGCTGGAATTTATTTTGGCCCATGGACATTTAAAAATAGTTTCTTTATTTGACATTGTTGAGCCTCTTTCCAGAGCCATTTAAAAGTCTGGGCTTCCTCTCCTAAACTTCTTTTGTTTTCCAGACATACCACAGCCTTAAGGAGCACATGGCGCACACCATACAAAACTGCTCAGTAACAAGCCTCCTTGATTGGCCACCTAATTAAGCAAATCTCCTTGCCTGGAGGAAACTAAGTTAAAATAACATTGAGGTCTGTCTGCAAGCCCACAAAAGAAAAGAAACTTAAACAAAGGCTGAGAATGCTGTTGTGCAATGAGACTTCCAGAATAGCCTGCAGATGAAAGTTCACAAACATATTAGCACTTTCCCAAACTACCATGCAGACAGACCCCCACAGTCCCTACCTGCTGCATGTTGGGCTGATAACGGCTTTGAAGCCAACCCTGTTAAAATCAGATAACAGTGAACCTGCTCCATCTAGTCTGCTTGTTCTCAGACCTTAATAAAAGTCCAAGAAAGGCCTCTCTTCTCCTTTTCACTAATAAGCACATAGGCAAGTGTGGTGTCCTAGGCAGAGACTTGGAGATCAGCAGGCTGGCTCACAATAACCTTACATATGGTTCCAGGCAGAACTCACAATCATTGTCTAAAGAAACTGCCAGACAATGAGGTTTCTCTCCTCTCTCTTCCCTGCCCCCTGTCCCCTCTCCTCCTTTCTCCTCTCTTCTCCTCCCTCCTCCTCCCTCTTCCTCCTTTCTCCTCCTCCCCCCTCCTCCTCCTTTCTCCTCCTCCCCCTCCTTCTTCTTCTTCCTCTCTCTCTCTCTCTCTCTCTCTCTCTCTCTCTCTCTCTCTCTCTCTTTCTTTCTCTCTTTCTCATTAACTCTTTTGGGTTGTTGCAAACATGAATGCCAGGCAGCCCTCTCTCCAGACCTCACCATGTCCATGAGCCTGCATTCCCAGAAATGTCCCTGTGCCGACTGACTCACTTGGTCATGGCAAGTCTTCAATCAAATGTAGAAGGGTTCAGGGGGAGTCAATTCTAGAAGCCGAAAATAATAAAAAGAAGTATTGAGTAGCTCTATAAGTGTAAGAATTGGCACTCTGTCTTTTAGCCATAAAAAGAACTAAAATATATATTTCCCTCATAAAGCTATGTTTTCTTGATATATATGCGGTTCTGTGATGTGAAAACCACTTTAAAGCTAATAAGTGGCTAATATTCCCTTTGACTCATGAAGTAGACAATCATGGAGGACAAGCTTTTGGAGGTTGTGCATCCCTCTTTGGGTATATTTATAATAAGGCAGTGTTTTAGGACATCTCTTTGAGGCAGTCAGCTGTTATCGAGGAATTCATATCCAACATTAGTGCTGTCCATGAGTATAGACAGATGTTGTTGAGTGACTTTTGCACTGCACATCTAAAATCTAGTTTAGGCTTCCATCTCCTCCCTCCATCCCCCACAGAGACCTAGCTAGTGGGTTTTACCTGGTTTATTGCCATGTTAGTGATTGATATCTAATATGGCTTACTAACAGAGCTCACCATACTTTCTGAGCAAATGTGTTTATAGGAAAAAAAAAACCTTTAGATTTATACAAGGGTTGAGACATGTGACTCATATAAATGGTAATAAGAGAATTGTTGCTTAAACCTGGGTTTGCTTTGAAGCCTTGTTGTTCTGTTCTTGGGAAACTATTAAGCAAAATGCCCTGAAGGATAGGAGAAATTGCATCGAGCAATAAAACGTCAACAAACTAGGGGATTTGAAGATCACACACTTTCCTCTAAACATACCCTTCTCGCCTTTCACTTGGCAGGAGTTTGGTTTTTGAAAAGTAATAAACTCTAGCACTCTGGTTGACCTGGGGTATGTTTAAGAAATCAAATCCTCAAGCCAGAAGCAGTATGCCCTTTTACATGAATGCCCCACCTTAGGAAAACCATAGGATGAGAAATGTAAACAAAGGAAGACAGAAACATGCATCCCAATTGTCCTGACCTACCTCAGGTTTTTGTGATGAGGGTGCACACCAAACACCAAAACCCCGGGACAAGAGGAACAACTTCAAATCTGTTTAAACAGGTGTCCGGTACTGGCTATCTCAGAAAGAGCAAGTAAGTACAATCTTGGTGCACAACCAAGATAGTCATGCTCAAGTTTGCCTGTCTACAGTCCTCTGGGACCTTCATAAACCTAGAACAGACAGTGTTTAGTCTCATATGAAGTTTGTAGTCAAGAAGAGCTTCCCATAGCCAAGGAAATTCTCAAGCAGCTCACGTTCTTTACTTATGTTGCTTAGGACTAATAAAAGATATCCAAATTTAAAACCCATAGCAGTATTTATCTAAACCATTTCATCTTCTGCCCTTGACTCTCATTCCCTGCTATGGGGAGAAAGCATTTCAAGTCAGACTTCCCATAACTTCTCTCAGCCCATGGTTCTCTGTTCTTTTATCAGCCTGGTTCACTTTGTGATGTAGATTGACCCCCATGTCTTTCTGAGCAAGAAAGGATCTCTGTTTACAGCACAGAATTAGGAATTTAATCTGGTAATTAGAGAGTTCTTCTTTAGCTGGGGAGAGGGGAAAATAGATGGTAAATATTTTGTATTAACGGCTTGATCTCAACATGTATGTTTAACAGTCAAGGCAGACTACCATCAAAAGTGGGGTTGGAGAGATGCCTCAGAGGTTAAAAGCATTTGTTGCTCTTGCAGAAGACCCGGGCTCAGTTCTCAGGACCCACGTGTTGACTCACAAATGTCTATAACTCTAACTCTGAGAATACGTTTTTCTATTCTAACTTCAGTGGGCACCAGGCATGGCGCACATACATACATGCAAAATGTTCATTCACATAAAAGAAACCTTTAAAAAAATGTTTAACTAGTGGAAATGAGGTTGGGATATAGAACATTGTTAGAGTGCTCGTCTAGCATACACCAAATTTACCTCAAAACTAAGACACAAAGAACATACAGGAACATGTGAAGGATGCTATTATTATAGTCTTGGGATAATAAGTTTAACTGGAAAAGCATGTTTTTAAAAACACACCAGGAGATATTAAAACAATCAAGATCCTGTTTGGAACAATGAATCTGGTAGGTTGTCTAGTGGAATCTATAATTGCAGGAAAGGAAAGAAGCTATAACAGAAGGTCATGCCACAGTCCTGGGTTGTTATCATGCCTATATGTTGAAACAATTGTTCCAAGGTTTAGGATGACAAGCTAGAGGCTAAAAAGTATGCATAGGTTTTAGTCATCTACTATGTTCTAGCCTCCGACGTCAGTGTTGTGAATTCAGTGTCTGAAAGAGTCTGGCTGTATTTTCACCCAGAAGCACTGGGTGAGAAGAACCATGGCAAAATGGCAACAGTATGACTTGTCTGAACACAAGGAATCACCTATCACTGTCACTGTCACCATATAGGAATGCCAGCCCAAGGTTGCCAGACTGTATTTGTCATAACAACATAAGAAAAAAAATGTCATGTGTATTAACCTCCCAATTCATTCTGCCAATGGTTTAATATTTGGGCTACCTACGAAGACCAGATACCCATGCCTATGAGTTTATGCAGCTCACAGACGAAGCAGCTTAGTGTGTGTGAGGGAGACGGAACCTTATCAAGAAATACAGGACAAACATTTGGACTCTTATCTGATTCCGTGTAACTATTTTGTAGAATTTACTGCAAAACCATCCACCAACAAACAAGAATGATCTCAAGGAAATAATATGGAAATTTTGCCAAGTCAATGAATTTAGTAAACCATGAAAAATATATAGGCTCAGGCCAGTGAGTGAAAGGAAGATGAAAAAGTCCCTTGAGCGAAGACACCTTTACCCAATCACTCTTTTTTATAGACATTACATTAAATGGTGGTGCACGCCTTTAATCCCAGCACTAGGGAGGCAGAGGCAGGTGGATTTCTGAGTTCGAGGCCAGCCTAGTCTACAAAGTGACTTCCAGGACAGCCAGGGCTACACAGAGAAACCCTGTCTCGAAAAAAAAAAATCTTGATTATAGCATATTAATATATAAGAAAGTGGATTTCAGCAATTTGCATCCAAAACATTAGAAAGAGCTAAGATTTGAAGCAATTGGAACTAAGTTTGAGTCCATTGTGTACTGTCCCCACACGTGGCATACAAAGTCACTACACTAACAACGATGCTTCCAAAAGTCATTTCATAGCTAAGTGGTCAGAATGAAAGAAGTGGGCTACAAGTATTTATTGCTCCATTTTCTTACATGTTTATATTTTATGATTATATCTTTGGATAGAAGGAAAAAAAATAAAGGAAACCAGAAAACAATTTGTGGCCAACACAAAACAAATTCAGTGTAGTGGGGAAGGGTGGGTTTTTTGTTGTTGTTGTTGTTCTGGTTGGGTTGTGTTGGGTTTTATTTTGTTGGTTGGTTTGGGTAGGGTTTTTTGTTTGTTTTGGGTTTTGTTTGATTCATAATGCTTTATCTGGGCTTTTTTAACCTTACAGCCTGATTATATATTATGGCTTCTGATTTGATGTTGTTATTTCTCTATGTGCATATCTCTGCTGTGTATGTGTTCCTGCTTTTTGTTGTTGTTGGAGAGGGAGGTTGGCTTGGTTTTTTTTTTTCTGCTTTTTCTGGGTATCTGTTTTATTTTATTCTTGTTTGTTTTCTAAATAGAGAGAGAAAGGATTGGAGGTGACTGGGTAGGGAGGTGGGGAGGATCTGGGGGAGATGAAGAAGGGGAAACCTCACACAGTATATAGTGCATGAAAAATCTATTTTCAATTTTTAAAAATGGAAGAGAGAGGAAGCAGAGGAGGAAGAGGAGGAGGGGAAGGGCAGGGCAGGGAAGAGAAGCAAGGAAGCAAGGACGGAAAGAAGAAAGCTCCAATTACTTGAAACCCTTGAGTGCCTCACTTATATGGCCTGCCGTCACCTGTCACTCTTCACTGCTTTGGTTTAAGCAAAATCATCCAGAAGTTTTTGTAAATCTGTGTGAGACTATTTCAAGGAATCTATTCCAATTCCTTGACAAAGAAGGAAAGAACATGGAAACATGGCCCTGACCCCAGTAACATGGAAAAAATAAGAGCTGAAGTCAATGAAAAATAAAGCAGACAGTACAGAAAACACAATAAAAAGTGAAGCTAGCAATTTGAGATTTGGAAAAGTGGTAAAATCTAGACCCAACTAGCCTGAAGGAGGAGGCGGCAAGCTAGGGCTATGGCTCAGCTGATCGAGGGCCTGCTCTGCATACATAAGACATAAGTTGCATCCCCAGCATTCAAAGACAAACACACAATCAGGAAAGACCTAAAATATCAGTATCAAAGACAAAATAAACATACCATTAAAAAGATGACAGAAACATAATAACCGATTCTAAGAGGACAACATCTGAAAGAAAGGGACAAATCCTTTGAAAATCGTAAATGATAAATAATATCAAGAACGGATAAATGGGACTGCACAAAAATGAAACGTTTCTGCATGGCAAAGGACACAAGTGTCAGCGAGTGACAGCTTGTGAGTGAACAGAAACATTTGCCAGCTCTACATCTTGCAGGGATTATAGCTAGAATATAAACAAAGAACTAAAACATTAAACATCAGTTACACAGCCCCTTTCTGGTCTCCTGGCCTCGGACCATATTTCTCCCACCTAGATATGTACATTTAACACTTGGAAGCTAGGATCTGCATTTCAGCGAGAATATACAGTCTCCGTCTTTCTAAGCCTGGGTTATCTCATTTAAAATAACATTTTCCCAGTTCCATCAATTTCCCTACAAATAATTTCATTTTCCTTTCCATCTTAAAAAAAAATTGCACTGTTGGTATGTACCATGTATCCTTATCCATTCGTCTGTTGATGGATGTCTACGCTGACTATACTCTCCTGCTGCTGAGAAAAGAACAGCAGTGCTTTGCCCTAGCCAGCATGGCTATAATTAAAGGGATGTTGGCAAGAGCCGGGCATGGTAACCAAGAATCACTGATATGCTGCTGGCGGGACTGTTGCTGTTAGATCCCTAAGGAATTTAAGTCAGTATACACCAGTGATACCGCCACATCCATGTTTATTGATATACAACTCATAGAAGCCAAGATATGGAGCCAGCTGTGTCCATCAGCAGAGGGACGGATGAGGAAGACATGGTGCACCAACATACGTGTATTACACAAACATACGTGTGTACATGCACACACAGCAGAGCTTAAGTCAGCCGTAAAGAACAAATTTGTGACATTTGGTTGTCACAAATGTCACAAATCAGCTGCAGGAACATGGATGTAACTAGAGATTATCATGCTAAGCAAAATAATCCTGATTCAGAAAGATAAAGGTCATGCTTCCTCTCATTACAGGATCTAGACTTAAATATATGAGTTGGAGGGAAGGGGACTTTTAGGTGGGTGAAGTAAGCTAGAGGGGTGGGAGAACAAGAGGAGATAATGGAGAGAGGATGATCGAGTGTGAGCAAAGTATTTACATGTCCTGGGTCATGTTAGCTGTCAACGTAGCACAACCTACTAGGAAGAGTTGAGAAAACTCAATTAAAGAATTATTTAAGTCAGATGGGCCTGTGGGCATCTCTATGGGGGCATTGTCTTGATTGCTAGTTGATGTAAGAGAGCCCACTGGGGGCTTCTTATACTCTTCCTTTGGGTTAACATCTGGCTTAGATAGGGTTTCCATTCTTGTGAAGAGACAATATGACCAAGGTAACTCTTATAAAGGACATTTTATTGGGGCTTGCTTACATCTTCAGAGGTTCAGTCCATTATCATCAAGGCAGGAAGCATGGCAGCTTCCAGGCAGGCTTGGTGCTGGAGAAGGAGCTAAAGACAGTCAGGAGCAGACTGACTCTCAGACAGCTAGGAGGAGAGTGTCAAAGCCCACTCCCACCATGACACATTTCCTCCTATAAGGCCTACCTACTCCAATAAGGCCACATCTCCTAATAGTGCCATTTGCTGGGCTAAGCATCGCCAAAGCACCACACCCTCTGATCCACCCTTGGTTATCTGAGCCTATCCCTGCTTAAACCTTCCTCACCCCAGCTGTTCTCCTTCACTACTTTTGTTTTTAATCTATCTACTGTCCCTACTACCTTAAGGTGTCCCCACAAAAGACTGCTTTCTAGTTTCCTGTCTTGTATGTGTGCTCCAAGTTAAACACACAAAGTTAAACAGCAAAGAATTTGTGCTAAGATTTATATATGAGAGAAAACATAGCATTTGACTTTCTGGGTCACATTTGCCTCATTCAGTATATTTTTTTTTCCAGTTCTGTCCATCTACCCTGCATATTTCATGATTTCCTTTGTCTTTACAGCTGAGTTATTGCTACAGATGAACCGATAAGACAAGGTTATTATGTGTATGTACCCCTTTGTCCTATCAGCTCATCTGTTGATGGACATCTATGTTGACTTTAAGTCCTAGGTGTTATGAATAGAGCAGCATTGAACACGGATGTATGTGTCCCTGTAGTAAGATATAAAGTATGTGGGGTACATGCCCAAGAGTGGCACCGATCCTTCATATGTCAGTTTCATTACAGGTTTGGGTGGGGCAGGGGTTTTTTATGTGGTGGTTTAGAGTGTTTATTTTTGCTTTGGGCTTTATGCTTGGTTGATTGGTTTGGTTCAGTTCAGATCTGTTTGGTTTGGTTTGGTTTGGTTTGGTTTGGTTTGGTTTGGAGGAACCTCCAAACTGATTTCCAAAGTGGCTACACTACTTTACACTCCTGCTAACAGTCTCTAACAGCATTTGTTCTCATTTTCACTCCCAATGATGGCCCTTCTGGCTGAGGTGAGATGGAATCTTCAACTAGTTTTAATTTGAGTCTCCCTGGTGGCTAAAGTTGTTTAGCACATTTTAAAATGTTTCCTGGATTTATATTTTTTCCTTTAAATTTTTTTCTTTTCTTCCACAGCTCATTTTTAAATTGGGTTTTTCATTTTACTTCTTGTTTAATTTTTTAGTTCTACACACTGATTTTCTGTCTGATGAATAGCTGGCAAAGACTTTTTCCCCATTCCGTGTGCTGCCTCCTCTTACAAAACAGTTCCTTTTGCATGACATAAGCCTTAAAGTTTCCTGGGCTCTCGCCCATAGATTGATGGACTTCTTTCCTGTGTTATCAGAACCTTACTAAAAAATTCCTTACCTCTACCTGTAAGTGATAGCATACATTCAACTTTTTCCTCTAGCAATTTTAGGGTAGAAACTATTATGCTGTGGTCCTTGATTCATTTTCCTTAAATGGGTTTTGTCTTTGTTGGTTGAGGTATGTTTCTTGGAAGCAACGCAAATAAATAGAACCCATTCTCTAATCCAATCTTTCTGTCTGTGTCTGCATTGTGGGGTTGAAACCACTAATGTTTAGACTGCTATTGAAGGATGTGTGTTAGTGCCTGTCATCTTGCTCATTCTCTAATGTTTTCTTCGACCTCTTTGGATTAATTGTCCTGGTGTTGTTTATTTATTCTAGTGACCTCTTGTTTATCCTTCTCTTCAGACCTAAGTATACTTCCAGGATCCTCTGTATAGCTGGCTTAGTGGCTATAACTTTCCCTAGTCTATTTGTATCATGGAAAGATTTTATTTTCTCTTCAAAGCTTTAATAGATAATTTTGCTTCGTATAGTAACCTCAGCTAGCAGTTGTGGACTTTCAGAACTTAGACTATATCTTTGGCTGGAAAAGTTTCTGTTGATTAAGCAGATGTTACTCTGATGTATCTTCTTCTATTAGTGACTAGACCGCTCTCTCTTGCAGTTTCCAATGCTCTTTCTTTTCTCTGTGATTTTGGTGTTTTAAGCATAATGTGTCATGGATTTTGTATTTGATGTTCTGTAGGCTTCTTGTACCAAGCTGGGGGATATTTTTCTATAGATTTGGAGATCTTTCTTCTATAGTCTTATTGACCATATTTTCTATGCCTTTGGTGTAATATTCTTCTCCTTCTTATAAAAGCCAATAATTCAAAGATTTAGTCTTTTCATGGTGTCCCGGAGCTCTCTCGTGGCCCATTCATTTATTTCTTTTTTTTTTTTTCAAATGTGTTGTGACATTTAGTGACTGGCAAAGGAACATTAACGTGTAAAGGGCATCTAGAAGAGGCATGAAGTTAATACGCTGTGGGATGAAGAAAGGCTCACTGCCTTTCCTGAGATTAACATTTGTAGCAAAAATATTCATAATTTTTGAGGTTGTGATGAAAGTTCCAGTCAACACAGTGCAGCAGAACAAAGCAATGAAAGAGATGCCAGATGCCAGGTGTCAGATTGAGGGCAGAGGGACCATAGTAAAACTGCCTTCACTCACAGATCGCTATAGCAAACCCCATAAAATTCACAAATAAACTAGAACTAATAGTGACCTTTTTCAAGTCCTCAGAAAGATTAATTTTAAAAGGGAATTGACTCTCAATGAATAGCTAGAAATGACATTCTAAAATATTTTAGTTATATCTCAAAACAAACAATGTAGAAGCAAATTTAACAAAAACATGTATAATATTTATGCATTGAAAACAACAAGATGTTGCTGGGAAAAGCTGAGGAAGACATAAGCAGCAGAAATGGATATGGTACAGAGACGTGGCCAATGGAACAGACTCCAAAAATAGACCCAAATGTATATATATATGGCTGATTGCTATTTTTTCGCAACATTCCCAAGTAAATTATCGGGGAAAGTGTTGTTGGGGGAGGGGTGTTCTTTCTAGTGCGTAGCCCTAGAACAATCTAATGTCTATGTGAGTATCATTATTTCTTTTATGTCAATTTCCCTGAGCCTCAGTTTCCAGTTGTTTAATCAAACATTCTAGGTGGTGTTTTGTGATATGAAATTAACATTATATCAGTGAACTTTAAGTAAAGCAAATTTCTTCCACAATGGAAGTGTCTCTCACCCAGTTCGTTGAGGGCCAAGTATAACAGATACACCTCCACTAAACAAAGAGAAATGCTATCAGATTGCTTCTGACCTCGAACTGCAACTCTTCCCCCAAACTTCCAGCCTATCAACCTACCTCAGCATATTTTGGACTCATCATACCACCAACTGCCTCACTCTATAAACCACTATCTTTAAAAACTCTCTATCATTATCATACTCTCTCTTCCTCTTCTCTGTACTACACACACACACACACACACACACACACACACACACACACACACACACAGAGAGAGAGAGAGAGAGAGAGAGAGAGAGATTGTTGGCTCTAGTTCTTTGGACAACACAGCAACAGAGAGTAAAAGAACATGAAAGAAAATAATTGTGACTGGATATAAGCAAAACTTTGTTTTAAACAGGACCCATAAAGATGCCTTTACAATAAAAGACAAAATTTATAATTTTAAACAACATTTTTTTTAATGGTCTTCAGGAGACAACACTAGAAGGCTGAAATTTATAAAATGAATAAAATTTATAAAACTAGATTTACAAAATGCATTATTAAAATACCCACAGTGTATATTTATAGCAATGATTTTACATTGACAATACAAGAAGTCAAAATTACAAAAGAAATCCTCCCTCCAAAATACAGGCAAAATACTTGAACCAGTACTTTACAAATGAAGGTATGCCTATGGCAAGCATATTCTTGAAAAAAAATGCACATTATCATCATTTATTAGGAGGAAAGACAAATGAAAACAAAATGAGACATTTGTATCTCGTACCCAGAACAGATCACTTACTGCAGCCTTGTGAGAATACAAAAGCACTATGGCCTCTTTAGAAAACTGTTTGATAACTTTTATGTTGAACATATACCTACCATATGCATACAAAACTTTTACTAAGGACTAAGTTATTCAAGAGAAGTGAAAACACATATCCTCAGAAAATAAACAAAAACGTTCATAGCTGCTGTATTCATAGTGTCACTAAACAAGAACCAGACCACATAGCCACTAATATCTACATGGTTAATCAAAATGTTGCCTGTTCACATAGTGAAACAAGACAAAAAAATAAACCCAAACTACTGATATATGCAATATAGAATAACTTGAAAACCATTACTCTGAGCAAAGAGGGCCTGACACAAAAGCACAGGTACTGAATGATTCCTTTGTGTATATTACAAGAACAGATAAAACTAGAACTATACTGTTCAGGGGGAGGGGGAAGGAAACTTTCGGGATAGCATTTGAAATGTAAATTAAGAAAATATCTAATTTTAAAAAAAAGATCTATACTGTTTTTAAAAGTGGGAGTGATTGCCTGGTATGTGGAATGGGTTGGTAGCAGATCCACCACAAAGTAAGATGCAGAAATTTTTATGTTAGATGGAAATATTCTGTATTATGGAACAGGTTCTTTATTACACAGATGTAAATCTTCGGTGATCAATGATGATAATGAAGACGATTGATAGACAGATAGATAAATAGATAGTAGATAAATAGATAGAATTGTCAAACTATGGCAAAATGCATTTTCTTGCATGTGCATAGATTTCTTGTGTGATTACATAACCAGCAGCTGAAAGCTCTTGGACAGCCTTTCTTGCTTCTAAGGACCAGCACACTATCCCCCAGTTCTTGTCTGCTGTTCTAAAAGAGTATTCACGGGCACGGATCTCAGATTTGCCTGTCCATCAGGACTACCAAGGATGTATATTGAAAATACATACCCCTGGGTGCTATCCCTGGGAATTCTGACCTGAATTCTGCAACCCCAGGCAGCACAGGGACCCGTGTTCCTCACTCACTCACACTCCTCTGTGTCAGATCTGAAAGTTACTGCTGCAAGGAAGGCTGTGCGCTGAAACTCAACGCCCCCTAGTGTCTGAGGCTGCCGTTGCACCCTAACCCCACTTAGTTAACAACCGTTTTTTCTAAGTTAAGCAGCCCAGATGTCACTCCTATCGTTTATTCACGAAATCGTGATGGCTCTAAGACAAACCAACGGAAAATCCAACTTTTATACTTGGACCCTGTCCTTTTAGTAATCCTGGCCTCTAGCAGGAGAGATGACGTATGCACAGGCACCCCTCCAGCTCTGTCAGTGCTCGGAGGAGTGGGCTCTCTGAGTTACCCCCAGAGACCTGGGATTGAGGATAAAATCCCCTAATGGGGAATTAAAGAGGAAACTCTGCTCTGGTTCTGGGTCACGATGACTAAGGAATTCTTACTAATTAACTATTTTGTTAAATCACAGCATGCATTTTCTGTAGTCGGCACCGCAAGACCACAAAACTCACAGTGGTTAGGAAATCCCTTTGTCTGAAAACCATCATTTGCTACTTGGTCTGATTAAAAAACCGTCAACAACTGTACCTCCAAAACCATGACTTCGGGATGTACACGAGGCTCCCGTCACGTAGAGGGCCATGTTTGCTCACGTGTGATTTCCGCTGAAGCAAGGCTTTGGTTAGCAGCCCCTCGCTTACAAAGGGGACTTCATGTACACAGGAGGCTTCAATCCTGTTTACATTTTGCAGGTCCTAGAAGACCAGGTATGACATTAGACCTCTTTTCGAAACTGCAAATCCTCCTGGGGTCTTATTCACCCTTTAACATGTGTTTTAATCAATCGCAGCAGTTGAAAACTCACGGGACCCAGAATTAGCTCAGCGAGGAAGTCGTGGGGCAAGCCTGTGTGAGCATCCGTAGAGCTGGGAGGGAAAGGAGAGGACTTAGAAGGCAGATGGCAGCTGGAGAAAATTCAATAGCTAGAGAACAATACACGGGGTGAACGAGAACTCAGAAAGAACTGGGTGGTTTGGAATGCTGAGCGCAGGACCCACCTTCTCTTCAGCTTTGCTGGGTCCTGGCAATGGCTGCGAATACTCACACGGTTATTCTCGACTATGTGCCAGGAATCAGAAGGAATTAGAGACCAGCCCTTGAGAGCCAAGCCTCCTTCTTCTCCTACTCTAGGCTGGTGACTGAATTTTTATTAATACCGGCTTAAATGGTCTGTGTAGCTCCTTGCTATACAAGCTAGAGTTCTTCATGGCGTATCTAAATATGCTTTTTTGAACTCAAGAGATACAAGTAGCAAAACTAAAAAATAAAGGGTAAAAACATAAAAACTCCAACCCCAAAGGAATTTACACTCTAAATAGAGTAACTGACACAAATACATATAAGTAAGGACAGCAACATCCAAGAATGACTTTTAAAAAGGTAAACAAAAAGTCCCAGTAGCATCACAACGACCAGCAACTGACTTAGATGGAGAGACTAGAAAAGACTTCTAAAGGGAGAGCACAAGGAGATGAGAGAATGGAGGGAGAGGAGGAAGAAGGTGGAATTCTTGAGGCGGTATTCCAGCCAAAGCAGGACACATGGGAATCTTTAAGCAAGAGCATGATGGATCCCTCTGGAGTTTATTTAGAGTGAGAGAGAGTGGGGCAGAATCCTAGCAGGGGGGCAAGTCAGGAACAAGCCAGCAAGGCAAGGCATGTATGGATACAGAGGCCATGAAGGGACTCGACGGACAACCTAACCCCCAAGTCAGAGAGAGGACTCATCCCAGCCCTCCACACAGGATACGTCCGATGGTACTGAATATGTCTCTGTTCCTGAAGTCATAGCGTATCCACAACCACAGAGACCCAGTTGTCACGCATTACAAATCAGGCCACAGAATAACAGCAGGAAGCAGGAGAGAGAAACAACCCCCAAAGGTTATTGAAGCTCTGAATGAAGGCACACAGGGAGATTGACCTGGGACGTGTAAACCATGGGTGACACCATAGGATCCGAATGCAGTGACCTCTACCCAGCTCTTCACTGCTGCCTTCTGCTCATTGTACACTCAAGGCTATAGTTCACATCTGCACAGAGAAGCTTCTGGACATTTGGTTGATGGTTGGTGCTCATTGTCAACTGGAAGGAATCTGGAATCACCTAGGAGACGAGCCTCGCAATACACCTGTAAGGGACTATTTGGATTAGGTGGGCCTCTGGGTGTGCATGGGAGGAGGGTCAGGACTATGTTCATTAGGTCGATTGAGATGAGGAGATCCACAGTAAAAGGCAGCACCATTCCCTAGGCTTAAATCTAGGACTGCACCAAAAGGAGGAAGCAAGCTGAGCACCAGCACACGTCCCTGTCTTCCTGTCAGTGGGTACAACTTGACCAGCCTCTTCAAGCTCCTGCTGGCTTGACTTCCCTGCTATGACAATTGTACCCTTGAACTTTGAGCTAACACAAACCCATCCTTCCTTAAGCTGTTTTCAGCAGGATGCTTTGTTACCTCAACAGGGAAAGTTACTAAGACATCTAGTCGCTCGAGGTCAAGCTCCATATGGCGAGTTATTAAAGAAGAGCTGCAGACAGATGCCACTGGGCCCTACCGAGCCAGTGGCCAGATTTGCCATCCAGGCGTTCCAGCTATAGGGGACAAATTTGAAACACTGGGCCTGTTCCTTTGTTGCTATCCAGAACATAGTACACAGACCACACTGCTAAAGTATAAATAGATCCCTCTTCTGACAAAATAGATAATTCAAGGAGAATTACAGAAATAATTGCACCCCAAACACTGTCCATTCTATACAAATATTCAAACCAGCGGGCAGTCAGTGACAATTATAGTTTTCTGAGACCAGAAATAGTAGAGTATTATTTACCGAGAACAATTGGCCAGTCAATTATTTTATTATCTGCATACACTTTACTTCTCAATAAATAGTCCAGAAAAGGAAAGTTTATAGACAACTACAAAGATATCAGGAAATAAATAAAAAAGACTTCTTATTTAACATATACTTTAGTCTTAATTTTGAGCGTTAAGAAAGAAGTATGCAACTTTTATTAATTAAAAAAAAATCAGGGGCTGGAAAGATGGCTCAGAAGTTAAGGGCTCTGGCTGGTCTTACAAAGGTCCTGTGTTCAATTCCCAACAACCATATGGTGGCTCATAACTATTTCTAACGAGATCTGGTGCCCTCTTCTGGTGTTTCAAAATACAGGTAGGCAGAATATTGTATACATAGTAAATAAATAATCTTTTAAAAATTTTTTCAATACCTAATGATCTTTTTAAAATACTGGTTAAACAAATATACCAAGGAGGAAAGAACAAGTTATTCACCTTTTCCAAGTCTCACAGTCTGGATCCA
>LR750391.1:0-135000 GCA_902729485.2 Mus minutoides | reverse complement strand
ACATACATATATACATACACACACATTCACAGTCACACACACATACATGCATATACATGTGCATACACACATACACATGTAAACACACACATACACATATACATGCACATACACACACATACACACACATTTGCATGCACATGCACACACACACATACCAGACAATGGTGCTCCTATATGGTCTCCCAGATCTCTGTTCTCCCCTCTTCAGGCTGCTTTGACTTCTGTTTGTCACTTGTCACTTAGGGGACACCAGATCAGGGTTTGGGGATGGCAGAGCAGCACAAGGAGTTGATGTGAAGCTCTTGTGAGTTTGCTGGGGCCACAAGAAAAGTGGATCGGGCTCTGAGTGTGTTAGTGAAACTAATAAACGGCTGTGCTCTGTGTACGGATGTTCTTTAGAACACTTCTCTCATAGCACCAGCACATTTAGGTTCCTGTCCTCGATATTAAACAGCAAGTTTCCCCCAGGCAGGGGCCATGTCTGCCCCTTCCTGTGTCCAGTTCCTGGTATGTGACATGAGTTGGCATGACCGAGTATAAAGACTAATCTGAAATAATCCACATGCCCAAGTTTAAGGCTGATGCTGTATTTTATGTCTAATGTCAAAACAAAACCTCAGAGGTTATGCAAGGAAGTACATTCACCAAGTCACGGCGCTGTGAAGTAAACAGTGCATTTTGATGTGTATAAATCCAGTGTCACCATAATCCTCAAAAACCCAACCCTGGATGCCACAATCCCAAATGTTGAATCCACAAACATTAAAGCCTAAATCCCCAAAAGAGTAAAATCTCCAATTTTGAAATCATGAAAGCCCAAAGCTATAAAAAATGAAACTTTCATTGCGGGGTGTGAGAGGGGTGTGTAAGATGGCCAAAAGCTGAGTCTGGAAAGCATTCAGCTCATTTAGGTTAATCAGCTGCTTTGGTTAGTTACACCACGTTAGCTGGAATGGTTAGCTAGAACCCAGGCAGAATATTATTTTGGATGGATCTTAGAAAGGATTTCCAGAGGATGTGAGTGTGGGGTTTCTGGTGGACTGAGAGAATGAGCCACCCTGAGACAGGTAGTGCCATCCAATCAGCAGACACCTATAAAAAAATAAATATGCGCTGGGCGGTGGTGGCACACACCATTAATCCCAGCACTTGGGAGGCAGAGGCAGGTGGATTTCTGAGTTCGAGGCCAGCCTGGTCTACGGTGAATTCCACGACATCCACGGCTATACAGAGAAACCCTGTCTCAGGAAAAAAAAAAAAAGATGCATGGAGAGAAGGTTGGATCCAGGAGCTGAGACCCAGTTCTGCGGCCCTGGACATCAGGACAGGACCTAGCCTAGAGCTCCTGGGTGCTCCAGCTTTGGCGTCAGAGTGGTTTTACAAGGCTATTTCCCTAGACCTCTGGACTTGGATCTTCACTGTTTGGACTTGGGCTAAGCTGAGCCACAGAGATCTCAGCTCTCAGGCAACTTACAAGTCAGGAGTGAAACCATCTCGGTTTTAGATCCATCCAGTCAAAACCTTAGAGTCTCTCTGTAACAGTATTGTGGATGACTACAGCTAAAAGGTTGGGGGTCAAATTGGTTGGCTCACAAGAGACTGTAAATCCAGGCCTTGAGGATCCCTCTTCTGGACTCCAATGGTACCTATGCTCATTTGCATGCACACAGCATGTGAATGTATACACACACACACACGCACACACACACACTCACACTCACACACACACACACACACACACACACACATACACACAAATAATTCTTTTAAAATCTGAGTGTAAATAATTATAAATGATAAAGATATGGGTTTGTAAATTGAGATTCTTGATATATTTTATTATTAATAGTTCTGCTCATAGTATATATATGCAACTGCTTTTACTATGTCTTATTATTGCCTCTGTTGCTGTGATGTGTTCTATGTTCTATGTGAAAAATGTATATGTGCATGTGTATACATATGTGTGTGAGAGAGGGTTTTTTATGCAAGTAAATGAATCTTTCAAAGGTGTAAACAAATGTCCTTTTATGGAATTTTTTTCACGACCTCTACATTTAGAATTTTGGTGTTGTCACTGTGTCGTGGCAGAAGTGCTGTAGGGTCTGACCCATAGCAGGGCACATGGGTGACTTTAACATTCTCAGATGTTCTTCAGAGGACATGTCCTCTCTGAAGATTATGGCATGCTGACAGCTCCCTGCATACTTGTACTGATGCCCACACAAGACTCTGATGGAATTATCCTCACTAACCATGGAGTCTTCTGTGCTGTAAACAGTTTTATCAGCCTCATTGCTCATTAGCATATGCTCTGCCTTCTAATTGTACCCTGAAAACATTTAACACTTCCCCCACCAACTGCCCTTCCAATTACTAAGAAAATCCACAGCAGATGTGAAATCTGTGGGATCCTGACTATAAAATGTCCATTGTTTTTGAAAGTTTGAAGTCTCTGCAAAACATTTTGTGGGGAAGTAGTAGGGGATGGCTTCATCAACAGAGCCCCGCAAATATATTTCTTTTCTTTTATTCCATTTAGAATCTGTTTGGGTTTCTGTTGGTTTGTTTTGTTTTGATTTTCTCTTCTACCACTTTGGGTTTTGCCTTGGGCTAGAAATAACTGGAGAGTTTATTAACGCTTAGATTTTGAGAGTAAAATCGTGACGTATGGAACGTAAAAAGAAAACTAACATTCTCGAACAAGCCGGTGACTGGCCCATCTGAGTCAGGAATTAACAGGGTCCCTTCCCATTCTGCACAGAGCATGGGACAAGACAAAGTCTCTGGATTTATCAGAGCCAGTCATGAGGGCCCGAGTCCCTTCTTAGAGAGTTTTCTTTAGGCTCACATTCTAAAGCTCCCTTGTGGCTGCTCATGAAACCTCACGCATATACATAAATGCACAAGATTGTCCCCCAAATAGTGGAAGCATTGTCTCTGGAATGGATGCGCTTCTCCCTTCTGGGACAAGCAGTTCTGCAACTAGGGTCCACCTGAGCTGGACTGCAAGGCCTAGTGATAGAGCTAATTTTAGACATCCATAGAACAAGGATGCCAAAACCAAGCTCCTGTTCTGGAATGCATGGTGGTCCACCATTCCCTGTGGACCTAAGCTCTCAGGCGGCAAAAGGGTTACAGGCTGCTATCTGTGTTTTCTCCTGCAGCATCCCCCACCCACCCCACTGTCACTGCAGAGGTGGCTGCTGGCCTTGCATTCTTTACATAGCTCCATCTCAGCTGCTGAATTTAAGGGAGGGTCCTTGTTACAGGAGTAGGATAATACCCCACAAAGCAAAATCCCTCAATTAGTTAAATAGCTCCTTTTACTAGAGTCATTCTTGTTTTAATAAAGCTGTCAGCTTTTGAAATCTGAATGTATTTCTTCATCCTTCGATTTAAAAAAAAATAGTAATACTACTGAATATGGTCCAGTATTTTCCAAACACTTCAGAATTTCTGGTGTAGATTATAATTCCCATTGCTTTTAATTTTGCTGATTGACATGTAAGCTTTCAAGAGCTCCGTGACGTGAGATCATCGCCATTTTCAAAGTGCAATAGGAATCTAGATCACTGGAACATTAAGTGTCATGCCTGGTCATATAGTAAGTGACATACTCAACATCAGGAAATCTGTCTCAAGTTGGAAAAGGGCACAGTGTGCTACAAGGTTCCCTGGCTGTGCATGTGTTTGTTTGGTAATTGCTGTCTCTAGATTCCCTACCCCAGGGAGCTCTCCTCCTCCATGTTCTCCTCCTCCATGTTCTCCTTTCTAAAGGAAAGCCTGCTTGCTCTAATCTCTCCAGATACCACCCTCAACTCCCCTCCCCCACTCTCCCAGGAAGTGCATCCCTGAGAAGGTTGATCACTGATGTATGTTACATCATTCCCAATGGGTCTCTTGGCATGGGGCAATAGAAGCCCATGGTTCCCTTCCAAAGTCCCTTACCACAGACTAGAGATAGGCTCTTCCTGGGACCCTCCCTTCCTTCCCAAAGAGTTCCTTTATATTTGGTCATGAGGACTGAGGACTATTTCCCTGTAAGACTTCTCTTGATGTTGGCTACTGATTGGGTCTGTGTGTATGCTTGTGATATGGCTCTGGTTTCAGATGGGTAAGGGGTGGGAAAAGGATTTCAGGGGGAACTGGGACAGGTTCACAGCATCACGATTTTGCAAAATTGCTCTGGGTAGTTTCATAGATTCTTACCAACCCTCGAAAAACAGTTAACTGCTCCAATTGCAAACATATTCTATTCCTATTTTGCCTTTTTTTTTTACAGTTATAAAGTAGCATCAGAGATAATTTTATGTTCAGGGGCTCCCCACATCATGAGGAACTGTATGAAAGGGTCACAGCATTAGGAAGGTTGAGAACCACTGCTCTAGAACCACGCATTATTAATAATATTGTATTATGGCTTTCATGAGAGTCCTCAAATGGAAAGGGGGGACATGGATCAATGGAGGCTTCCGCTTCTCAGAGAAACAGGGATGGCAAGAGTGGTCACCAGAGGGAGACAGAGCCTGACTCATTGCAGGCTGTACGGCTCATCTTGGTGTCCGTGTGCCTGCCAATGCTGGGGCTTCTCTTTGTCCTCGGTGCTTCCTCTTCCCTCTCTCTCTCCTTCTCAGTCCCTTGCTTGTTTCCAAGGTTTATAGAAGGAACAGCCTTGCCGGAATGTGCAAGGAGAAAAGTTTCTAAGCAAATTATAGGCTGGGACTCAGTTGCAGAGCACTTGTTTAGCCTGTAGAAGGCCTTGTGCTCAACCTCAGGACCAGGAGAGACAAGGAAAGCAGAAAGAATTGTGAATCCGAAAGAATTCCCCTTGTCCACAGCCTCTTATCTGAAATCTGGAGAAATGCAGTTTTCTTAGTCCAAAAGCAATGACAGACAGAGGGTGCATAGCTCCCACATCAGAACCTTCAGTCCCTGACAGAAGCATAAAAGCATCAGTATACATATATACACATATGCATATTGTATGTATATGCATATGTACGTGTGTGTGTGTGTGTGTGTGTGTGTGTGTGTGTGTGTGCGTGTGTGTATGTATCCTCTGAAGCATGTGTAATCGATTCATTTGATTTTTGCCTCAGAATCTTACATTGAAATTTTAAGCACTGAAATATTCTGTATAATAAATACATAAAGCTATACTCATAGCATCGGATTCTTTTAAAAGAACTGATTATTTAATATTTGGATGCTAAACTTCCACAGGCTTCTAATTATAACATTGCTGCACAATGGAAAGGAAAGATAATTTTTGTTTTTGTTTTTGTTTTTGTTTTTGTTTTTCAAGACAGGGTTTCTCTGTATAGCCCTGGCTGTCTTGGAACTCACTTTGTAGACCAGGCTGACCTCGAACTCAGAAAGCCGCCAGCCTCTACCTCCCGAGTGCTGGGATTAAAGGTGTGTGCCACCACGCCCGGCTGGGAAAATATTTTTAAATCATAAAATGAAAATCAAAATTTGTTCTCAAGCCATACATATTATAGGAGATGCTTAGGCTGAGGGAGGGCACCGAACCATAAGAGAGGGAGAGCTTGATTTTATTCATGGAGACATTTCCTGCTATGCATGGAATTCACTATGGATGACAGATTTGTGCTCACAGGAAACCTATCCTGGGCAGGAAAGCCCAGTGGCTACCTTGCCCCACCCCACCCCACCCCACCCCACCCCCGAGAAGAGGAAGCCTCTGAGGCAGGTCCCAGTCCAAGCTTGCCATGAAGAGCAGCGTGGTCACTTCCAGCTGAACTCACACCCTCGTGCCTTTCTACTCCCACCCTCAGCCCAGTCAGAGGTCAGCTGGTTCATTAGCCAAAGCCTAGTCAACACTAGCTGCTGCGAAGGGAAAGGCTCAAGGGTCTTCCCCAGGGTGGAGGACAGAAAGATCATCAGCCTTCTAGGTGACATATGTGTAAGAAGAACAAGATGCTGACGTCTTAAGGCATCCTCGATGTGAGTATCTCTACTCACTTGCCAAGTTCTCATCCTCCCCGCACCTCCTGCCAACATCTGCTCCCAGACTCTGTCGTTCCATCTGCCTCACTTTGTCTCCATAGAAAGTCCCTTCTCAACTCAAGGTAGCCGTTGTGTTCTGATTCCAGTTTTCTCCAGCTAATACTCTAGCCCAGTTTGGATCAAGTACAACTTCAGATCTCTACAACAATGGCCCTCGACTACCCTTAACCAGCTGCCAGGCCCCCATCTTAGGGGTAGGCCACCAACCTAGGTGAGCTTCTCATTCAGTAGATGCAGCAGGCACTAGATGGGCTGCTGTGTACTCAATCCCCCTAGTCTTGTCAACCTTGATAGACCAGGATTAAGCCATCGAGGCAATGTATTCAGTAACTTGAGTTGTGTCTAATGGAAGGACCCACATTTAAAACTGCAACGGTGACTCCGGAACTCTTTCCTCTGAACAGTTGACCTGATTGGTGCCAGTTTTGCTATGTAAACACCCAGTTGCCTATGAGCACAGCTAACAACGGTTTTGAAGCATGCTTCAAACGAATTTGGTGATCGAGTTATCTTTGAATGTATTTTATTTTCATAGCATCCAGAATGTGAGGCTTTAAAATTGCAGTTTAAGAGTGTGTGTGTGTGTGTGTGTGTGTGTGTGTGTGTGTGTGTGTGTGTGTGTTGCTTCTGCTGAAGAAAATTATCAAGGGCAAAAGGAACAGTAGGAAAATATCTGAAGATGAAAGTTGAGGTGTGGCTGGAAACAAAAATATGGGGCCTCAGAAGGCTTCAGGGAGACGGTTGAATCCAAGTTCACAGTACACCGCATGCTTCAAAACCGTTGTTAGCTATGCCTCATTCTCTTGGTGACTTGGACAGAGCCATTGTGCTACCATGCTTTTTTGCCATAATATTTGGGAATCCCCTTTGAACAGTGGGCCCAAATAAATCCTTTCTCCCTCAGCCTGCATCTCTCACAGGAATGCTGTCACAAGGAGAAGCAAGCAAGTTAACACACTCAGTTTGATTGCGCATTACCTTCAACTCAACAGGAATCAGCTCAAGAGACCAGTATGTGTTTAATGATCAACCAAAGGTACGCTTATTTATAACAGGGTATTTTCCAGGCATCTGTTCATACCATGGCCACCCACAAGGAAGAAAAAATAGGTGTGAGAGAAAGGACTTAAGCATAATATACTACCGATGACCTCTAAGCTACGTCACCCAGCTAGTCCCAGCCTCCCAACATCCTGAGACGAAGCACTCAACCATGTGAGCCCTTAGGGAACATGGTATATTCAAGCCATAACCCTCAGTAATGCCATACTTGTCGTGGTAAGCACCCTAGGAAAGTGATGGAACCTTCTTAAAGAAGAAATCCTCAGCCTGTGTTACACAGTGTGTGGTACATCCATCTGTCCCACTCTAGCGCTGAAACAGAAACAGAAATGTTTATTACATGCCCTTGTTTTCCAGACTGATTTTATGACTCTGAAAGCAAGTTTTAAGGACTTCCCAGGCAGCATATCTACATCCAGTCTAGTCTTGTTTACCGGGCTTACTAATAGCCAAGTAAGTAGGATTTGCATGTCCCCATTTCTCTTCGGGTGGAAAGTGCTCACGATTATGCCAGTGCTCCCAACTCTTTATTTATGTGTTTATCCAAGACCCTCTTGCCTCCATAAACATAGCGATTTGCTTTGCTGCTGCCCTCAGTGTTTCAGCAGATAGTTTTTGGTTTGCCTCCAGCTGTGTTATCAGTAGGCAAGTGTCTACATGGGAGTAAACCATCCCCCGTAGTCCTGCATAATTACTTAGGTCTACAATCTTAAAGAACATTTATTACTCCTCTGTACCTGGTGGAACCTTTCAGATAAAGATGAGGGATGGTTTCTCAGACCTGGGTTGGCCTCAGGTCCATTTTTCAGGGTTGATTCACGGTTTCTCGTCCTATGGAAATGGCTGTTTAGGAGAATAAACACCAACGCCCTGACAGAATACATTTCATCTAACCTACGGAAGTGCTCCTTAGGGGGCCTTCCAGTTTTGTCAGACCTGTGAAGTAGAGGCACGAACACAAGCTGGTAGCGATGTGCCTATGGTGGACTGGAAGCTTCTGAAGGCTGGGTTGAGCGCTAGCATCCCTCATCCTCAGGACCACAGCAGAAACCCATACACGCCAGTGTGTGCAGACTGGAAAACCGGCTTCAAATGCTAGTGCAATTCATGCTATTATTGTATTAATTGTTGTTAGTGTATTTCAGAGCAGTGGAGAATGGTGGAAAGAACTCTGAAGACATTGTGATTTATTGTTCCAGCTCAAAACACTCTGCAGCCTGGAGATGTGGCTTGGTTGGTGGCGTGCTTGCTTTCCATGCCTGGAGCCCTCGGCAACACATAAGCCACCCACCGGGGTGTGGAGCTGAACCTCAGCACACTGGCAATGGGGACTCGGGGAACAGAATCAGGTCATCTTCATCTTTACAGGAAGTTTGAGGCCAGCCTGGGCTCTATGAGACCCTGTTCCTATTAAAAACAACAATAATAAATGTATATATTTGGCAAATGTCTTTCAATGTTTACTTATTGTCCAGTGTCCATGCTACAGGAGCATGGACCTTTTGGAGGTTCATCAAGCTGTTAAAGAAGAGCTAAAATAAAAACACACCATCTGTGTCTACCTATTAGTTCTCTACTACTAGGTCATAAATTATCCCCATTGGGCTGGTTAGATGACTCAGCAGATGGCAGGGTCTGCCACCGAGCCTGGCGACCTATGCTCATCCCATGTGGTAGAAGGAGACAACTAACTCCTGCCAGGTGATCTGCCCCTAAGGCGTGTGCTGTGGCACACACCATCCCCCGAAAAACAAGAGCACGTAAAAGGAAGAAACAAATATTACCATGGGTTGGTGAAATCAGAAGTCTAGATACAACGCAGCATCCCCCTGAAGAGGATTCTGCCTCTAATAGTCAATGATCCTGCTGTTTGATCCCTGTTAAACCAGATGTGTTCTTGATATGCAGGCTTGTGTTTTCTGGAAGGCTTTCTGCATGGTGCTCTTTCTCAGATTTTAAAATAAAGCACCAGCGCCCATGTCCAGGAGGAATGGCGCCATCACTAGCTGGAGTTCTCTTCCCGGAAAAGGCAAACACAGCATTCATACTAACGACACAGGCAAATGATCTGGGTAAATTTTCACAAGGGCTAATTGGAGATCCCTGCACACACACATACACCTCAACATACAGAAGTAAAACCTCCTCTACAGCAAATGCCATTCTATTATTAGGAAATCCTTTCAAAATAATAACAAAAACCAGAGGCTGGAAAAGATAGCTCGGTGGTTAAGACCACTGCCGTTCTTCCTAGAGACCTAGGATTCCCGGCATCCACGAGGCAGCTCACAGGTGTCTGTTACTCCAGTTCCAGGTGATCTGATACCTTCTTCCAGCCTCTGAGGGCACCGAGTATACACATGTAGCACAGACATATATACAAGCAAAAATGCCCATATACTTGAAATGAATAGAAATTTAAAGTAACAAAACCCAGTTGTTAACAATGATATCAACAGCACTGAACAGCACTGACAGAAAAGAGCAGTGAGGGCTGGCATTTCTTTATCCAGAGCATCAGTTCTCAGAAGGCTGCGACACCCCTTGGAGCTCACAAAGGGGGAAGGTCCTCAAGACTGTGCTGAAACTCAGGCCTGCCAGGTGTGCCAGGTGCCAACATGGGACGATGAGAAGGAGCCAAGGAGCCGGGCGGTGGTGGCCCACGCCTTTAATCCTAGCACTTGGGAGGCAGAGGAAGGGGCAGAGGCAGGCGGCTTTCTGAATTCAAGGCCAGCCTGGTCTATGAAGTGAGTTCCAGGACAGCCAGGGCTATACAGAAAAACCCTGTCTCAAAAGGAAGAGAGAGAGAGAGAGAGAGAGAGAGAGAGAGAGAGAGAGAGAGAGACAGAGAGAGACAGAGAGAGACAGAGAGAGAGAGACAGAGACAGAGAGAGACAGAGACAGAGAGAGACAGAGAGAGAGAGAGACCGAGAAGCCAAGGAAGAAGAAAGACACCTTGTCCCTCAGGTTGGTTGACCCCGCAGATTCCCACATGCAGACAGCAATCTGTCTCCTGACATGCCTCTCACAGGACAGTAGGCGCTGCTGCCCTCTCCCAAACCCCAAGCCAGTGCCTGCTTCAGAGCCTGGCACTCACTCTTCTCTCGTACTTCACTTCCCAAATGCTATCTCATAGATATGGAGACAGACAGGCAGGCAGGCAGACAGACAGACAGACAGACAGACAGACAGACAGACAGAGTACACTTCCTCTGTCAAAGGCAATACCGCCATCAACATCTACCTTAACTCTGCCTGATTCATTTCACAACCCGAGCCTCCAGATCTATTATAAGATAGAAGTTTATCCTCTGTCTTTCCCGACTTGAATTGCACTTGCTCGGAGCCCCAAGTCTGTGTGTTTACTTCTGATGAGGCTTTCCACTGGCACTCATTAGCCCTGCAACGTGTGTCAAATACAGGAGGGAGTTACTGGCCACTCCTTGCCAGACACAAAGCCCAGCAACCTCGTTACATTGTTGCCAGAGAGTCCCAGGAGTGCCGGGGCAGAAGGAGAGGAGTGGGTTGGAGATCTTCTTATTCCTATTTCAGACATAAAGAATGCAAAAAGGTAACAAATGACCTCAGATTGTCTGGTAGGCAAGTGACTGATGTGAGACGGTAGCCCAGGGCAGTCTTACTCTGCGCATGTAACCGACTGACTCCTCCAAATGAAATGATTATACAAAACAGTCAGTCTGGGGGGAGGGAGTAGGTGAAAGTCCTGTCCGATTGCATATATCACTAGGACTTTGCCACCCAGTCCCTACTGTGAAAATGTCATCTAAGTAAGACAGAAGAGCACCTCCAGGCTGCTATTGACAGATTCTGTCGGGACTCTGATTGAGTTCCTTGCCTCCCTGGAACAAAATCCCCTCTCCTTTGCAGAAAGTAGGCTATCAGGGGAAAGTTCAGGTGAATTTTTTTCAAATTTGAAAATAAAGGGCTGTTTTCAAAGTGCAGAAGAACTGAAGGGGAAGATGTTTAAAATAACATGTTTGCATCTCCTGCCTGAAGAAGTCGGAGCGCCTCAGCATCCTCCGGGGGCAGGGCCTGGCACAGGGGATAGACACGCCTCAGCATCCTCCGGGGGCAGGGCCTGGCACAGGGGATAGACACGCCTCAGCATCCTCCGGGGGCAGGGCCTGGCACAGGGGATAGACACGCCTCAGCATCCTCCGGGGGCAGGGCCTGGCACAGGGGATAGACACGCCTCAGCATCCTCCGGGGGCAGGGCCTGGCACAGGGGATAGACGCGCCTCAGCATCCTCCGGGGGCAGGGCCTGGCACAGGGGATAGACGCGCCTCAGCATCCTCCGGGGGCAGTGACTGGCACCGGGTATGAGATAACCGCAAAACGCTCCTCATTCCAAATACCTGCCAATGGCAACTCGCTAGACATCTGTAGAGCTTGTGGGATCCTACTAATATGGCTCCATGAAATTTAGCTACAAGCACTATCCCTAAACCCTTAGTGGGAGCAGCCATATGGTAACCAGTTTGTTTCTTTTAAGATAAACCAGTATTCACTTAAAAATCTTAATAATAAGATGGGCCTGGCAGTTCATTCCTGTTATCCTGACACATAGAGACCAAGGAAGGAAAAACAGGAGCTCAAGGCCAGACAGAGAACTCAGTGGAACCCCGTGTGTGTGTGTGTGTGTGTGTGTGTGTGTGTGTGTGTGTGTGTGTGTGTGTGTCTGTGTGTGTGTGTGTGTGTGTGTGTGTGTGTGTGTGTGTGTTATGCATATAGCTCAATATATAGTGGTCAAACCAACTTGTTTGACTTCTGGAGTTAGATTCCCAAAACTCTGGATTATTTCCCTAAGAACTTATTTCTAAACATGTTTCTAGAAGCTATTTTTGACTCGTGGATGTATTTAAACCAGTAAACAAGTACTGTGAACTTGTCTGCTGTGTATTTGCAGTCTCTATATACTGGAAGGGAGACAGAGAAGAAGGGAAAGAGTTATTTTTAAAACTACAATCAATGTAGTATTCAAATATTTTTTATTGTGTATATAGTGTGTGCATGTGAACATGGGGAATGTGGCGTGTGAGTGGAGGTCAGAGGATAACTTTTGGAACTCTCGTTTCCTTCTATTGTGGGAGTCTGGGGTTCTGGCTCAGTTTCTCCAGCTTGCTCAGAGAGCACTTTTTACCCATGAAGCCAATTGACACCCACAAGGTAGCACTTAAGTGATGCTAAGAAGTTCCTTTGGACAGCTGTGCCTCAAGCAGGAGGATTTAAATTTGGGGCTTTGGATGGTGTAATTCCATCTTCAACACATCAGAGGGGTCAGAAGCTTTGCCAGGCAGCTTGGTATATGCACAAGCACAACCTCGGATGCAGTCAGAGGCAGTATTGGATGTTCAGATTGGTTCTTCTCTGTCAGCTCAAAAACCACCAAGGCAATAGTGACTCCCGCAGGAAAGTATCGCTATGTGGGACCGTGCTCCTTGCACAGCTATCGACCAGCACACAGTTCACCAATCAAGTAATTCTGAATGAAGTTGGGGTAGGACGGGGGAGGGGGGACAGGAAGAACATGCTAGGATCCTAGGGACAGGGTCCAAGAAAATCAGAAAATAAAACAAAACAAAACAAAACACCAACCAACCAAATAAATAAATAAAACGGTAACCCTTGGGTTTAACCCACTAGACAGAGACACGGGTTTCCAAATTCTTAGAATGGCTTTCTAATAAAGTATAAGTAAAAATTCTTAAAATATAAATAAAGCTGACGGAAGTGCTCCTTTAACAAAAGGGTGAGTAGGATGTGGTTGAGGGCTGTGTACAGTGAATTATCAGACGGCCCTTTCACTTCTCAAAAGAGCCAGTAGAGGGCGCCTGTGGCACGCACATGTGATTCTTCGAGGCCAGCCAGCCTGTCTGCTTACCAGAGAATAGATAGCCATAGGCAAAGTCCCTAACCGCTCTACTCAGCAGACCTGGTTTAAGTCTTGCCCTGTACAGCTCTTACCAGTAAGATTAGGATCTATCATATTAAGAGTTGTGCCACCCTTTTAAAATAAGTTTCCGTCTATGAGCATTTCGTAAGTTCAAATCCTGCTTTTGCATCACATCTCAAGACCTGTGTGGTTGAGGGAAATTTGCATAATCTCTTACTCACTTTACATCTCACTCATTGCCCCTCCATCCCACAGTCCTTCTCTCCCCGCCCCCCAACTTATTTCTCCTTTTTTTTTGTTTGTTTGTTTGCTTGCTTGGGTTTTTTTTGGTTTTGTTGTTGTTGTTGTTGTTTTTCGATACAGGGTTTCTCTGTGTAGCCCTGGCTGTCCTGGAACTCACTTCGTAGACCAGGCTGGCCTCGAACTCAGAATTCCGCCTGTCTCTGCCTCCCAAGTGCTGGGATTAAAGGCGTGCGACACCACGCCCGGCTTTATTTCTCCTTTTCTTCTGGTTTGTTTGTTTGTTTGTTTGTTTGTTTGTTTGTTTGACAGGGTTTCTCCATGTGGCCCTGGTTTTCCTGGAACTGGCTCTGTAGACTAGGCTGATCTCAACTCAGAGATACGCCTGCGCATGCCAGGGGAGTGCTGGGATTAAAGACATGTGCCACCACTGCTGCCTATCTTAGACCTCAGTTTTCTCATTTCTGCATTAGAGACAATAAGTGTTCGTGGGGAAATTCTGAGAACCAAAGTCGGTAAATATATTTGAAGCTTGTAGAAGCCTCTGACAGAAACGCGGACCAGTAAACTCAGCCGGATCTCATTTGTTGATTCATCTAATCTTCCTAAAAGTTCTGCTGGGGGTGAGGTGGGGGTAGTACATTTTATGCCACTAAATTAGTGAGGAAATTCAGGCTTAGGTTCAGAGTTTACTCTGTTAAAAAGAAACATGACTAGATTTTAAGTCCCGCTCCGGTCATCATCTCGCTCTACCACCATAAACATTCTTTTCTTTGATTTTTTTTAAATTTACATTTCAAATGTTATCCCCTTTCCTAGTTTTCCCTCCGAAAAACCCCATCCCCTTCTTCCTCCCCCCCTTCCCCTGCTCACCAACCCACCCACTCCTGCTTCCTAGTCCTGGCATTCCCCTATATTGGGGCATAGAGCCTTCACAGGACCAAGGGCCTCTCCTCCCACTGATGACCGACTAGGCCATCTTCTGCTACATATGCAGCTAGAGCCATGAGTCCCTCCATGTGTACTCTTTGTTGGTGGTTTAGTCCCTGGGAGCTCAAGGGGTACTGGTTAGTTCATATTGTTGTTCCTCCTATGGGGCTACAAACGCCTTCAGCTCCTTGGGTACTTTCTCTAGCTCCTTCATTGGGGACCCTGTGCTCCATCCAATGGGTGGCTCTAAACATCCACATCTGTATTTGTCAGACACTGGCAGAACCTCTCAAGAGACAGCTATATCAGGGTCCTGTCAGCAAGCTCTTGTTGGCATTCACAATAGTGTCTGGTTTTGGTGGTTGTATATGGGATGCATCCCCAAGTGGATGATCATTCAGTCTCTGCTCCACACTCTGTCACTGTAACTCCTTCCATGGATATTTTGTTCCCCCTTCTAAGAAGGATGAAAGTATCCATACTTTGGCCTTCCTTCTTCTTGAGCTTCATGTGTTTTGTGAATTGTATCTTGGGTATTCTGAACTTCTGGGCTAATATCCACTTATCAGTGAGTGCATATCATGTGTGTTCTTTTGTGAATGGGTTACCTTACTCAGGATGATATCCTCCAGATACATCCATTTGTCTAAAAATTTCATAAATTCATTGTTTTGAATAGCTGTGTAGTACTCCATTGTGTAAATGTACCACATTTTCTGTATCCATTCCTCTGTTGGACATCTGGGTTCTTTCCAGCTTCTGGATATTATAAATAAGGCTGCTATGAACATTTGCATTTCCCTGGGAAAAAGATCTTTACCAATCCAATAGAGGGCTGATATCTAATATATATGAAGAACTCAAGAAGTTAGACTCCAGAGAATCAAATAACCCTATTAAAAATGGGGTACAGAGCTAAACAAAGAATTATCAATGGAAGACTATGGAATGGCTGAGAAGTATCTAAAGAAATGTTCAACATCCTTAGTCATGAAGAAAATGCAAATCAAAACAACCCTGAGATTCCACCTCACACCAGTCAGAATGGTTAAGATCAAACACTCAGGTGACAGCAGATGCTGGTGAGGATGTGGAAAAAGAGGAACACTCCTCCATTGCTGGTGGGATTGCAAGCTGGTACAACCACTCTGGAAATCAGTTTGGCGGTTCACCATAAACATTCTTAAAGGTATATCACATGTGGCTGGACTGATGGCTCGGTAGTTAAGAAGGAGGGTTGCCATTCCAGAGAACCTAAGTTTGGCTCCCAGAGCTCACATCCAGGTCTTCACAGTAGGTGCTATCTCCAGCTCCACTGCCTCTCCCAGCCTCCACGAGCCTGAGACACGCAATCACATAGAGACAGACATAGAAATAAAAACAAATCTTTAATTAAAAAGATAAAACATGCTGCGTTGTAGTAGTTCTATCTTTTAGACTATAACTTGGTCATGGAAATAGTCCAGTAGGAAGGGGAGATGGACTGGCCTTCCCAGGATGTTTGAAGCCTGTAGCTCCAGCAAGATGAGAGCAAGCTGATCAGTTCAGATGAGCTGCTGGGAACCTTCTCGGTGCAGCTTTCTCCTTCTGAGAAGTGCTCCCATTTCTTTCTCCTTTATATTAAATTATCATATTATAACTATTATAATATTCTAATAAATATTTACTATAAGAAATATTATATTAAAACTAACTCTCTACAAAGATACAAGATCCCATCTTTGACCTAGGATACGGAAAGAGCAATGTTAAATCGGGGCTTCCAGAAATGTTCTATTTATCAACCTTTCTATACACATCGAGGCGTCTCCCAGACACGCCCCACGCTAGAACGCCTCACCTTGCTTCCCACTCGTCCCTCCATCCTTGGGTTTGCCTACGGCCAATCCCTTATTTTCAGCTCTCCCTGCACTCCTGCAGTGTCTGTTATCCTTGATTGGCAGTCCAGGAAATGGAATCCTGGAACAGTGGTGCCCCGTTGAAATACGAGACTGAATTGGGAATTTGGACTCACATTGTTGGACTTCAAGACACACTGCCCTCCCACCCTGTGTTTCATTGCTTGGCAGAACTTCAGAGGAGGGCTCTGCTCCACACCTCTTTCTTTGGAGGGTCCCGGGCTGCATTTTGCTTTAACTTCTCAAGCTGGCATGCGCTCCCACCTCAGCATCCTTTACTTTCTCCTGAGAAACCTGGGGTAACATTCTTTACGTCTCCTTGCTCTGGGGTTCTTAAGAAATTTTCCATTTAGAATGTAAAGGCGGGTCCTGCACAGATTTGCAGCAGCCTGTATTTCTCCCTGTATGGCCATGTCTACCACCTCTATGAAGGAAGCCTGTGAGGTTGGAAATGAACTTCTGGCTGTCCTTTGGGTTTTCCACAGAAGCAGCAACTCTGACTTACTGACAGGATGGTGAGCTGAAGGCTAGTACCAGCTGGCCCACTGTTCCCATAATGACGCAAACATGTCAGTCTCTACCTAATCTACCTCGAATTACTGCTGCTTTCCTGACGGAACACTGACAGTGTTTTTCATGACGTGTGCATCTTTTCTTCTAGAGGTTCCATTGGTAAAAGTCCATTCCTGGCCCAGCCTTCTTGCCCTTTTACCCACTGCTGTGTGGTCTCAGCATCTACACACAAGATGGCTCCAAGTTCTGCACCCCTAACCCCAAATGCTCACTTTTGGGGCTCCAGCTTTCTCTGTCACTTCTGCCGTGAAGTGTTCCTGTGAAACTCTCATTTGCATTTGCATTTGCATTTGCATCTATCTGTTCCAGGTACTGCTGCCAATTGGTAGATGGCTCTACAACTCTGTGGCACAAGGCAGCCCCTTTAAGATGCCTGTGGATCACAGACTGGCCCATGAAGGGTTTAGGACTCCAGCAGAGTATTCGAGTCATGTGATAACATGACCTGAAATCATTTGGGCATTTGTTTGCATATCTGATGTCTGATGCTCCTATTGGCTGGGCTTTCAGCTTTGTTTGCATATCTGATATCTGATGCTCCTATTGGCTGGGCTTTCAGCTTTGTTTGCATATCTGATGTCTGATGCTCCTATTGGCTGGGCTTTCAGCTAGGCTGTGAGCTAGACCTCCATGGGATCTCTCCACATGATTTCTCTACTTGAGTCAGTTTGGACTGTCCCACAATAAGGTTGTCTGAAAGCCAACAGGACAGCAGGGCACAATATAGAGAATTTTATCTGACTGGAAAGGCACAGAAACAATTCCCTCATAATCTCTTGGTCATGACACTGATGAAGGCCTCCCCAGGCTCAAGGTATCAGCCCTCTCCATAACAAAAAATGTGCCAAAGTCACATGGAAAAAGAGCATATGGCATATGAGATAATATTGGAGCCATCTCTGGAAATTGGGATCCATCAGAAATGTGAATGTCCAAACCCACATCATCATCGTTATTCCTGTCCCCAAATCCTCCCTTTCCTTAATCTTTACCTTAGTAGGCTATGTCACTTCTATACAGGCATTGTCATCATTAGGGGTCATACCATTATCTCTAGCTGCTTGAGATCCAGCACAGCACCCTGCCCTATACTACCACACGTGATCACCACCAAGCATGTTCCGTGTCTTACCCGATCTCGCCTACTTAGTCTTGTGGATACATTTGGTTCTTGCCTTTGATCTGTCCTTTCATCCCCACAGCTTCAGGTCATGTCCCTCCCTCCAGGTTCCCCAACCACATCCTGGACTCTACGGCTGCTGCAGGACCCATTCTGCTCCCCTCCACCCACCACCTTCTCTAGCTCTTCAAAGCTTGGCTGAGCAGTTCACTGTCCTGCGAAGCTTTCTCCATATCCTGCCACCACAATCCACCCTCCTCACAAGCAGGTGGGCTTTCCTCCATGATCCCCTACTTTCTCTTCTATCTGGTTATCTATCCATTGTCTTGCCTTGTCTTCAGTAAATTCTAATTAGGATCAAATTGTGGAAATTGTATTACACAGAAGTTGGAAGCTGCCAGGGAGCTCAGCTACCACATGATCTGACCCGATTAACCCCTGCTTCTCCAGAGGGACCATTTTAAGGTCTATGTCATTAGTGCCCACCACGCAGCAGTTACAGGGTGTGTTAACAATTGAATAAATGTCCATGCATCTGTAGTAGAATCCGGACACTGTGTGTCAGTGTCGTAGTATGGCTGTCAGCTTGATCTGAGTAGGTAGCCGAAGTAGGCCACTGGAGGAAATGTTCCACGTACCCCGTGAAGACGCACGTTTCCGCCAACAGCACAAGAGACCAACAGTCTTCCTAGTAAATAGCTTCCAGGTTCCCTCACCAGTTTCTCCCAAGACCATCTAGGCAGACTCGTGTGTTTTCATTATTAGTTCCTCTGATTTTATTTTATCTCTTCTTTCTAAAGTGTGTGTGTGTGTGTGTGTGTGTGTGNGAAGAAGAAGAGGGGGAGGAGAAGGAGAGGGGGAGGAGAAGGGGAAGGTGAGGAGAAGGGAGGAAGGAAAAGGGGAGGAGAAGAAGGGGGAGGGGAGGAGAAGAAGGGGAAGGGGAAAGGGGAAGAAAAAGAGAAAAGAAAGGAAAGAAAAGGAAAGAAGTCGTCATAAGCTTGCCACGTGGAGATATTGCTGTGTCCATCAATCTTTTCTGTCTCACCTCCTCTACTCCATTGTGAACATGCCTGTGCACATGAATGTAACATGGACTCAAATACAAGTGTTAATCAGATGAGCTCATTTTCTGCACATTGTTTTAAACTGAGTTTTCCCAAATGTATTTTTATTGAGATGCTGAGGATATAGCTTATTGATAAAGCAGTTACCTAATGAACATAAACCTTGACCCCATCCCCAAATCTCATACACACCCACATAACAAGATACATAATATTTAATTTGCACATGTTAATTTTATATATAATATATATTATATACACACATATATAATACATACATATGTATGGAGTATATATAGAAAATATGTTTCATTATTTATCTGAAATTCAGATTCTATAGAGAATTTTGTGGTTTTAATCAGCTGATTTTTTGTGCTCATAGAAATTTTCTAAGCAAGTAGCTTTTAAGATAATGATAGAACTGAGGCTGGAGACATGACTCAGCAGTTAAGAGCACTGGCTGCTCTTCCAGAGGACCCAGGTTCAATTCTCATCACCCACATGGCAGCTCAGAACTGTCTGTAATTAGTTCCAGGGGATTCAACACACTCACATAGACATACATGCAGGCAAAAATACCAACACACATAAAATTTTGTTTATAAAAGAAAACATTTTTTAAAAAGATAATAAAAACTAGCTACTACCCCACCCTCAATAATTTTATTGTTTCCCCAGACACTTTACTGCAAGGGATAGTGGTTTTTTTCTTAAATTTTTGTACGTATTTATGTAGGTTCTTTAAGACAAGGTCTCATTCTCTACCCCTGACTACCATAGAACCATGTAGACCAGGCTAGCCTTGAAGTCATGTTAATCCTCCCGTTTCTGCCTCCCAGATGCTGAGATTACAGGCATGACCCACCACAAACATCTAGGAGCAATGCTTTTAATCTAAAGAATCTAAAACTGTCCTAGCCTATATGGCTTCCCAGAAATGAAAGCAATTTTCTGTCCCGTGAGGAATGAAAATTCACAAGTGCAAAAAAGTTGTTTACAACTATCTAAGCATTTCTTGGTCCTCATAAGACTGTGAGGTATGCCCTCCCTTTGAAAAACCACTTATTCCTATTTTACAGCTTAACTGTAGATGATCTGCTCAATATTAATATAGATGGTGTCTTAGTCAGGGTTTCTATTCCTGCACAAAACATCATGACCAAGAAAGAAGTTGGGGAGGAAAGGGTTTATTCAGCTTACATTTCCACACTGCTGTTCACCACCAAAAGAAGTCAAGACTGGAACTCAAGCAGGTCAGGAAACAGGAGCTGATGCAGAGGCCATGGAGGGATGTTACTGGCTTGCTTCCCCTGGCTTGCTCAGCTTGCTTTCTTATAGAACCCAGGATTACCAGCCCAGCGATGATAATAGGCTGGGCCTTCCCACCCTTGATCACTAATTAAGAAAATGCCTTACAGCTGGATCTCATGGAGACATTTCCTCAAGGGAGGCTCCTTTCTCTGTGATAACTCCAGCTTGTGTCAAGTTGACACACAAAACCAGCCGGCACAGAAGGTATACTCAAGATAACACAAAAGATGAACAATTATTTATACTCTGATCCCAGGCATTGAACCCTACAGTGCCTTCTCTCTTCAGAAAGCACAGAATATAATTTTCCCAAGTGAGAAATACCCTCCTGTTAGTTTTTATGTTTAATCAATTCTGTTGTATGTGCCTGGGTGTCTTTGGGTCATACAGGATAGTCTAACCTTTGCAATAGTCACATAGACTGGCTACACACATGCACACACACACACACACACACACACACACACACACACTGATCCACGCAGTATCAGTTGACTTAAGAACTCTGCGATCAAGCATTCAGGCAGTCAATCATTAATTGTGCTCATTCGGTCCTTGGTTGTCAATCTATCATGCAACTTACCACCTCTGTCCCAGGTAGGTGCCAAGGATGTTAGGCTGCATAGGATTCAGTGGGGATCTCTTTGGAACTCCCAAAAACATAACCTGTATGCTGCCTCCCACGGCTGACTTAAATCTAGATTGTGTCCCTATCTGTAGTCACTGCAGCCGTGAGCATAGAATCTTCCTATGAGTTCTGTGGCCTGAATCATCAGCCCTAAGGATGGTTTTAAACCCATTGAACATGCAGCTAGTGTCAGAAGTGAGTGCAGCCATCTACCTGATCTGACTACCTGTCAGGATGACCTCCTCCAAAGAGATCCTCCACAGTCCTCCAGGCTCCTCTGTGGGATAATGGCTTAGTTTCTTTCCCTGTTGCTGTGATAAAACACTCTGACCAAAACAACTTAGAGGAGGAAGGGTTCATTTTGCCCTATAGTCCCAGGTCACTGCATATATGCAGGGAAGTCAAGGGGACAGGAAATTAAAGTATCAAGTCATGTGTACTGGCTGGTTCTGTGTGTCAACTTGACACAGGCTGGAGTTATCACAGAGAAAGGAGCCTCCCTTGAGGAAATGCCTCCATGAGATCCATCTGTAAGACATTTTCTTAATTAGTGATCAAGAGTGGGAGGGCCCATTGTGGGTGGTGCCATCCCTGGGCTGGTAGTATTGAGTTCTATAAGAAAACAAGCTGAGCAAGCCAGGGGAAGCAAGCTAGTAAGTAGCATCCTTCCATGGCCTCTGCATCAGCTCCTGCTTCCTGACCTGCTTGAGTTCCAGTCCTGACTTCCTTGGTGATGAACAGCAGAGTGGAAGTGTAAGCTGAATAAAACCTTTCCTCCCCAACTTCTTTCTTGGTCATGATGTTTTGTGCAGGAATAGAAACCCTGACTAAGACATCATATCTTTAGACGAAAGCAGAGAGAGAACGAATGAGTCCACACGGGCTCACTCTTCACTCATCTTCTCTCTGATCCAGTCCAGGACCCAAACTCAAGGACTGACACCACCTACTTTCAGGCTGGATTTTCCCATCTCAATTATCATAACCAAGAAGACAGTCCTACACACACACACACACACACACACACACACACACATAGAGCCACCTTTGTCTGAATAATCCCTCACTGAACTCACTGCCCAAGTGATGCTAGATTCTGTCGCGTTGCCAATTAAAAGTGACCATCACAGATCTTGTAGTTCTTTGGGCCATATAAGGTACCAGGATCCATGCTCAAATTTGCTACCAAAACTGATTCAGTACATTACCCAAACTTCCTGACTTAAAGCAACACACATTCATTGTCATTCTGGAGGTCAAAAACTCAAAATGAGTTTCCCTGGCCTCAGATCAAAGAGGCTGCAGTCCTTCAGGAAGCTAAGGAGCAGAGCGTGTCCGTTCTTTCTATTTTATTTTATTTTTTCCCATCGCCTGAATTTCTGCAAGGGCCATTCTCTGCATCTCGAAAGCCAGACATATAGTTGTCTCTCAGTCTCTCTCTTACTCTGGCATTTGTGACTCTCTCAGAAAGAGTTTCACAACTGGACCTGCTAAATGGCACAGAACGGCATTCCCATCTCAGACGTGTTTGCCAAACCCCCTTTGCAGTATTGGTGACAAATTCACAGTTTGGAAGATCAAGACAAGGAAGTTTGGGGGTTGTTGCAAAGCTTGGTTTGTTCTGGCTAAAATCCATCTCAGAGTTTAAATACTGTGGTAATAGGCACCGAGGAGACTGAACTGGAAGAGTGGGAGCGCCAGGTCAGCCTGAGATGAATGGCAAGTCCCTGTCTCAAAACAATTAAAACATAATTAGAAAAAGAGGTAGAAGAACTATTATGGTTTGCTCAGGACTTATTGTCAAAATCCCTTAGTCTTTTGGAAATTGGCTACTACAGGGACACAGGGAAGGTCATCTGAGACAACTGATAAAGTCATTGGGAATAGGACCTCAGGTATAGGGACTACTACATTGACGTAAAGTTTTTGCTGTTATTATTACTATGACATGCCACTTATAAGTGTTGTTAGGGCAAACATGCTAAGGTTCAAATGTCTTCCTAGAAGAGGGGGAAAAATGAAATGTTCACTACAGGTTTTTAACGGATCTAAGAGGCAATAAGAGGCTTCAGAAATAGAAAGACTCTAAGGGTATTTATCCAGTTGGATAAATTATCCAGTTGGAATCTGACCTTGGGTGTTTGTCCTTAAACAGTTTGTGACAGGCACTAAAGGAGGGCAGGAAGTTAGGGATGGAGAAGCCCCTCCTCTGGTCCTCCCTGCATCTGCAGATGAGGAAGGTAGGAGTCTATTCCCTGCGGGATGGTTCCCAAAGGGCTTCTTCAGTTGCCCGCTCCTTCCAACACATTGCCCGTTCTCAGGCTGGCCAGCATGACTCGGGACAATGATGTAAAAGTAAATACAGCTCGCTGGTAATTACTCCTGAATTCTACCTTTTCACAAAAATCTAATAAAATCGGACTTAAAGTGTCTATCTTCATAATGCAGCTGTGATATGTTTGTTCTGCTAGTACTTTTTTTGTCTGTCTTGAATTTTTAAAAAGGTGCATTTCACTGGAAAACAGTACATTTTTTATTTTAAGTGGAATAGAAAAAAAATTGATTTTTTTTCCTAAGGCCTAATTGCAAACATGTCAAATAACATGTCACATTTAAAGGCTGTCGTGGGAGCCAAACAGCGTAATTGTGTACGGACAGTGCTATCTCATTCCACTGTGATTTACTAGGGATCTTGGCTGTTGCTCCGTTTTATTTAGATCTTTGATAATCTCTTTCTTTGTTTTCTGGTAATCTACAGCTGGAGGTGGTCGCTTCTTTTGCTTCAGAAGGTCATTTTGGTCAATCAGATAATTGGATGCTCCTAATACTAAAATGGAAAAAGTAGTGAGAGAAGGAAATTCCAGCAGGTTAGAGCTTCACAAACAGGACCCTTGCGCTCTCTTGCTCGCTCGGGGAGAGCTTGATGCACACTAAGGCTCCGATTGGCTTAGGCACACAGAACCACTAGAAAAATTTTGACCCAGTCTTAGTTTTTATCTTCTCCACAAAGACCCTTTTTTCACTCTTAATATTTCTTAACATATTAACACACGTCAAGGTACTAACTTACCAAATGAAGACTGGCTTGGAGCAGTTTCAACACTATTTATTCTCAGTGAGAATTAAGGGCCAAGCTTCCGCAGGGTCCGTTAACTGCATCTGTAAATGTTAGAACCTGCTAGTGTGAACGTGTCACAGTGTTTATTGGCCTCAGTGCCCACATGTAGCAGGACACTTGGGGCTTGTAAAATCTAAGTCCCCTCTGCCACAGTCGGGGTGCTCAGAACTGCAAATCTACTGATGTCTGTGGTCAGGACCTCTTCCCATCAGGCCATTCGCACACACCTCCTTGTTTCTCTTTTTTCTCAGTTCCAGGCTGACACACACACATAAACACAGGGCGAGCCTCCGTAGCTACAGTCAAAAGCAGAATCAGCAGCACGGCCAAAGGCAACCACTACCCTTGGGAACACCCTGTTAAGGGAGGCCATCCACTATGGCTTTACATCACTGGGGTGGGCTTTGACTTCCTGCAGAATTGTGCGTTTTATTTTTGGCAGGGTTTCACTATATAACCCTGACAGGCCGGCAACTGGCTATTGTAGACCAGGATGGCCTCTAACTCAGATAGCCACCTGCGTCTGCATCCTGAGACTTGGGATCACAGGCATGTGCCACCAGGCCCCAGGAATAGTGAACTTTCTTTCTGAGATCATTGGTTGTCATTTCACGATAGATTCGTAACCTGAAAACTACCTTCTGAGGTGTGTAGACTTGCTGTTATCTGTGACAACCTATTATTTATCTATTTATTTATCTATCTATTTCGGAGAAAGGGCAAACCAGAGCCATGAATTGCAGCTCCGGATGTGAGGTTGCTATTGTAGTCTTTGCAAAGTACACTCTCTCGGAAATAGATCTAGAGCTTTGTTTGTTTTGTACGGCGAGCCACTAGTGGGTCTCTCAATACTCTCAATGATGATAACTAGACAAGAAAGAAAGAAAGAAAGAAAGAAAGAAAGAAAGAAAGAAAGAAAGGAAGGAAGGAAGGAAGGAAGGAAGGAAGGAAGGAAGGAAGAAAGAAAGAAAGAAAGAAAGAAAGAAAGAAAGAAAGAAAGAAAGAAAGAAAGAAAGAGAGAGAGAACAGTTAAGAACTACGATATGTGAGGAAGTGGATTTAGGCACCAAGTTAGGTAAATTTGTGTCTACCTTCCCAAAACATTTAACCAGACATGCGAATTCATGTTCATTCATCAATTTCTTCATTCCATTCATTTATATTAAATGGACACTTACCAACTGTAGTCACATGCTTTGTCTTACACACCAGCCCCAGAGTGCACTCCCTTTCTGCCTTGTCACTCCTCTGCTTTTTATTCAGTGCAGCAAGGGTTAAAAGAGCTAGTGATATAATCTTAGTGCAAGAGCTGGCTATGTTTTTATGAACTGTTCTCCCGTCAATTGTAATTATTTTGCCCGCAGCATTTTCAGGAGACAACGTTCTCAACAATGGGATGCACGAAGGCTCACAAGCCCCTAAATGTTCTCTTCCACACATCATTTCTCAGGACATGTGGTGGCGTAGCTTTGAGAGATGTGACAAAGTCTCTTACGGGAAAGGAAGTAGACTTGCTTACTGCTTACTATAAAAGAGGTTTCTTAAGATTAGATGTGAGATTAGTGCTTACATCTGGTCATGGCTAAGCAGCTGTAGTGTGCGTGAATTCCCAACACCCCTAAAAGGTCCATTGTCTCACTACCTAATTTCCCTGAGGATATAAAGAGCCAGATCTATCACCTGAGGGCTAATCCAAGCCCAGAAAACAGAAAATACCTCCCATCATCTACCTGGTGGATGACCACACTGTCCTCAAGAACATGAAAGAAGGGAGAGCTGATGTAAGCTATAGACGCTTCCACTGACCTGAGGAACACAGCCCTTCATTTCCGATTCAGTATTCTTCTGGCTTTTACCAGGATCTCTGGAATATTAAGAACCTAATTTATTCAAGCGAATCTCAGGTCCAGGAGCCCCAAGTCATCAGACAGCTCAACGTATATCTCTGAAAATACATAAATGTCTTGGAGCATATCCTATTAACTACATGTGTTAAGCGAGCCCATGAATGTTAGACAGCTCATAGGGAAAGAGGACTTGTCTATTCTCATCAAATTGGAGCCATACACATAAGCTAAGATGCCAGGCACAGTGCGAACACTGGGCAATAGTCAGCTCGCTGTAATAAAGTAGAAAACTTAAAGTTGATGGCATGATATAAAGGCCGTCCTGAAAGTAATAGCAACCACATAATTGAGCCTAAAATAAAATCTAGCGGATATAAAAGAAAACTAGACATGTGCTTCTGTGCTTCGATTAGCCCTCAGGTGATAGTTGGTTCTTTGTGTTTTCAGGAAAATCAGACAATGAATGCAATACATGATGGTTTGAATGAAAATGGCTCCCAGAAAGTGGCACTACTAGTAGGTGTGGCTTTGTTGGAGTAGGTGTGGCTTTGTTAGAGGAGGTGTGGCCTTGTTGGAGGAAGTGTGTCACTTTCTCTTCCTGATGCCAACAGGTCCAGACTGTAGAATTCTCAGCTACCTCTCCGGTACTGTGTCTGTCTTTAAGCTGCCATGATTCCCACCCTGACAATAAAGGACTAACCCTCTGAAGTGTAAGCCAGTCCCAATTAAATGTTCTTTTAAGAGTTACGTGGTCATGGTGTCTCGTCACTGCAATAAAACTCTAAGACTCAATGGGACTTTTAGGGGTGTTGGGAATCCATTCATGTTTCAGCTATCCATGAGATGTGAGCTCTAATGAGTATACATACAAAGCTTTTTAGGCGTCTACACCCAAGGATTGACTCTCTATGTTCCTTAACATAAAACACTTTTCTATTCGATAAAACCAAATTAAGCTCAGAGGAGACAGAAAACAGATAATTTTCCCCCCAGTAACTTTCAGATTTTATGTGCATGAGGTGTTTTTCCCACAAGGTCTTCAAGGTTTCTGGATATTATCCACACAGCACTGCATGCCATCAGATTACACGCCTTTGATCTAATTTTTATAACACCAAAATTATTAATTTGTATGCATTAGTTGCACATGTTACATGCACATGTGACAGAGAATGGAGGCTGTCTCTGGCAGTACAAGGAAGGAAATTAAACCCATCCATGGCCTCTGCTGTAGCACAATAGCCATTATGACTTTTGAGCATTTAGACTGTTATTATTCAAAGAGACAGTGGTCAGCTATGGTAACAAAGGCCCATACCTTGAGAGTCTGAGGCAGAAAGATTGCAAGCTTGAGGACAGCCTGCTCTACACAATAAATTCAAGCCCAGCCTGGATTACAGAGCAAGATCATATCTCAAACATATATGTAAATATGTGGATTATATATCAAGGTAATATTCAGATGGCACTATAAATCTCAACAAGATGGCAGAACAGAACATATCCATGCTCACAGAAACTTGCTTTCTTTCAAATGGTGCTTTGAGGACCCAAGAGCCACCCTTTCTTATTCTGTTGTCCTCATCAGTAAACCTGGCTTCCTAGACAACCAGGACCCAGAATGTGGGTGGACGACTCCCAGTGAGATGGGCAATGGTACACATCAGGCAACACTCTGCTTCACATTCCTGTGACAGAATCTAATCAGATGGCCACCACAGGCTGAGTCCTGGGAAGAAGAAAATGGTGGTGATTAGCTTCCAGTGTAGGCCATAGATTTACATACTCATTATTGGAAAAGATCTTATTCAAGGCTACTGCTTTAAATTTGAAGAATGGATAGAAGTTTTATTATTTTACAAGTGTTTCATAAAACTCACTCTTCTAACCTCAGGCTGAAGAGATAATGCAAAATGTGGTAGTATTTTCATCAGAAATACAGTTTTGTTTGTAATTCTTTTTTAAAATTCCATGAATTGAAGACATTGTGATTTCTTTCTGGGTTTTTTTTTTTCCTAAAGATAAGGTCATCAATAACAGAGCACATGTGCATATACATGAATATATATGTAACAGGGTAGTTAAATATAAAGTGTAAACACATTTCAGAGGTATATTCCTATATCTACATTAGAAAAGATTACTTATGAAAATGTACATATTAGAGAATTGTGTTACCTTTTAGAGCCATCAAAATCTAAATCAATCTAGGGTACCTTAAATATCAAGGTTCTACATTTTATTGTGTCTTATTTAAAAACCACCCCATATTCCTTTCTATTCCCTTTTCAATATCACTCATGATCAAGAAAAAATAACTATCAAACAAGAATTCTAAGGAGACTTAGTGGTTCTCTACCATCCATGTTATAAGTGGCATTCCTGCTTAATATAACTTGTGTGGTTGGTAGCTATGTGTCCCAGACACTGTCTCTTTTCAGTTATTTCCAGTACTTGCCCCTTTGTGGTGTATTTAAGCATGATATGGTGACGTTTTCTTCTTTCTGAAAAATTATATTCTGCCACCCCTTTGAATGACTGCATGCATTCTGGAAGGTTTTCCAATAATTTACCACATTTGTTTTGTTTTCTTTTGTTGTTTTGTTTTGTTTTGTTTGGCCTTGCTTATCCAAGGTCCGAAGCACATCTGTCTCTTCCTTTCTCTGCTTCCTCGTTAATGGCATGGTTAACGCTGGAGAATAATCCTGAAATAGAAAACATGACTGAGAGGCTGAAAACAAATGACATATTGATTTCAGGCTGGAGAATATTTTGATGTTTCGGTTTTGTTACAGTTCAGTTGTTTTAGAAAATATGTAGGTTTGGATTTAGTTCAGACTGGTTCACTGGGTGTTTTTGTCTTTAATGGATTTGATTTATTGTTCCGTAAAAAGTTTAATATTGAGTTTAGGTTGGAGAGGACACATTCCCCCAAATAGTTGTTTGTTTCCAATTTTGGTTTGTGGGTCATTACAAGGTCTCGGTGTTGTAGTTATTTGTAAAACCACAGCATGGAGTTGGTGCTTCACTGTGGAGTCTTCCTCCCAGGAGACAAGGTCACTGCCAGCAGAATGGTGAACACTCCCAATAGATCTGACTCCATTGTATATGCTCTGTGTGCGATGCAGAGTCGTCAGTATGTGGCTAGGGTTTGCGCTGGTTTCAAATGATGACAGGTCCTTCTTTGCATTATTCTACATACAGAGTTGCCTATCACTCAAAATTAGAAGCTTTCCAGTTTAAACTTTAATTTTGCACAGCCTCTGACACAAAAAGCATACATACATTGGTTTTGTATTTTGGTGTAGTTAACCGTGCCTCTCAGTAGGCTTTCTTTTTAATGTCATTGCCAACATCACAAAACTATGAGAAAACCAGTACCTTGACTGTGTCTGCCTTTCATTATTCCTTAACTGGTTCGGTGATGCAAGGAATTATCAAGATGTTGGCTCCAGAGATCCTCTAATATATTTCCACCTGGCTGTGTTTTATGCAAAACTACACTTTAAAATACTGGTGTGGCTACTATTGGGTGTAATTATTAACGTGAAGGAAGAAAGCAAAATCCACTCACTAGAAAAACTCTTTAAAGGCTGGATAAATAGTAAGGAGTGTGTTTAATGCAACTAATTTATAGATAAATGTGGTGCCAGAATAAAATACATTAACAAGGTAAGGCTTTGGGGTCTCTAGGTAGATAATATATTGCTTTCATTAAAAAGCAATCTGCATGGACGATATCCACCACCACGGCAAACTCTGCAGCTGTCACCTTTATCAGGGGAACAAGAGCAAGCCACTACATTTTAATCACTGGAGTTTGTCAGGAACGAAAAACAGCCAGCTTCCCACAAATCAACAGACATGTATCCTGATAAGGGAAGTGCACAGAAAAGGACAGCTATACCACATGACATCACCTATTCTGGGATGATCAAAGCTCTGTAATTGTGGGAGATAAATCTACCGAGCTGCGCTTTAGGATAAAACAGTTGTCTTTGAACAAAGCAGATGCATACTTAACACAAATCACCCTCCACTTAGTACCTGTGTAGATCTGAGTTACTTGGGGACATAGAGAAGAGGGGACAGCAGAAAAGGCAGTGTTGACGCGGAGTGTGGAGCGTCTTCCCGTTGCCGTCCCTCCAGGAACTTGTTTCGGGCTTTGTTCTGCTTTGATCAAATGGAAAAGCCGTCGGGATGATGCTGGAAAAGGCGTCAGTGAGAGGAAGATGGCCAAGCGAAAGCCAAGCCCTGTACACAGCTGAGGCATGCGCAGACTGACTTGTTCTTAAGGAGACAGAGATTAGCCTCTCTTAGCCCTGCACGTGGTCTTCTGCACAGACCTCAGTGTCCAAGGTGACTTGAGACAGTCTTTGTAGTTTCAGCACATGAACTTACTTTTCAAAATTAAAAAAAAAAAAAAGTATACTGACAAGCAAACGCTGCATACCAATACACTATGTATGAAGAAATGCTGCAGTTTTTAAGGACTGATGCATTCGAATGAAAAAGAAGATTGTGGGGTGGAAATGTAAATCAAGCCACACGAAAATAATGGCACAGCAGTAGGGAGCATTACATCACCAACGGGGTAGAGATGCTGAGATGTGGGCACAGAAACCGGAGAGTGGCACAAGCTATTGAAGGAACCCACCCCACCCCCCACCCCCAGGAGAAGACCGCACACCAATCTCCGGTTTCCAAAGTCAAGAAGACTGACAGCTGAGAAGATGGTGAGCTGTTTTCAAAGCCCCAGATAGGTTGATAATCTACAGCATAAGCCATGCATGTTGAAATGAGCTGCCCAAACACTGTTAGAACACCATCTCACATTTGTTCTAGTAGTAAGGTAAATTGTATATCAATTATACAGATTTGCTAACCACTTCTTCTAAATTGAGGGGGATTTCAATAAAAGGTAAAGATTTTATAGTGTGTATAGTTCAGCAGTATTTAGTGGGTGTGCAACGTGGTACAGTGATTAACTCTCCATTTAATTACAAAGCATTTTAATTTTTACAGTATTTATTTACTTTCATGTATGGATATATGTGTGCTACATGACGTGTATAGAGGTCAGAGGACAAGTTAGGGACTTGGGTTCTCTCTTCCTAACACGTGGCTCACGTAGATGGAACTTGAGTCATCAGGCCTGGCAGGGAGCACTTTGGCTATCTCATCAGCCATAATTCTAAGACATTGCCATCATTCCTAAATGAAATATCGTAAGTATTAAATAAACATTACCTCCTCGTTTTCCTTCCTCTCGTGTCCAAAGCTCCTGGCAGCTGCTAGGTGTTTTCTATATCCATGGATTTACCTATTCTAGGCATTTCTTATGTCCAGAGACCATATAATACGCAATACTTTATATGGATTTTTTTGCCACTTAGCATAACATGTTTTGGGTTCATACATGTCATAGCCTGCATCTGTATTTCATTCTTTTTCATGGCTGGATAGTATTTCTCAGATTGGTATATCATACTTTGTTTATTAATTCTTCCATTAATGTACAGTTGGGCTTGGGAACTGGATGTTTTGTTGTCCCCCTCTTGACTATTGTAAATTCCACAGACTTGGGAGAGAGAGAGAGAGAGAGAGAGAGAGGGGAAAGATTTGATCTATTATCATTTTGGAGTCTGGATTTAGGGTTGATCTTTCCAAGCACAGACATAAGCGGGACCAGATGGATGAGCACAGAAACACAAGCACATAGAGGTAAGGGCTCAGAGTCTCAATGACAAATTCCTAAAGCTATTTTTGAATCAGGAGAGGTCAATCTTTTGGAAATGCTTGTAATAAGCAGATAAGTTCCTGATGTAGATGAGAGACCCTTGAAATGATGAAGTTATGCTGTCAGAGACTGGAGGGTACTGACACCATGTTAGTGTAAACAGAACACTCTTGGGGGATCATATCCCCCAAGACCATGGTTCATGTCCTAGTTTGCTTTCTGATACCATGATAAACACCATGCAACATGGGGGGAAAGCTTACAGCTTATATAGTCCACCACTGAGGAGAACCAGGGCAGAAACTTGAAGCAGAAACCATGGAGCAATGGCTTGATCTCAGGCTCACATTCAGCTACCTCCCTTATATAGTCCATGCCCATCTGCCCAGGGATGGCACGTCTCCCCACAGAGACTCCCTCAGATGACTATGGGCTGTGTCAAGTTGTGTGCTTAAGCTAGCTAGGAAACATAGGAGCCAGAGATTCGTGACAGCAAGCATTTCCTGGCAATAGTGAGGAATAAAGCCATAGATCCATTCCAATCACAAAATTCTGCAAACCAGTATATTAAGTCATATCCAGCCGGGTGGTGGTGGTGCGTGCCTTTAATCCCAGCACTTGGGAGGCAGAGGCAGGCGGATTTATGAGTTCAAGGCCAGCCTAATCTACGGAGTGAGTTCCAGGACAGCCAGGGCTATACAGAGAAACCCTGTCTCCAAAAAAAAAAAAAAAAAAAAAAAAAGGATAAAGAAAAAAAGAAAAGAAAAAAAAGAAAAGAAAAGGAAAGAAAAGAAAAGAAAAGAAAAGAAAAGAAAAGAAAAGAAAAGAAAGTCCTATCCATATAACACCTGTATTGAATGGTAAAACCCTTTGAGGAAATGGCCATATCTGTTGGTCCTTTGTCTCAGAGCAGCATCGTATAGTACCTGGCTCCCTGTAACAGCTTCCTTTTTTAACAGCCTCTTTGAGAGTTACAGTAGTTGATTAAGCAAGCATTAATCTCAAGGTACTGTATGCATGAAATGAGCACTGGCTTCAATATCTTAAATTCATCGCTTGGCATTATCTATGTTTCTACAGCCTGGCCATTACTGGATCTCTAAAAGGATATGGGAAAAGTTGGAACATTTGTGCAAGTTAGGAGCTTTAAAGATGAAAATTAATTCGGCATGTAGGCTCAGTATCCAATAAGCAATGCTGCCTGATAACACAGAGCATATTTATAATGAGAGTTTCCTGTAATTAAAGAAAAACTAACTGTAAAGGAATAGAAAGAACAGATATTTCATTCCCGCTGCCTTTGGATCGATCAGAGAGAGTATTACAAAACCAAAGACTTAGCTATTTATTTTCAGATAAAAATAATCAAAGCAGACATTGCACTGCACAAGAGGAACAGATGTTGGCTCCATAGACTGTACCATTCTGAAATCTCTGATACATTTCCTTAGGCGGAAAGAGTCCACTAGCTTATCAGCTGATAAATACGGCCAGAGAGGGAAGAAACCAGAATCATCTCAACTCAACCTTTGAAAACAATAACTGTTTTTCTTGAAAAGTAAAATAATAACCTTTGCTAAAATTAATAAATACTTCTTAAGAAAAGTTGTATGAATTAAATATTAAATTATAAAGATTACTTCTACTTTTTATTTTATAAATTTCCCAGCACTATTTTGTAAATTAGTATATGCATTACCTGAGAAATACATCTTTGGTATTTAAGATCACTGCTCCCTGCCATTGCAGGTGTTTGATCAAGAATATTGTGCAATCATCCCTGCTCTCTGCCTCTAAACACCTTCTTCTTCCCTCAGCAACCCTGCTCGCAGTGGGCACTCCTATTTCCTCCTCCTCCTGAAATCATTTTCTGCCTCCACCTGGAAACACCCTTCTTCTATCTATAAAACTGACTTCTCTGACCATCGCTAAGATTCTCACTAAGTCTTCTTATGACTTGTCTATTTCACTAGCATAATGTCTTCAGGGTTGATTTATATGACCCCATTCGTCAACATTTTCTCTCTTTATATGGATGGAATGTCCCATTGTGTGTGTAGGCCTTTCGCCTGTCAGTTAGCATGTGGGTGAGCTGATCTTTTCAGTAATTGTGAATTAATAAGTGTCTACTCAAGTCCCTTGCCCCTTGGGTTCTTTCCAGTCACTGCATTATATGGTAATCTGTGATTTCCTTTCCTTTGTTTTATTATTTTAATAACAGCAGCCTGTGTGGTGTGCTGTGTTAGTACTAAGTCTGCCTTCTCCTGTCCAGATTTCATGTCCATTTCTCGCTTCTGTGGACCTCTCAACCTGCCATTCTGCATTTTTTATGCTGGTTTAAGCTGAACATGGAAGCCACTATTCTGAAACAGAGTGTGTTGTGTTCTATAGGAATAAAGAGGAGGTAAGGCACCAGGGAGGCTGAGACAGGCGGATCTCAGCCTCATCTCCATCTGGAGTTCTAGTCCAGCCAGTCCAGGGCTACACAGTGAGTCACTATTTCAAAAGAAAAAAAAAAGGTGAGGGATGGATGGAAGGAAAGGAAGGAAGGAAGGAAGGAAGGAAGGAAGGAAGGAAGGAAGGAAGGAAGGAAGGAAGGAAGGAGAGAAGAAAGAAATGTAGAAGGAGGAAGAAAAATCAACAAAAGAAAGAAAGAGGGAAAGAAAGAAAGAAAGAAAGAAAGAAAGAAAGAAAGAAAGAAAGAAAGAAGAAAGGAAAGGAAAGATATAAAGAAGAGAGAGAGAGAGAGAGAAGGGGAGGGAGAGTGTACTGGCTGGTTTTATGTGTCAACTTGACACAGGCTAGGGTTATCACAGAGAAAGGGGCTTCAATTGGGGAAGTACCTCCATGAGATCCAACTGTGGGGTATTTTCTCAATTAGTGATCAAGGGGGGAAAGGCCCCTTGTGGGTGGGACCATCTCTGGGCTGGCAGACTTGGGTTCTATAAGAGAGCAGGCTGAGCAAGCCAGGGGAGGCAAGCCAGTAAAGAACATCCCTCCATGGCCTCTGCCTCAGCTCCTGCTTCCTGACCTGCTTGAGTTCCAGTCCTGACTTCCTTGGTGATGAACAGCAGTATGGAAGTGTAAGCTGAATAAACCCTTTCCTCCCCAACTTGCGTCTTGGTCATGATGTTTGTGNGGGAGGGAGGGAGGGAGGGAGGGAGGGAGGAATGGCAAGAACCAACATTGACCATTCAGAATACATTGGGGAAATCACTTTAAGAATTTTAAGCTCAACTTTGGCTTTCCCCCACAGTGCTGAGGACTGACTGTAGAGCCTCGAAATCACCAAGCCACGCCCCAGCCCTGAACCTGATTCTCCTAAGCAAGATTTATTGTATGGCTCCTTAAGGACAGACAGAAGAATATTCCAGTCTCCAGAAGGACTCACAAGGGGTTTTAAGTAAAACAATATAATATCCATTTCTTCTTTCCTATACTTGTGGTGCTGTAATTAGGGTTATTTAACAGGGGGTCTAGTCTCAGGGTTCTGCTGTGAGTTACTACTATAGGCTAACTGCAGTATTGGGCAAGCCATCTCAATTCCAAAGTTTCTGTTTCCAGATTCACAAAGCTATATTAGAGTAACTCTCGTTGGGGTCACTTGACTTTCTGGATCCCCTGCCATGACCCTGAGCAGTTACCTAGAAAGGACGCTATAGAAGCAGACAAATTAGGTAACAATTTTATAGGTAAAGGCTGTGAAGAAAATAGATCCAAAGCAATAATTATTGTCACCTGTGGCCAGAAAGGCCACCATGTTAACTATTCAAATCAGAACTCATATATATATAGTGCTTGCTCTTGCTCTCTCTCTCTCTCTGCAAAGCCATATAGCAACTTGTAACTGTTTGACAGTCAGAAAAAAACCTGATTTTTCCCATTTCTAACCTAGCTTTCTGTCATTTCAAATCTTGTCCTTTAGTTGTTGTTGTTGTTGTTGTTGTTGTTGTTGTTGTTGTTGTAGAGTTCGAGCATGCTCCGGGTAACCTGGAATTCTTAGTTAATACATTAGGAACCTTGAATAATTCTAGAAACATAATGGGATTGTTTTTCCTCTCTGGTGATTTAATCTAGGGCCTCACACACTTTAGGCAAGCACTCTGCTGCTAGGCTCTTCCCAAGGCCAAGTTACAGACATTTAAAGTCAGGGAGATATTTATCAAGTACCTAGGTACCTAGACACCATTTTTGTTGTTGTTGTTGTTGTTGTTGTTGTTGTTGTTTGTAACTATAAACACGAGATTGCTCATAGTTAAGAGATCCTTTGCATAATCAGTGGTTAAAACAGGTCAAAAATATTTAAGCTACCAACCAATAAGAAAATGTCCCACGAATTCTTGCTTTAGTTTCTAAGTCGTAAAACCCACTGACCTTTTATTTGTGCTACTTTCAGGGAATCAAGGTGTATTGTTTACAGACGAGGATCTGAGAATGAGTTCAGTAAGCTGGGCTCTACAAGCTATTTTGGGCCCTCATGCCATGTACTCTTTGTAAACCTTCCTCCTATAGCTTGTACTTTATAAGCATGAGAACTTAACCTTGTCTAGACTGGCCTAAACAGGAATTATGAGATCAGTGACTCTTAGCACGTTCCCCTCATGGTTATTACTGACAGTTCTGGGCAGCATTTGCCTCCATCGGCCCAATTTTACTTTGCAGATGCCCATTGCATAGATGCTAATGGCTTGTTCCCTGGTGAGTGTGTTTTCCATACAGGAGAACCAACCGTCCATAGCATGGTGTATTTACATATTCTTAGCATACTGCTAAACATACTGCTTTAGGTTGAAGACCTGTTTTGTAAACTACTCAACTACATTTTGACTGGAGCTTACATGGTTAAAGAGAAGGTGCTGTGACCAAGTCTTCTGATCGAGGCTTCATTTCTTCTCCTGCCCTCAGAACCACATGTCAGTTCTTGCGTGGTCCTGCTTGTTCAATTGAAATCTTTCCACTGATATCACAAACTGGAGGTATTTTCTAAGATATAGAGAAATACTATTTTTTTTGTAACGTCTAGAAAAGTCAATAAAAGGAAATTATGTATCACAAACCTATATTTAAAGGAAGGGTTATAACTCTGACATCCTGAACAGAACAAGCATTAAATGGCTTTCTCTGGCTGTCATTTTCTCCTAGAATAAAAATCTCTGTAATCCATCATTCCGGAAACTCCTTAAATAACATCACCGATCGTCTGTTAGCCAGCAAAGGACACCGCGTTGTCTTTTCTGTTTTCTTGTATTTTCAAGAGAGAATCTGAGTATTTCATGTTGATTGCTTGATTGGCTGCAGAGGGACTCTTTAAAAATACTAAAAGAAAAAAAATTCAGGAATCCAGTACAAATCAAACATAAGCTGCTATCCATCATGTGCTTGGGGTATTATGTGAGGTTTTTACTCAGAAAGATGTCATTAAAAGTTGCAGAAATTAATTGGTGCCATTGGATGTAATGGCCTTTCCTGCCATAGCTTCTCAAATGTAAAGAAAAATTATGGATAACGTAAATTCCTCCCGGGATTCTTATAGATGTTGGCTTTGTTCTGTTATTGTTTATTGCAAATGTTATTACCGTGATCTATGGCCCTATCACGCCGCGTCTACACTGCGCTGCCGTGCGGCAGCCCGAAACAACAGAGGGCTTTACTCACCAAGCCAAGACTGGGTTTGTTTGTTAATTCTTTGCCTTATATATTCCAGAAGTGTCTCAAGGTGTTCATTGTGTGTGTTTAAATTTTTATACAAAAACAGATTTGTCCTGATTGATTAAGTATTGACTCACACCATTTTTAGAACAACTCTGAATCTTATTTAAGTTTGGGGTTTCTGTTCTGCCTTCCCAGAAGGTTTGGATCCGGTGTTATAATAGCCACCACTTTGTGTAAATCAATGCATCGGGAACTCCCATCTTTCTCAATAGCATCTGCTTAATTAGTAGTGGTTTAAAAATTTGACTCTTAATTAAGGAACAACTTTGTGTCACTTTGTAAAAGTTTTAAGGAAAAGGAACTTTCTGTATCCTAAATACTACTATTTTGCTCTGGAGTCCCCCATCTGCATGTCAACCNTTTCCAGATACCACAGGACAGATGTTCACAGCAACTCACAGAGACTGTGGCAGCATACACACAGGGCCCACACAGGTTCGAGCCAGACAGGGTCCCAGCACTAAGAAAAGAACTGGATGTGAGCTCTCCATTCCTAACCCAGAAGCTATACTCAACTGACAACTGCTCACAAAGAAAAAATTAATTTTCACCAAGGAGTTTTACCATGTATACAAATCACACTCAAAGGAGGCCCTAACCCAGCAATAGGTGGTCAACACAAAATGAATTAAATGGTGTTTTGGGAAATGTTTTGTTTTACAATGCCTTGTTTGGGCACTTTTTATTTATTTATTTATTTTACCTTAATTGTCTTTTGCTTATCTATGATTTCCAATTTTGTGTTTTTATGTGTATGCAAGTGTATGTGTGTCTCTCTATCTTGTGCTTTTTATTTGTTACATACACAACACAAAAAACACACATACCTCTGTTTGATTTATTTAATTCTGGTTTGTCTATTAGCTTGTTTGTTTTCTAAGAGAAAGAAAGAAGGGATAGGGTTGGATGGTTTGAAACATGGAAGGATTTGAGAGGAGACAAAGGATGGAAAACCGTGATCAGAATATACTGTATGAAAAACAATTTATTTTCAATTAAGAAAAAAAATTTAAAAGTTAGCTTTCTCCTCAGAGTTTAGTTTTGCTTTTTACATATTCCAAATCAACGTTGACTTAGCAGTAGTCATTTTCTCCATGTGTAGCAGAATGTTGATAGGAGCCATTTTATTGCTATTTTCCTTTAGCAGAAGAGTAGCATTGGGTTTTCCCCTAGGTCCAAAGTTCTTGGTCACCTGAGCAGTGTCAGACGTGGGTTCCATCTCAAGGAGTGGGCCTTAAATCTATTACATAGTGGTTGGTTACTCCCACTACTTCTGTGCCACTATTGTGCCAGTATATCTTGCAGACAGGTCACCACTGGAGTTCAAAGGGTTTGTAGCAGGGTTGGTGCTCACCTTTCTCCTCTAGTAGTGTGCATTGTGCCTCCCAGTACCATGAACACTCGTCCTCGGGGGTGAAGGCTCTAGGTAGGCACGTCTCAGCTTCTCAGTGTCCAGTGGAACAGGTAGGTGTCATCTACTTCAGCAATAATGCCTTACCATCCACTTGTGAAGATTAGCCAACATCCTTGGAAAGGCCAACACTTTATCTGAGATTGTGGGTACAGTTCTTGTTTTCCAAGACGGGAGTCTCATTACTTTTCACAGGCAAGTGATCCTCCTGCCCCTACCTGCCAAGCCAACTGAAACTACAGGCTTGTGACTCCACTCCTGGTTGTTGATAGTATTTAACTTAATAAGTCTCATGGTGTTTTGTGGGAAGAAGCTAGAAATCCTGAAAAACTTTATACTATACGTTGTCATGAAAATATAAATATGCCTATATTTTCAAAAAAAAGGATTACTGAGGGAAAATATATACATTTTCTATTTTTCAAGTCAAGAACAAAAACAGTTGTCTTAGTTAGGGTTTTACTGCTGTGAACAGGCACCTAGACCAAGTCAATCCTTACAAAAACAACAATTACTTGGGGCTGGCTTACAGGTGCAGAGGTTCAGTTCATAATCATCAAGGGAGGAGCAGGGCAGCATCCAGGTAGGCATGGTGCAGGAGGACCTGAGAGTTTTACATCTTCATCTGAAGGCTGCTAGGAGAACACTTGCTTCCATGCAACTAGGGTGAGGGTCTTAAAGCACACACCCACAGTGACACACCTACTCCAATAATGCTACACTTCCTAATAGTGCCACTCCTTGAGCCAAGCATATGCAAACCATCACATTCCACTCCCTGGCCTCCATATAGGCTTGTTCAAATACATGAGTCTATGGGGACCTTATCTACTTATAGCATAATAAAAAATACATTTAGTCCAACTTCCAAAGCCCCCATTGTCTATAGCAGTCTCAACAATATTAAAAGTCCAAAGTTCAAGGTCTCTTTTGAGATTCATCCAATCACTTAACTGTAATCCCCAAAAGAAGACAGAAAACCAACTGGGCAAACTCCAAACTCTGCATCTCCCTGTCTGATGTCAAAGTGGTCTTCACATCTCCACTCCCTTCCCATCTTTGTTGACTGCAACAAACTTCTTTCTCCTGGGCTGGTTCCACTCCCTGTTAGCAGCTTTCCTCAGGAGATATACTATGGCTCTGGCATCTCAAACATCTTGGGGTCTCCGAAGCAACTTCAGTGTTACAACTTCATGTTTCAATGTCTGGGATCCACACATGATCTTCTGAGCTCCTCCAAAGGGCTGGCATCACTTCTCCAGCTCTGCCCTCTGTAGGAATCTAAACTCAGGTTGATCTACTCCACTGCTGCTGCTGTTCTTGGTGATCATCCCATGGTACTAGCATCTCCAATACACTGAGGTCTTCTGTTGCAACTAGGCTTCACCAATAGCCTCTCATAGGATCTCTCATGGTGCCAAGCCTCAACTTCTTTGCATGACCCCTTCAGGCCTAGGCCATCAACTGCTAATGAGACTGCACTTTCACCAATGGCCTTCCCTGGCCCCTCACAGTGCCAAGCCTCAGCTGTTCTTCATGACCCCTTCATACCTTCAAAACCAGGACCACCTGGGTGATTCTTACACATTACCAAATTCAACTGTAGCATGAGGTACAACCTTGGCTACCTCTAGAAAACAGCTTCTTTGTGCTCTCAGAAAACACTTCCCAGAAGATTTCACCTCAGTAATTCGAGTCTCTTCTTAATCACCACTAATCTCTTAGCTCTAGCTAACCAGCATCAATTGTCCCAGTAGCCTCCTTCTTCTCTTGACTATAAAGCCAGAGCCACATGGCCAAAGCTGCTGAGTTCTGCTGCTTGCTGGGGCTGGAACATGGCCCCCTTGCTATATTACATTATCATCAGCTTTCTGTTTTCCAGCCCATTCACTGCCTAAGCTTGGCTGTCATAACCTTGCTCTGTAGACTGAGTTCGAACTCGGAAATCTGCATGCCTGTCTCCTAAGCATTTGGGATTAAAGGTGTGGTCCACCATGCCTGGACTTAAGTTTTTCTTCATCTAGAATTTGCTCTGTTCTAGGCTGGCCTTGAACTCAAAGATCTGCTTGACTTTGCCTCCTGGGATCAAAGACTTGTACTACTATGCTGAACTTATATTTAGCTAGGTGGGATTTTACTCCAAGCTCACTACTCCTTTAATTCAATTTAATATCCTTTAACAAAGGATTCAGTTCCATTTCACTTCCTGGTTCGCCTTTAACACTCAAACCATATATTTTATATTTTTCCTTTCTAAGTTTGCTATGCTTGTTCAAAACACTCTTCATAAGACTTAACCAGACAACAAAGTCTCTGCTGGGCTTTTTTGAGACTTCCTTTGTTGATGCAATTAATATAAATCTCTTTACCTCAGGTAGACTCTTCAGACAAGGGCAAAAAACAGCCACATTCTTCACCAAAAGATCATAATAACAATCTTTTGTCCATGTATTAAAATTATTCTCCTCTGAAACCTCTAGAGACAGGCTCCTACATTTCAAGTCACCCTCAGCAACAAAGTCTTCCATATTCCTACTAGGCTAGCCCATCAAGCCCCACTTAAAACATTCCATGACTTTCCAAATCCAAAGTCCCAAAATCCACATTCTGTCAAACCAAAAGCATGGTCAGACCTATCACAGCAGTGCCCCAGTCACTTGTACAACTTCTGTCTTAGGATTTTAATGCTGTGAACAGACACCATGACCAAGGCAACTCTTATAAGGACAGCGTTTAATTGGGGCTGGCTTACAGATTCAGAGATTCAGTCCATTATCATCAAGGTGGGAGCATGGCATCATCCAGGCAGGCATGGTGCAGGAGGAGCTGAGAGTTTTACATCTTCATCTGAAGGCTGCTATGAGGAGACTCACTTCCAGGCAGCTAGGATGAGGGTATTAAAGCCCAGACCCACAGTAACACACCTAATCCAACAAGGCCACACCTTCTAATTGTGCCACTCTCTGGGCCAAGCATGTACAACCATCACAATAGAAAAGTATAAAAACATTAACTGAAGAGATAGCTCAGTGGTTAAGAGCACTGACTACTCTTTCAAAGGTCCTGAGTTCAAATCCCACAACCATATGGTGGCTCACACCATCTGTAATAAGATCTGACACCCTCTTCTGGTGCATCTGAAGACAGCTAAAGTGTACTTAGATATAATAATAAGTAAATCTTTTAAAAAATATTAACAATATTAAATGCACTTTAAAAGGGAAAAAGCAAATATAGTCAAAACCAAGTCAGTGGGAAGGCACTTTGAGTTTTAGATTAATGAGAAATAAACATCCTGACAATTTTCCTGTCGAATGGGCACAAACAAAATGACCACTTCCTTCTACCAACTTGCGATTGCTGAGATGGGGTATCAGCATCAGACAAGTAGGAACGGGAGATAAAGATGAACCTTCTTCAGAGGCCACGAGAAAGATCTTGATGGGGAAACAGAAATGTGTGAAAACCTGAAACCAAGATGGGACTTGATTTGAAAACAGTTTTCTAGATCACATGCTATTTTTGCTTGTTAACTAGCTAAAACTGGCTATACTGAATTTTTTTTCTTCCTTTTAAAATTGCATTAATGTAGTGTGTGTGTATGTGTATGTGTGTGTGTGTATGTGTATGTGTGTGTGTGTAGGAATGTGCATGCATAGGTGTGTTTATATATATTTGTAGGTGTGTGTGTAAGTATGTATGCATGTGTATAGGTGTGTGTGTGTGTGTGTGTGTGTGTGTGTGTGTGTGTGTGTGTGAGCCACAGAAGCATATGCATATGTGGAAGTCAGAGAACACAATTTATTACAGTCAGCTTTGTCCTTTTACCATATGGGCCTTAGAGATAGAACTCAGGTAGTCAGACCTGGTGGTAAGCATCTTTGGTGGCTGAGTCATTTCACATTTTATGTTGTTTGTCTGTCTGTCTTCTTTTCTTTCTTCCTTTCTACCTGTCTTCCTTCCTTTCTTTACCTTTATTATAAACAAGCAAACAAACAAACAAACAAGAACCCTTGAGAATAAATAAAATAAAAAGCATCCCACACCGGTAACCAGACGCAAAGACAGTACAACCTAATACAGTTAGAGTCGGCGTTCATTACGAGAACTGTGGAGCTTCGTATTAAAATCCTACTCCTTTGGTGGCTGGTGTATTTTGTGCACTTTATTTCTTTAAAGAAACCTTATTGCTTTAAATAAATGTGTTGATTATTTCACAAGGGTCTGCAGCAACCCGAGAATCTTCAGATTAGCCTTCACCGTGTGTGACTAAAGGGACAGTACTGAGTGTTCCTGGGTCCCCCTACCTCCTCAGTCCTCCCACCTTCCAGGTAAGACACAGCCTCAGCTCCTCCAGGAGCGGCTGCAGCCGGTGAGCTGAGTTGTTGCCAATGCCCTGGGCTGTGTGCAGCCTCTCTTGCTGAAGGAAGGTTCCTCCACAAGCCAGAGTAAAGATATAGGACTCTGAAACTCTACCGGGGTCTCATCGCCACCCCTAAGAGGAGCCAAAACAAGCCTATTAGGCACACCACAGCACGGGAGTTCTTTTGCTATCAAGAGGATGCTGAATTATTCTCTACTCTAGGTCATTCTGGGCAGCACACAGGGAACTTTAGAAAAGAGAGCCCTTCAAAGCCAGGCTTTGTGCTGTAGGCCTGTGATCCCAGGTACTTGACAGGCTGAGGCAGGAATAGTAAGTTCAAGGCCACCCTGAGCAACTTAGTGAGACCCAGTCTCTAGTTTAAATGTGTGTGTGTGTGTGTGTGTGTGTGTGTGTGTGTGTGTGTGTGTGTGTGTAATAGTATGATGTGTGATGATGGACTTTGCTTGGCGTCTCCACTACAGAAAAGCAACCTTTTCCATAAAAGTGAGAGACGGCTCTTGTTTCTGTATGGGACTGACTTGAAGCTTCAAAATCTGATAACTGTGTGTCTGGTCATCCCTACGTCCATGCTGTACATCAGCACCTCTCCTCTAGCCAATTCCTCTGCTCAGCAATATTTCAAGGTTTTTGAAGGTTAGAAGTCCAGCTAGGTAGCCTATGAGAACCAGGATAATAATTTTTAATCTCTTTTTTACAACCCAGTCTTTATCCACCTCCCGTTCTGCTCTCCAACAGTTCCTCATCTCTTTCTCTCTCTCTAAGAGGATGTCCCCTCCACCCCCACAATCCCCCCACTCCCCGCCAGGCCTTCCCATTCCCTGGGGCCTCTTCTCTCACTGAGGCCAGGCCAGGCTGTTCTCTGTTGTATATGTGTCAGGGGCCTCGGTCCAGCTCCTGTTTGCTGCCTGATTGGCAGCTCAGTGAGAGATCTCCGGGATCCAGGTTTGTTGAGACTGCTGGTCTTCCTATGGGGTCGTAAATAATCCTTTTACTTCTCAACAATGCGGTTTCCTCTTCAGTTCTTTCTCATCATAAAACAAGTAGAAAGCAATTCTGGGTCAAGCGGGCTGCTGAGACTATCAGGAAAAGAGCTCAGCAAAAAAAAAAAAAAAAAAAAAAAAAAAAAAAAAATCTCTTTTTGTAAAGGTAGCGTGTCCGTTTTCCTGGCAGCACGAAGTCTTTAATCTTTAGCCCTTACTCTCCGGCGCCGGCGCCGTGAGCATCAACACAGCTACTGCTCCTCTGTGATGCTTTGAAAGGTCATGCCCGCATCTCTGGCTCCCACAAGGACTCAAGATTACTCCGGTTTCGTGGTGTTTTGCCTGGAACGGGTCTGATAAGCACGTAGATGGCCTTGATAAATGAGTCCTGGATAGAGATAAGGATCCAGAGGTGTGGCCTGAGCCACGTTTTTAGCTCTCGAAGAAGAACCTCTTATCTTTACTCTTGAATTACTTAACACCTACAAATAAAATCTGAACCATCTTCAAAACATTTCATGACTATTGTCTGAGATCCAAACGCTTTACTCTGGGATTTTTTTTTCTTTTTCTTATTTATGTTTCGTTTGGGGCTATTCTGTTCATTTTGTTGTTGAGAGAGTTTTTAATAAAAGATAACATCCCCTATTAAATATTGAAGTTGTTTTCCTTTAATAGAAATGCTTTGTTACTGAAATAGCAAACAAACAGCAATTGTCATGAGTGTGTGTACCAGGAATATATTTTGCGTGTGTAAAGTTCCAGCCCCGCCTCTGCCCCTTTATCTTAGATAGGGTCCGGACGACGCCCTACAAATATCGAACCTAGAGGTTCCGGTCGTTAGAAGGGGAAGTACTTTTGTACCTAAGATTGAACTCGGACAGGGAAGACATAGGTTTTAGAACTAGGTATGATGTCTTCCCTAGTAAGTTCGAGTAGGACTCTGGGGACACATAGACAGAGTGCACAAAAAGGTCGTGTCCTTCACAAGAAGGCATGTGACTAAAGACAGGATGAGGTCCTGGTATTGTCTGTGCCTCTGAAGGCCACATGCAGTCCCTTATTCCTTCTCTCTTTTGTCCACTGCAATGCTGGCTTCTTGCCAGCTTCTCCTTGCTGTAACTAGGTGTTTCCTTCGACTTTCTCAGTAGCTTCAGTCTTTTCTGCAACGGGGAGGAAAGCATCCTTATTTCCAATCTGAGGTCCTCAGGTATAGTTCAGGTTCCGACTCGACCAATTCTCTGGGCTGAGAAGAATACGCAGTCTGCCTAAAATCTGATGTTCTCTTCTATTAGTTGCGATAGAAACAATTCCCTATAGACTATTGTGCTTGGTGAATGATGAAAGCACACCAAAGTCTCTCTGGCAGCACCCAGAACATAGTACTCTTTGATCAACATTAGACTCCCCATCCCCTAAACACTGCACTGCAATGAATCCCACAAAGGAGAAATAAAACATTACATGTATAATAAAGTGGATATTTGAGAACATAGAGGAAAACAGTATGTCTGTCTTTTCACTTGTCCATATATTTCATACCTTTCTTTTGAGGTGGGGAGAAGGGAAGAGAGCAGGCAAGCTTCAAATAACTCTTGTATTTTTTGGTAGCAACCTAGAGTTGGATGCCTGAACAAGTTTCATGGAACTCTATTGGCTTCTACAGCCCCATAGGCTGTGCCATGTTAGTACAGATGTGTAACAGCTCGTATGTAATACTGCAAAGCAAAAGGTTCATAGAGGAAGTCAAATCCTGTCTCAAAATTTTCTCCCTGACACAAACCTTTCTCAACTAATGGATATCTTTTTTGAGTGTGGGAATGCCTTTGCTTTAACTTAACTTTGCCTGTCGGTAATTAAAAGACAACCCACACAACTCCTAGACATTAGACCTCTGGAAGCTCCCATGGTTACCTTCTTCATTTCCCCCCAATGTTCAGGTGTAGTGGTCTGTACACAGTGATTGGTTCAGTGCTCATTATCCCTATTGAAAAAAGAAAAGAGTCAAACAAAACGGGCTTGTTGCCCGAGACCAAGCCCGTGGATGGCCAAGCCTATGGATGGCCAAGCCCGTGGATGGCCAAGCCCGTGGATGGCCAAGCCCGTGGATGGCCAAGCCAAGCCCGTGGATGGCCAAGCCCGTGGATGGCCAAGCCCGTGGATGGCCAAGCCCGTGGGTGGCCAAGCCCGTATATGTCCAACTAGCTCTTCAAATCAGGAGTCAAGTTTGCTCCAACATTTGAAGCTGTATCTTTCTTTTAAAGCATTTCTCTGCTCTCCATCATCTTAATCCTACATTAGCTATAGATCCAGAGACTTAGAGCCAGTCCTCTAGGTTTAGGAAGCCCTAAGTCCCGCCCTAGCTCTTCATCCTATCATCCATTGCATCCTTAAGGGTATTGTTTTTCCTTTATTTCTAGATCACCCTGTATGTGGGTCTCTCATTTGATGAATTATTTCCAATTCCATTAATTCTAATATGTCATAACAAATGTGAAAAATTCATCTTGTGCATTTGAAGGACACTAATAAGTATGGCCTGACAAGTGACCCTTACTGGCAACCAGAGAAACACATCAGACACTCCTGTGGCACGCAGTGAGCAAATGCTGAATTTCTGCAGACCACAGGGCTGTAGATAGTTTCTTCCCCTTAGGCAAGCAAGAGCCAAGGAGGCTGCCTTCTGCATTGACTAGTTTTTATCCCACATTTGTTGACAAGACCACCCAGCTTGTCCCTGGCATCAGTTAACAGCTAAAATCCAAAGTCTTCTCTATCATAGTGTGGAAAGAATCCGCAAAGTCAGTCTTATTCTCTGTCCAGAGCAAAAAGTAACTAAAATACCATCATCACAATCATGTAATTTCTAACGTAGAGAAGCATCTGATTAAAAAGCCAGTTTCCCTAGACTCCCTGGTCCCTGCTAAGTAAAAAGTAATGTGACCAGAACTCAACAGGTTTTGGCACAAAGCATCCTCATTATAAAGTTTTTGGGGTTTTTTTTGTTTTTGTTTTTGTTTTTGTTTTTTTGTTTGTTTTTTTCTCTTGAGTCAAAGAACTTAGTCTTTCCTGTGTATTAAGATATTTTCATTGATTAAAATTGGGAGAGTATACTCCCTTATGTCTATAATGTGTGTGTGTGTGTGTGTGTGTGTGTGTGTGTGTGTGTGTGCGCGCGCGCACACACACGCCAACAGAATCCAGAAGGGGACATCTGATCCGCTGAAGCTGACAGGGAGTTGTGACCTGCCTGTGCGCTGGGAATTGAACTCAGGTCTTCTGGAAGGGCAGCAAGCATTTCTAACCACTGAGACACCTCTCCAGTCCTCGGAACACGCCCTTCACATGTCCCACTTCATGTGAAAGCACACCTAAAAGTTGACATGCTTTGAGGTCTTCTCCGAGGAGTGGCTAGGGCTTTGCTGCCATCTTAAACTACCATCCCTATTCTTTGTATAAAATAACCACGTCTCAGCATGCCTTCTTTCTTTTAATGGAAAACATTGCTAGTCCTTTTACCTTTAAAAGGTCTGTATCTCTCCATTTTAAATTGATCAGGCCGTGTGTTGTGCAAATACAAGGTTGTATATAACACTGGACTCTAATTTGGAAAGAGGGTACATCCTTCAAGACAGCGAGAAAGTAAGTGCACAGATGGAGCAAAACTGCCCTAAAAATGCTGTCTTTAGGAATGGAAAAAGAAAGCGTTTTGTACCGATAATTATTCAGATTTCTTTATTCCTTCAAACCAAGATTTGTTTACTACAACAGGCGCCACAATTTAGTGAGACAAATTAGGCTAAACTTTTTTATCTCGGGTGGTTTGCACACACACTGATTGAACTAGTATTTCTTCCAAAGATTGCCTGCGAAGATAAATGAGCAGGAGGAGCAATTAGGGTGAGGAAAAACTAAAGATTGGCCGACGTGATTTAAGTTTACCACTGAAGCACTTTGTCATTTTGTCTCTATAATCTCTATCAGAATTGACTAAAACAGTAAACATAAATCATTATACTAATTTATCTCACTACACTGTGGTGTAGAAAAAGAAGATTTTACCTTTTATTATTATTATTATTCTGAGACACTTTGAGAATCGAGGCAGCTACTTTGAACTTCTTTTAATTTATTTATCTGCCGGGAGAAAAGAGCCCAAGAGAATTAAAGATGAGAACCATGAGTTCTTCAAAAACAATATTTCTTAATGTCAAAACAAGTGTTATTTTTATTACACTATGCTAAAATAACTACGGGTTATGCATTAAAAGAAACTCAACATTGATTGCAATATTTTTTAATAGAAGCAAGAGTTAATTCCTAAGGTGGATATGTGATCTAATACCCGGCTGGAGGTGATACTTCACTCCCTGCTTAATAAGCTTTTATGTTTCTTCTCTGACCACAGAGGAGCAAGATGCCAGACATTTTCTGCCCATTCTTTATGGACCATCAACACCTTTGAAAATTAGGGCCACAAAGGGGACTTCTTAGTACAGATGCTTCATTGCTGATTAGCCAAACAACATTATCGACAGGCCCTCCTTGAGTTCAAGATCCAACTAGCCCCAGTGAGAAAGAAGCCATTGGGGCAGGAAATGTAGCTCAGTGATACAGCACATACTTAGAGTGCAAGTCCCTAGGATTGGTTCACCAGAGCAACACACACATAAATACACACACACACACACACACACACACACCTATATATATTTAAGTATATAAGTGTGCGCACACACACACACAAATGTCTATTCCAGCTCAAATAACTATGAAATTAAGATAATCATTAAAAATAAGGAAATCACAATTTTATTTAGGGTTTCAAAGAATCTCAAAGCCATAAAAAGATATATAAAAGCTTATAAAATATATTTTGAGTATCCTAGCCATTAAATGCTTTGTATAAGAGAAACCTTCAAGTGAGTGCCAACATATTCAAACACTACCTTCCTTCTCCTCCTCTTGTTCTAAGTCCATCTCTGTCCTGTGGGGTGCTGGGTATTGAACTCAGAGTCTTGTGCCTCTGAGACACTCTTCTATTGAGCTTATATCTCCATTCCCAAAATATTAAACTTCTTAAGGTAAATTATGGTTTTAGGATGAAATAGAAGATGTAAAAATAAGTGGTGACAACCATGCAAGACAACAGAAGACGGGACCTAGTGCATCCTTGGGAGGCTTTAATAAGCAGATAAGGAAAAGGCCAGATACTCCACATTGCTGTCACTAACGAGGCAGCAAATAGGATAGGTCTCAAAGGATGGGCATGACTTCTGCAGGCGGAGGGAGTCCTAGTGCTTTTGAGGCAAAAGCAAAGAAGTAATGATAGAGGAAGAGAAGCTTAAGAAGCTCTGGGGACTGAAGGGGACACTGATTGTTCCAGGCCTTAACGGATTTGCTGAATGTATACTCCAAGAAGCCTGATGCCACAAAGCATGCCTAGCACCCCAAAACTAGGGAGACTAAGGCAGGAAGAACATGGATTCAAGACCAGCCTGAGATATATATTGTTAGATCTGAAACTAACCTGGGCTGCATTGTCTCAAAAAGAAAGTGTGTGTGTGTGTGTGTGTGTGTGTGTGTGTGTGTGTGTGTTGTGTACTACCAAAGATCTGCTCTGCAGAGGAGACCATCAACAGAGTAGAATGGCATTTAACGAATGGGAGAAAGTCCTTGACACCCATATATCTCATGAGTACAATAAGGAAAAAATACACACATTGCAATAGAAACTCTTACAACCCAGCAGCAAGACATGGCTGCGAACAGAGAACTTAAATAGATATTTCCACGAAGACATAAAAGGGCAAGGGGTATCTGAAGTGCTGGCGGACTTCACCAATTTTCAGGAAAATGCAAATCAAAACCACAAAGTGCTAACATCACACTTGATAGGACAGCCACTTTCTAGGATGTTAGGATACAGCAAAATATTGAAACCCACACATATTGTAGAGTAAGTCAGTCACTTTGGAAATCAGTTGGTGATTTCTCATACAAGCAAATCTAGAACAGTTCTACTCTCTGTTCCTGTTTAATCTAGAAGAGACACATGTCTTCTTATGGTTACTAAAGCAATATTTACAATATACAAATGATCTAAATGTCAGTCAACAGATGAGTTGATACAGAAGCATGATACATACTAGAATAGCACCCAGCCATTAAAAAAGAAATCCTGCCATATGAGACAATGACCGAGATGAACCTTGACACCATTGTGCCAAGAGATAAGCCATAAAAGTCCAAGGTCACATTAGTCTATTTAGATTTTGAGGAATCTAAGAGTCGCATACGTATAATCAAACAGCACAATGAAAGCTAGTCAGGTCTGAGAGTGAAGAAATGTGAAGTGTCAGTAAAAATAGATCCTAAAAATTAAATCCCTGTAACACCATTCTGTAATTAACAACACTATACCAGGCACCTGGAATTCATTAAGAGAATGAACACTGTGGTATTTGTTCTTACCACAAAAAAAGAGAGATTATAATATTTATAATAAAATAGTAATTAAGTTCTTCCATTGCTAAATCTAAGATGCAGCTAAAATGACCTGCAGAGGTGATGCTATGGTTTTAAACAAGTAGAACAAAGAATACATTGGACAGAATGGTTAATAGTAAAATACTTATCATATTGAAGTAAGTTTATTGAGCACCTAAGAAAATAAACTGTAAAAAAGTTATTATTAACTTACCCAATTTAGGATAACTAAATGTAGGAAAGCTATTCAAAACTACTTTTACAATTCAAAAATGAGTCATCAGAGAATGCAATAGAAAAAAATACATTCACCATATCAAGAAAAAAATCTTAATGGCAAATCTATAAAGTATTGGAGTGGGTGGGAGCAGGGGGGTGGGTAAACTTCACTGAGACCTTTGAAACAAGACCTTGGCCTAGTGCGTGCACTCAGTAGGAAAAATCTCTTGCATAGCAAGACTAGTGACCTGAGTTTGATCCTCAGAACCCACATGAATAAAGGACACCATCACACAAACATACCTGCAGGTAAAACACCAATGCATATAAAATAAAAATAAATAATTTTTTTTTAATTTCCATTTTCATCACTAAGGCCTAATGCTGCACCTGCAGAATAGAGGCAGCACAAAGAGCCCTCACTTACAGAACCATTGAGGAGCTGTTAGTGAGCTCTGATGTGCATAGAGGATAGAGCAATAAATACTTACAGATTTTCAAATTCCCCCCCCCCAAAAAATATTGCTGAAACAACGACTTGATGAGCCTCAATGTCTTGAGTTTCCTCCTGTCTATGAAAGGTCATTGGGTAAAAAATAAATCTTAAAGAAAACAGGAGTTATGCCACTAACAGGAACTTTACAGATTATGGGAAGGAACCCTGGCATGTGACCAGTAGACCTTAAAATTTCTGTAACTAGTTCTTACCCATCAATTTCTCATTAGGGTTTCTGGAAATGATAACCAAGGATGTCCTGTGACATCTCTATTGCTGAGTAAGCCAAGACTGAATTTTGATCTTATTAGTCTTATTCTCAGCCAATCACCCCTGTGGTTGTGTACCAATCGCTAAGCAGGCCAGTAAATCAAGAAACCTTAACCTCTTGCAAGTTACAAATGCATGTGGGTCCCTTTAGGGATGACGACCCTTGGAAACACACCCAGGTATTTATCACATTCATAGGACACACTTGTCAAGCTATATTATCATTTCCTAAATTGGGATACTATACTTATTTTATAAAAAGCTGGTTTTTTTAAAAGATTTATTTATTTCAATTTCATGTATGTGAGTAGACTGTCTGCTGTCTTCAGACACCAGAAGAGGGCATCAGATCCCATTACAGATGGTTGTGAGGCACTATGTGGTTGCTGGGAATTGAACTCAAGACCTCTGGAAGAGCAGTCAGTCCTCTTAGCCACTGAGCCATCTCTCCAGCCCTATAAAAAGCTTCTTGCTTCATTAGTTGTTTATATATTTTTTTTTACAGATGAGGAGGTTACACGTTTAGATTTTGCCTTAGTGAGAGTGTACTATAGTGTTTAAAAATAAAACTCCATAAGAAAGGCATTATCCTAGAGAAAGGGTGAGGCATCTTTATTTGTACGCTGCTGTGTTTTTAACTGAATAATTTTCTCATTGAATTTTCTATCGTTCTGCTATAATTTCTTCTATATCATTTAAGCCATCAATCTAGTTTCTAGACACCGCTGATTATCTCTAATGAGGGAAGGAATTCTCAGATGCTTAGCTGAATGCAGTCCCTAACATGAAGACTGCCATCCATCCTTAGCTGGAGCAACTGTTACCACCTATGTAGCACTATCGTGTTTTTGAAGTGTGCCTTGATCATGCCATTTTCTTTGTGTAGTTTCTAAGTTCTGCTCATGTTCTTGCCAATGAACTTAATATCTTAAAGTTTGAACAAAGGTGAGATTTTGGTAAATCTCTTTCTGATCATGGCAAAATAAATATGGTTCAAACAAGCAACTCACTGAGACAAAAGCATTGCCAAGGCCTGGCCAACAACTGAGTTAAGTCGTTTTCTTTTTTAATCATTAAAATCTTCATTCACCCAAATAAGGTTATCTATAGCAGTCATTTTCAATGTAGATGCAACCCCAGCATTCCAGAGGAGGACACCTATGGTCAGAGTGGAAATCCTCATCTAGCTGGAAGAGAGGGTGCAGAGGAGGTATCACATAGACAAGCCCAGTCTCAAGCTAAGTACTTTCCTATGATCCATACAACATTGGAAAGAGGAAGTTAGGGTGTTAAATAATCATAGAAGAGAGTTCACTCTGTTGCTATACCACAATACAATACAAGGAAAAACATTAAGAGTAGTTCATGGGCTGGTGAGATGAGCACCCGACCGCTCTTCCGAAGGTGATGAGTTCAAATCCCGTCAACCACATGGTGGCTTACAACCACCCGTAATGAGATCTGATGCCCTCCTCTGGTGCGTCTGAAGTCAGCTGCAGCATACTGATGAAGAATAATAATAAAAATGAATCCTTGGACTGGAGAGACCAACCAGAGCGAGCGGGGCTGGCTGGAGTGAGCGGGGTCAAGTGGAGCGTGCGGGGTTGACCGGAACAAGGGAAAAAAAAAAAAGAGAAGTTCATTTACATCAGAAAATACATGTGGCAGAGGAGGAAAGTATATCTCCTTCAAAAAAGGAAACCCGTGGTTTATACACTAGAAAGTTGGTGGTACTTAATTGTCATCCTGTTGGTGGACATGGCTTCCCATGACTATAATATCAATGCTTGACGGGGGAAAGGGGAGGAGAATTACAAGTTTGAGGCAAGCTCCTGCTTCAAAGCAAGTTTTCGCCTCCAAAGAAATAAAAATGAAAATGGCTGTGGCGATAGATCGGCGGTAGTGTGTGGAACTGGAAAGGAAAAGGGCATTTTAAATCATGAAGTGGTCTTTGGTTTTTATTCAGGGAGTGCACGCTTTACAGAATTTGGAAATTGGAACTTGGTCAGACACACAGAAACTCTGAAGTGAAATAAAAATTAAAGCACCATTAAAAATAAGCATTTAAAGGGGGTGCTGGAGAGATGGCTCAGTGACTTAGAACATGTGCTGATCTTTCGGAGAGTCAGCACCCACATCTGGGAGGCTCACAGCCTGCAAGTGTGTGCGAACACCTCCACAAATAAATAAAAATAAATTGTTTTTTAAAAGCAACATTCCTTGGAAATGGTACACAAGTCTGCACCTGGAAAAATTAGATTGTCTTTTAAAGTGATGGAATCTTTAAATGCAGGATATAACTTAATTACCCAGTTATTTGGTAACGTGTCAGGCATGAGGAGATGATAAATGGGAACCCAGAGGAGAAATTGATCAGATTCTGTCTCCATTTTAGCTACTGGAAAACTCGAGCTCAAATTTATGAGCCTCCTCTTGTCAAGAAAACAGGATTTCACAGTCCTGTATTTTCCTGCTTAAGTCTTCAAAAACCTTATCCTGCTCACTGTATGTGTTATTGCAAAGAATTTTAAATCACTTATGAAAATTATAAATACCTATGCTTCTCTGCCTCTGTGTGGGGTAAAAGTCTGTGCAACGAGCAGAGAATGCATATGCAGGACAAGTCTCCAGTGTCTGCTGTCATTTTGGACCTTGACTCCAGGGCCAGGGCTATCACATAATTAACTCCCAAAACCCAGACTTCTTAAGCAACCTTCTGACCCTTAGTCCCATTACTCAATAAGAGAGATCATGCTGGCCGGCAGACATAAATATTGTTACATTCTCACAAATTTCTAACATAAACTGTGCTGAAGATTATTCCTATGCTGCTGCCCTCTGGAGCCTGTCTGGCTTAAACCACACAACAGAATTTCATTTCTGGCCATGTGTAGGTGCCGAGTAACCCTTGAGACTCGTGTTCTGTACCCAAACCCTGTCCACATGGGACATCGGGTGGGGCTCCAGGTAAGGTTTCAGGAGCTGCCAGGACGCCAGCCTGCTGACTTCCACTTGAAGATATAACACTAATAGTTGACTTTTGCCCAGCCCCTACAACTGGAATGTTTCTTAAAGCAAACTCTACTGCTTGCTAGGCCTTTGATGTTGTAAATGATGGGCAGCCACAGATGCCAGAACACAACCATGAAGGCCACCAAAGATATGGCCCCCTACATACACACACACACACACACACACACACACACGTTGAAAAAAAAACCTACTTTCCTTGAGACATTCTTAAATAATTAATTATGAGCCTTCCATCTCACAACCATTTACTGAGCATCTCCTATGTGTGACATGCTGTCCTAGGTGTTAGCTCCTCCTCTATGGAAGGAGTTAAGTGAAAGAAAAAGATACTTCTGAATTAATCAAATAAATGTATCCTTATACATTGTGAAAAAAATAACTGGCTAAAGTAGAAAATGTCAAGAGGAAGTCCCACATCACACTGTAGGACCAGAGCACACCCCCATCCCCAACAATCTAATGTGGGTATTCTCTTAGCCTGGCACATCTATGTTCCTGTGCATATATGTGTGGTGCAACCCCACTTAAGAGCAGTTTTCCCAGTATGATCATTAATAGAACTCGCTTTCCCATCCACTGCATCCTGATTAAAATAACAAATTATACAGTCATGCTAATTTTAAACAAAGTGTAAACTCAGTAGAATGTTAAGTCCTATAAGGGATAATGACTTCTAAGCACTCTGGAAAGCATCCCGAGGTGAATATAACCATTAGCAGTGTAATGGGCTGAGATTAACTTCATCCCTGGCTTGATTCCAGTGGGGGAGGGGACCACAGGTTCTACAGAATGTATGTGCGGGTGTGGGATCAATATTGGGTGAAGAGAAGGGAGTCCCAGTAAACAAAACTCAAATTGCTCCCATTATGAAGAGAGGATTAGGAGAAGATGAAAACGTCCAGACTTCAGCATCAGACTAGAAAGTTTGTACATGAAAGCAAATAGCTGAGAGTTGTCACAATGCACAAACTGAGGAGGCCTTAGGGAGAAAAAGATGCCCAGGTATTAAAGAGACCAGTATAAGGTGGAGGAGAGAGCCACTGTCTTGAATAGTGCAAAAGCATAAACCACTCATCATGTTAGAGTCCCAGTTTCCTAAGTTCATACCTTAATTTTTTTTCTACCATGGTTTTTTTCAAAAGGAACCCCAGTATACAAACACCCTTCATTCTCTCTCATGGTTATTCAGAAGGTTAAATAATATCTTAAACGCTATGAAGGACTTTGCAGAGTTAGTTGTTAGTGATACATCCATCCACCTAGCCTATGCTCTGTGCAAAAATGTATAATGCTGTCACAAGACTATGGACAGAGTCTCTCTACACTCTGGTCAAAGCTGAATAAAGGAGGTCGGAATGTAGGTTTACAACTCTCCTTTTGTTCCTTCTCCCATCCCTTAAAATTCACCAAACAAATACAAATAAAAGATGCTGATTAGTTAACTAACAAAAATTAGAGTTTTAGCAAGACACTCTAGCCTACACATGTAATCCTAATTCTTGGAAGGCAGAAGCCGGTTGATCTGTTTGAGTTCTAGGTCGGTCAAGGCTACACAGTAAAACTTTGTTTCCATATATGTGTTTATGGAGACCTATGTGTGTGTTTGTGTATGTGTGTTTGTGTGTGTGTGTATGTGTCTGTACCTGTGTGTAATATATATTTTATTTAATAAAATAATAATATATAAAATCTGTATAATATATACCACATATATTAATATATATATTATATATAATATACATGTAATATATACACATATATTATGTGTACATATATAATATACATATAATACATATATGTATGTATATATGTATTAGAGTTTTAGGTACACTCTGTTTTTGCTGAGGATCCATATCTAGAAGATATTATATGTACTCTGATTACTCTAACATTTCTTCTTTTAGGATTACATTACTACAGACAGAAACAGAGCAACCAAGACAGCAAAACAAATGTAAACGGAAAAATCAAAGTCTGAAAAATAAGAGCTTTTAAAATGAGAAATACAATCCAGGAGCTGGCACGTTTCTGTGGTTCCAGCAGTGGAAGGCCGAGGTAGAAGATACTCAAGAAGACCAGCCTAAGTGAGCAAGTGAGACCATCTTAAAAACAGAACAAACAAAAAGCAGAGGTAAGGCAAAAGAAATCAAGGAGGGAGGGAAAAAAGAAGGAAGGGAGAAAGTATAAAAACAAGAGATAGAAACAGAGGAAGAGAAAGAGAGGGCCTGAGTGCTGTGAATGACAGATACCAAGACACAGGGCCTTTAAAACTTCTCCTATACAGATAGGCCAATATATTATCCAACCTGACAAAATATTCTTGAGCAAATACAAGAGATGTACAAAGTAACTCTAAGTCATAAAGTCAATCTGTAAACTAACTCCGAGAAAATGAAGCCAAACAAACAAAAATGTGGGAGAATAAACAAACTTGGCTTTGGATGGGCACATGCCTGTGCTCCCCAGCCACATGCGAGGATGAGGCAGGAACATGGCGGCACATGCCTGTGCTCCCCAGCCACATTCGAGGATGAGGCAGGAGCATGGCGGCACATGCCTGTGCTCCCCAGCCACATTCGAGGATGAGGCAGGAGGATTGGGCATGGTGGCAATGCCTGTGCTCCCCAGCCACAGGCAAGGATGAAGCAGGAGGATCGGGCATGGTGGCACATGCCTGTGCTCCCCAGCCACAGGAGAGGATGAGGCAGGGGGATTGGATGTTCAAGGTTAACATGGGCAATTTAGCAAGACCCTGTCTCCACCCCACCCCCCAAAAGACCATGATGGAGCCTGGTGGAAGAATACTTGCCCAGCATGAGACTGGGTCTGAGTTCAGTTTCCAGGACTGAAAGGGAAGAGGAGGAAGAGAGGAAGAAAGAGGAAGCAGCAGAGAAAGAGAGGAGGAAGAAAGGAGGGAGGAGAGAGGCTGCAGAGGAAGGGGAGGAGGAAGAAAGGAGGGAGGAGAGGGCTGCAGAGGAAGGAGAGGAGGAAGAAAGGAGGGAGGAGAGGGCTGCAGAGGAAGGGGAGGAGGAAGAAAGGAGGGAGGAGAGGGGCTGCAGAGGAAGGAGAGGAGGAAGAAAGGAGGGAGGAGAGGGGTGCAGAGGAAGGGGAGGAGGAAGAAAGGAGGGAGGAGAGGGGGTGCAGAGGAGGGGAGGAGGAAGAAAGGAGGGAGGAGAGGGGCTGCAGAGGAAGGGGAGGAGGAAGAAAGGAGGGAGGAGAGGGGGTGCAGAGGCTACACCTCACTTACTCCCACTGGATCCAGATGGCAAAGGTACTAAAGAACCACAGGTTCTTCAACTGCAATATCCCAGCAATAGCCTTTGCTTTACCTGCTGGAACTTGAGCTCACAGACATATCCAACTGCAAGTAAGTGTGGGAAAGGCACTAACTGGAAACACAGCAAAGCATGCACCCTGATAAACAGCTAGCATTCTCTGTAGCTGATAACGCTTTCTGGTTACATAAACTGCACTCCAAGGCTGGCAGTATCATGGAAGTGAGACTAGGAGATGGCTCCCCTTCCCTCTGCAGTTCTCCTCTCCTTATCTTGTGCCTAAGAGTGTCTCCCCTGTTTCTCAAGGAACCAATAAAGTAGAGTCAGCATTACTCTTCTCTGACAAGCCCACCATGCCCACTGATGTACTAACCTATAAAGGGGATCAGCTGAAAACACACTGGCGTTGTGGTAGCGTGAGTGAAAACCTTCAGTCTCCGCAGGACAGACCCATTTCTTGTAACCTACCCAACACCCTGGAAGCCAATGCCTTCCTAGAATTTTCCATTTGAAAACATTTGTGCACCTTGGCAATGTTTTGTAACAACCAAGATTTTTGACCGCAGAGCTTGAGGAATTCTAAACACTAATGCCCTGAGCCCCAAAGCATTCTAAGTTTCACTTCTATGGTTTTGTTTCTCCTTCTGGAAGGCAATCTCTTGAGTTGCCCACCGACCTTGAAAGCAGAGAAACCATTGGGAAAGGGGCGCGTGAGGCTTGGCTGCTGTGCTTGCTGTTTAACAGAAAGGCGATACTTCAGGAAATTGTGATACCACCCATAGAGAAGTCAATGGTGTGAAGAGGAGGACATTACCTAAGAACACAAAAAGCAGCAGAAACAGTTACCTTTTGGGTATCATTTGCATCCTTAGTTGTCAAACTGGATTCCTAAATTTAATCTCTTCCTCAGAGGCAGAAACCATTGTCCACTTTGATCAAATTCTCCTTTTAATCCAACAGCGAAAGGCATTTTTCTAGGATACTTACATGCAAGAAGTACAGTGCTGTATCATGAACCTTAAACAGAATGGAAAAGGAAATCTGGATTCGTTTAGGTAAGGAAAGGACATGTCAAAGAAGGGCAAGGGGCTGATGCTTTCTGTGGGCATCTCTGAGATGAGAAGAGTCACAAATGTTGACTTCTTCAGGAGAAACCAGATCCAAACGTAAAACTGCAAATATAAAAAATGCTGAATTTAGAGATGTAGTTTGGTCCTGTGGCACAGAGAAGCTGCTGAAAACTGCCCATGATTAGATGACAGGGCACAAGGGACTTTGGGGTCAACAGTGAGAACAATATCTGTGGAAGATCTGGTCCTGAAGATGAAGATGATGCCTAGAGCTGAGAGAGCCTACCCAGCTTAGGACAGGTAACAGGATTCCATGCCACAGGGAGCCACAAGATTCACAGGGAAGTTCCACCACAGCTCCTAACTGTCACTCTGCCTCTTAGGTAGTCCAGCCTTAGCCTCACTGTGAAAGAGTAATGGCTGGAGAGATGGTTCAGTGGTTAAGAACACTGACTGCTATTCTAGAGGTTCTGAGTTTAATTTCCAGCATCTGTGTGGTAGCTCACAACCATCTGTAATGGGATCTGATGCCCTTTTCTGGTATGTCTGAAGACAGTTACACTATAGTCATATAAATAAAAATAAATTAATCTTTTAATAATAATAATAATAAAGCAATGGATACTAGACAAGCCCCACCTCCTTCAGCTAGAAGATCATTTGCAACTGTGTCTGACTGATTTTGTCTCCAAATTCATTTTGCAAAAATAACTGAAGCTTTCAGTATATAAAAAACTTTATGAGATTAGACCATAAAAATAAGTCAGTTTTTAAAAAATGTCAAATTGGTAATTTAATGATTCAACTTAATATTGAAGTGAAGGTTAGCCCCCTTGGGCACTTTGCATTTTCATTATCCCTCAGTAAATATCCTCCTAGTTGAAGAAAGCTGAGGAGGGCAGGGGACTCCAACTGATCTCAGGATATCTGTCCTCAGAGGAAGAGGACAGCCTTAACATAATAGTTACCAAAGTCCTCAGATGTTCTGTTACCGTGGGTGACAAAATGTTTTCTTAGTATGATTAATTCATTAAAGGAGTCAAAATAAATATTTTTATTATTAAGTTTTTATGTAGGGTGTGTGTGTGTGTGTGTGTGTGTGTGTGTGTGTCTGTGTGTGTGTGTGTGTGTGTGTGTGTGTGTGTGTGTGTGTGTGTGTGTGTTACGGGTTGATATGCACCACATATATGCAGCTAAGCATGGAGGCCAGAAAAAGCATCAGATACTCTGGAAATAGAATGATGTAAGCCTCCTGATCCCAGTGACTGGAACAGAACTCAGGTCTTCCACAAAGTAGTATGCTCTCTTAAAAACTACTGTGCCATGTCCCAACTCCAACTACATACACACATACACACACACACACACACACACACACACACACACACACACAATTTTAAATGTTATATATTAATTATTATTTTCCTCATATGCAAGAAATACAATGCTGTTCTGTAGACGTTAAACAAAATCGAAAGGGAAACCTGGATATGTTTAGGTAGAGAAAGAACATAGGCATCTCTGAGATTCAAATTGTGATTTCTTCAGGAGAAATCAGATCCAAAATTATTATTATTATTTTGAACCACAAGTGTATTGTGATTCACAGATACAGGACTGTTTCTTCATGCTCCAAAGAAGGACATCGGCATCCATTATCCAAAATGCAAATTGGACTGGCCTCTGTGTAATTTGAAGACCTCATACTCCCATATCCGCTTTGTGAACACCAGTGCTGGATTCTCAAGTTTCTGCAGTGGCGCGTGCAGCCTTTCCCTGGCAGTGCTCGAGAACTTCCCTGCTTGCCTGGGCACCTCACAAGCTTATGCATCTGCATTTCCCGATACTGACCCTTCAGCTTGTGCATTTTCTCTGTCAAAACTTCCTTGGTTTCAACTTCACCTTTTCAAAGAAGTGAATAAGACAGCCCATCTCAGCCGGGCGTGGTGGCACACGCCTTTAATCCTAGCACTCGGGAGACAGAGGCAGATGGATTTCTGAGTTCGAGGCCAGCCTGGTCTACAAAGTGAGTTACAGGACAGCCAGGACTACACAGAGAAACTCTGTCAGAAAAAAAAGAAAAAGAAAAAAAAAAAAAAAAAAAAAAAAAGACAGCCCATCTCAGGGAAGCCGCGTCTTCTTTCTTATGTGTACCTCTAACGCAGTTTCCCTCCTCTGTCTTTTTGGTAACAGGAGACTGGCCTGTAGAACTCACAGGGTGCACAGTAGGTGCTCGAGGTGCATTTTATGTAGGAATTTAGTATGACAACGGTTGCTATGAAAATGAAGAATGACTATTGTATATAAATTTATACCTTAGTTTACCAGAATCTAAAAACTTAATAATTGTTAAGAATATTTTTACATACTAACATGCTCATACACTGATAACAGTTTCATCCACAGAAGCCATTTTTCTATATAGTTCTTAGAAGGGCCAACCCTGGCTAGGCACCTTACTAAGGCTGTGGCACCTAACTTTATCCTTAAACCTACCTACAGAGTTCTCATTTATTTATTTGGGGAGGGGGCGGCGCGTTGAGACAGGGATTCCTTGAATAGCCTTGACCCATCCTGTAAACTCTCTCTGTAGACCAGCCTAGCCTCAAACTCAGAGACTTGCCTGATGGGGAAAAAAGATAACACTTTCTGTTTATTTGGTTGATAAATATGCATTTTCTCATGTCTAGAGTGTCTCAAATAGCCGCTGTCCGTATTCCGCCTGAAGAGTTAAAACTTTAATGTTATGCATGTTATCTTTGGGTGAAAATAAAAACAGCGTGGTGGTCTAGTTCAAAGTTAAACACCTTCTGCCTCTTCTTTCCCAGCCACCGTTTCTATCCGCCCCACCCTGTCTCTGTCCGGAGGCATTTCTCCCACTTCCAGCCCTCTCTGGGTCCTCCTTTCCTTTCAAGTTTGTTAAGAGCCTCCATACTTAGAATTCTCGAGTCCAAGGTGCTTTGCCACTCAGGAGGTAAGTCCCTGCCTGGTGAAAGCTCAATTGAAGTAAAATACGATGACAGGGAGGTCTGGAGAAGATGAATGACCTGAGCTGATGGGCAGGTTTTGGAATTGGGTTTTGTTTTCCTTGAGAGCCGTGGCGTCATTTTTCTTAGTCTTATCCTGTCTCTGCTGATTCCATCTAGGGCACATCTTTGAGTGCAGAAAATTGACTAATAGCTTTGTACCAACTCTCAAAAAGACCTCCGCTTGTTTGGAATCAGTTGTGTCTTCTTTTAAGAGAATTGAGAGGTAATTTCTAAGTTTCAAATGGTCACCTAATCTATAAATCAGATGCTTCCATTGTCCTTTTTGCTGGGACTGAAAATTGGACATGAGAGGGATTATGGAATGTACACACGGCCATCTACAAACAGCTAAAGGGACCTAGAACTGGCTGCAGTCATTCTGAAAATCCATTGGCACAATGGGTATCTTGCAGACACAAATAGGAGTGTGCATTAGGCAAAACTAACAAATAAACAAGAAAACTCAAAGCCCCTTCTCACTCACTTCTACCTCTTTTCCTAGTGCAACAACCTTAGACACCAGCTCCAGCTGTCTCTATTCAGACCCAGTGCAGCTTCTACCTCCTCCCCGATCGCCTGCATTACATGTGTAAAGGACACAGCTAGGAGTACTCATGCCAGCCAACTGGATTCTATTAGAACTGAACAAACAGGATCTCCAACACGATGTCTCATGGATGGTGTCTCTCCAACCCGATGTCTTATGGATGGTGTCGCTACAGTAAGGCAGAAACAGAGTATGAAAACATCAAATAATTTGTGAGGACACACTTGGTGTAAAGTTTTGACTGCTAGCTATTCTTCCCTATATGAAATGAAAGACATGGTCCCAAGTCATTCTGCGGTAGGTAGAAAGAGAGGAAAAACTGAGGACATGGGTCTGGGAAGGAGTCCCCTCATGTTAGAGTCTGCTGGAAGCTTCTTACCAGTTGAGAAATGAGAATTCCAGAATACTTAACATGCCCAACACACAAACAATTTTCTTTTATATAGAACTATGTTCAAATAAGAAGGCTAAGAAAGCAATGAAGCTGACTTTGTCTGACTGTCTGGGGCCAAACTCCTCTTCCAGACCTGTTTTTAGGGGCATGGGGATGTTGAGACTATTAAATGTGTTAACAATGAAGATATCCTAACAGCTTGTACCTTTGTCATCTAGAGTTTTGCCTAATTGATAAACTAGGAACATATCTGAAGATACTAGCTTAAAAAAACAACCAAAATGGTATATATGTCTATTGTCAAGAAAATTGGACATAGTACTACCAGAGGATCCAGCAATACCTCTCCTGGGCATATACCCAGAAGATGTTCCAACTGGTAAAAAGGACACATGCTCCACTATGTTCATAGCAGCCTTATTTATAATAGCCAGAAGCTGGAAAGAACCCAGATGCCCCTAAACAGAGGAATGGATACAGAAAATGTGGTACATTTACACAATGGAGTACTATTCTGCTATTTAAAAAATGAATTTATAAAATTCTTGGGCAAATGGATGTATCTGGAGGACATAATCCTTAGTGAGGTAACCCAGTCACAAAAGAAGTCATTGGATATGTGCTCACTGAAAAATGGATATTAGCCCAGAAACTTAGAATACCCAAGATACAATTTGCAAAACATAAGAAAATCAAGAAGGAAGACCAGTGCGTGGATACTTCATTCCTCCTTTGAATGGGTAACAAAATACCCATGGAAGGAGTTACAGAGACAAAGTTTAGAGCTAAGATGAAAGGATGGGCCATACAGAGACTAACCCACCGGGGATCCATCCCATAATCAGTCACTAAACTCAGACACTATTGCATAGGACAGGAAGTATTCATTGAAAGGACCCTGATATAGCTGTCTCGTACAGAAGTGGATGCTCACAGTCATCTATAAGATGGAGCACGGGGCCCACATTGGAGAAGCTAGAGATAGAACCCCAGGTGCTGAAGGGGTCTGCAACCTTAGAAGAGGAACAACAATATGAACTAACCAGAACCCCCAGAACTCGTGTCTCTAGCTCCATATGTAGCAGAAGATGGCCTAGTCGGCCATCATTGGGAGGAGAGGCCCCTTGGTATTGCAATCTTTATATGCCCAATACAGGGGAACACCAGGGCCAAGAAGTGGGAGTGGGTGGGCAGGGGAACAGGGCGGTGGGAGGGGGGAGGGAACTTTCGGGATAGCATCTGAAATGTAAATTAAGAAAATATCTAATAAAATTTTTGAAAAAAAAAAGAAAAGAAAAGAAAATGAGGGGAGGGGCAGCACCCTTTCAGAAGTGCAGGGGAGGAGGATGGGGTGAAGAACTGTAGAGAGGGGATGGGGGAGACATTTGGAATGTAAATAAAAATTAATTCATTAAAATAATTAATAAATACATTAAAATGTAGATATGGAAAAAATAAAACTGAGGTGTGGCTATTCCCCAAGAAGCCCCCTCCCATGCTTTCATTGTGCCTTCTTTTCCCAGTATAATGCAAGTATAATAAACTCCAATTCTACTTAATGATTAATCCTGAAATTTTTTTTTATGGGTCAAAGCAAAATATACAGAGTCAGAGTTTTACCCGAGCCAGAGTTTCTAAAAGATATCATGAACTCCTCAGAGTGCTGTGGGAGACAGCTTGGAGCTGTCTCCATTCCTGTCACTGGGGACACTCCATTTAATAGTAGCCCAATGCTGATATTGATGGAAATGCCAAATAAATACCACATTTGACTAACTGGTTTCTATAAAAATGTAACACCATGTGGTTTACAGAAGCGTGGGGAACAGTTCCCGACTAGCTCCCACACTGACTTTTGTAAGTCAGTCTTCTAGTGATTGTCCTCAAGTAAAGAGTCATTCCCTGAAAATCTACCCAGTAGTTAAAAGTACATCAAATACTGATAGAGCATGAGTATTAAGAAGCTCTCATTTGAAAGATTAAAAGTTGCCAGCATTTTCCTCTGAGTACACAAACATTAGAATTCTTTGTTTTATGTGTGTTGTTTTGTTTTGTGGCTGTGATAGATAATGACTTGTAAAGAATTATCTGGTCTGCCATTATTTAAGGGATATCTGGTCTACCATGATTTAAGAAGAAAAAGGGGTCACCTTTCCCCACAAATATGCCACTAACCTCATACAAAAAAATTTTTTTGTAAGATCTACAGCACAGAACCCACAGGACTAATTCCCACAGTGGAGCAGCCCACTCCAACCTCTCACTGAAGTGTTTGCCTTGCTTACTTTTACTAAATAAATATTCTACTCAGACTATATCTCTTGGCTGAATTCTTCCTTTCAAGAAGCCGGAAACCAAAATGTCCCTTGTGCCAAGAGCCTTGGTTTTTGGCAGCAGCATCCAGCTAGATGTTGTCTCATCTATATTAAAGATGAGCAAGGTTGTCCCTGCCTTCAGTGAGTTTATAACCTGTAAAAGCAGGGCCTGTAGGTAAAGGAAAGAAACTGTGTGGAAGCTTAGTGAGTGTTTGAAATCTGTGCCTGCAGAAGTGCTCTCAAGGAGGAGGGTCCATTCTGTCTGGGGTGACTTTTGAAATGCTAATAAGAGAGCTACAGGATCTGTAAAATACCATCCTTAGCTTGGTTTATATCATTATTTTTCCTGCTATAAAATTCGGTTGCCCATGTCAAGAGATGATAAACATATTCTTTTACTGGCTTACCTTCTGAAGCAAAAATTAGAACTTAACTCTAGGCTGATAGATTTCTTGGCTAGATTAGAACAAAGCTAATGTACCCACAGAGGTAAAAAAGAAAGCTAATCACTGGTAACATCCACTTCCTGTGTCTATTACACATGTGTGTCTCTTGGAAACATTTCATAGTTATACAAAAATGTTTGGAGTCAAAAATGAGTCTCTAAAATTGACTTAGAAGTGTGATTTTTAAATAAACCCTAGTTACTCTTGGCAATACACAAATATAAACTTGAAAATCTGCTAGTATCATATCTTCCTAAGGAAGGAGAATAGAGAAAGGAATCTGAAGACAATCTCACAGGGACTGTGAGATCAGCCTATAAGAAAAACTAGTTGGAGTAAGGCAGTGGTATCACACACCTTTAATCCCAGCACTTGGGAGGCAGAGGAAGGTGGATTTCTGAGTTCAAGGCCAGCCTGGTCTACAGAGTGAGTTCCAGGATAGCCAGGGCTACACAGAGAAACCCTGTCTTGAAAAACAAAAAACAAAAACAAAAAAAAAAAAAAAAAAAAAAAAAAAAAAAAAAAAAAAAAAAAAAAAAAAAAAAAAAGAAAAGAAAAACTAGTTGGCAGAAAAGAAGACTGGAAACTTCCCCCGCCAAGGCTAACATGTAACAGACAGAACATACATGGAAATACAACACTGTGTGTGTGTGTGTGTGCGTGTGCGTGTGCGTGTGCGTGTGTGTGTGCGTGTGCGTGTGCGTGTGTGTGTGTGTGTGTGTGCAAGAAAAGCAGTGTTCTGCAAATACCCATGAGAGGGTCAACCTCCCATACAATAAAGAGTACTCTTTTGTGTGTTCCTCATTACATTATTGTTAAGATTGTCATTATGACTATAATTCTCACTATTTTGAGACAGGCTCTTAAATATCTCACATTGCCCTTGAGCCTATTATCTCAGCAATCAAAAATGACCTGACCTCCTGATCCTCTTGTCTCCACTTCTCAAGTACTGAGATTATAGGAATATGCCACTATGCCCAGCATTTCTAAGTAAACTATCTTTGCTTCTATTATTATTATTATTATTATTATTATTATTATTATTAATATTATCAATGTTATTGTTCCATTATTAATTCTAATAATATTCTAATAATAATAATAATAATAATAACAACAACAACAACAACCTAGAAGTCCCAGATGGTGCCCTCCAGACTCGTATGTCAATAACATTCTTATTACAATGAAAACTATGTTAAGTATGCATGGCACACAGCAGATAACTATGGAAAACAAATTACCACCCTGCAGGTAAACTAGCTCACTATAGTTCTGTCTAGCTGCCTTATTTTTGTTTGTTTGTTTGTTTGTTTGTATTTGTTTGTTATCCTCATCCCAGTAAGTTCCAGTGTAATTCTGCTCAAATCTATCTAGAAGTAAGCTTTATGTTTCTTGCTCAGGTCTTTATTTGAGGCTAAGATGTATTGCTCACAAATTATTGCAACGCAGTTAGCCTGCCTGAGCTTTACCCTGTAGAGAGTTCTTATCTCATCAATAGCATTGAATGGTTTTTCATTCATGAACAGTTAATTCAGATTTCTGGTCCATTTATTTCTAAGAGTTTCCATTCAACTAAGTCTTTTAGCCAAATCTGTATCAGTTAGTTTATTTAAGAACAAAAGCCCATGTCTTCGTTTCCATGGTGGGAATTGGAACCCGCTTCAACTCCTCTTCTGCTGTCAGACATAAACCTCCAGTGATTTTTGTTTTTTTGTTTTTTAAATATGAGTTTTGTTCAAGATGTTTTCTGATAGCCTGCGGGGATTTTGTACATGTATGTGTGTGTGCCAAGAAACTATGAGAAGCGCAACACTGAAGGGTGCTCACTGGAATTACAAAGGGCTTGGCAGTCTAGTCCCCAATAAAATGTACCACTGTTAGGAGAAGCGCCCATAGCTGTCCTGTGCCACCATGGTGCTGGCTGCCACTGCCCCTCACACTGAAGGAAAATGGAGCCCAGCCCCCGTGAAGCGTTTGGTTTTTAGAAGTGAAGTTCAACTGATAAATTAGACCTCATTTATTGAACAGCAGTTAGAGCCGATCGCCTAGGGAGTCGTTTGACGCCTTTGAAGACCCTGCTAACTTAATTGGTGATAGTTTGGGAGCTGAAGGAAACATTTAAGCCAGGAGCAGCAGGACACCGTGCCGCATGAAAATGGAGAAGACAAGCATTCTCTCTGACAAGGGGAGTCATATATAGATTTTTGTGTCCATTGTTTTCGCTTATTTGTGTGTGTGGTTTACTCAGTCAATCAAATATAATTGACACCACTGGGTTCTGTTGTTTTGTAGATGACAGGAGCTAATGCAAGGGAAAAAAAGCTGGAAGTAAACTTCCCCCTGAAAGGCTATGAAAAGGTTTTTCCACGCTGCCTGTGACATTTTTTGCTCAATTGTATTAATTGATGTAGTGACAAGACACTTGGAGAGATGATGGATACTGATCACTACACCCTTTCTAAGCTTGGGAATCTTGCTATTAGCATCAGCTCTTGTGTGTGCAAGGAGCCACCAGCCAGCAGATAGAACAAAAGAAAAAAACATAACAAAGCTGATTTCCTGCATCAGGGACCTGACAGAGGACCGAACAAGAGACCACTGGACAAACTGGCACCTCATGTGCTAAAGATATGCACCTGCTTAGAGATGAGCTCCCAGCTTTGACATATATATATGTGTGTGTGTGTGTGTGTGTGTGTGTGTGTGTGTGTGGAGAGAGAGAGAGAGAGAGAGAGAGAGAGAGAGAGAGAGAGAGAGACTCCTTTGGAATATATATATATATATATATATATATATATATATATATATATATATATATATATATATATATATATATATATACACACACACACAAAGAAAGGGCACATTTTTGTTCCACAAATATCCCAAGACAGTGCTAGAAAAGTCTCATCACAGAATTGCCACAATGCATCCCTTAGCAAAGAAAGTGACATAGGATTTTCCATTAATCCAGATTTCAAATCATATGTTCAAAACACCAAATTTTCCTAAGACTTTTCATAAAATTCAAAATTTTAGGCACCGGGGCAAAAAACTGAAGAAAAATCATCAGCGTTGGAGTACCCTGGAACTAGAACAACCAAATTACTCAGGCTGAGGAAGCTATAGGTGTCACTATAGGTGTCAGGATGCTCATTTCTCAGCCCTGGTGACAGTGCCAATGATGCGTTAGAGTGGGCCACATGGCTTGGAAAAATGGTGCCAGGCAGGTATGGCTGACAGCTCATGATAAATCTACTCAAAAGACCTTGACTACTTGAAAGGAGAGGGTGCAGGGTAAGGAGTCTTTTGTGCACAGAAGTCTGTCTGAAGGTTGTGGAAATGGAACTTGCAGTGCATTAGAGTTACATAGAGCCATGCAGAAACCACCTTCAGCCTTTTACAGCTCTGGTATTTAAATTATCCAGAGTCATCTGAACACAGCCTAGCTACAGAGCGCAAATTTGTCTTCAATCACACTAGAAAAAGTCATTTGATTAAAATATGAGATTTCATTAGCTGAGAGAGTTCATCCTTTGTACCATCAATTTTTTTCTAGAATTTCTATTATTTGTTAAGTCATGAATCAAATTTTTCAATATTGTGGATTTTATTGAAAAATCACATTTTTCAATATTTTCAATATTACCATTTCAAAGTAAAGGAAGAGGTCTCTAGGACAGTGATCAAAAGACAATTTCCATTTTCTAAATCATTGAGGGAAAGCCAAGCAGTTAAATACACACAACTGAAAGGAAGAACACACTTTTGTTCCACAAATAGCCCAGAAAAGTGTGGGAAAAGTCTCATTATAGAAGAATTGCCACAATGTATCCCTAGCAAAGTAAGTGAAACAGGGTTTTCCATTAATCCAGATATGCCGATTAGTAACACTCATACAAACATATGGCAGAAATTGCTAAAGATCTCAGAGTGGGAATTCCATGCCTTCCTAGGGGTTGGGATACACACACACACACACACACACACACACACACACACACACACAAATTCATTTAGTCACCCAGTGCATGTTTTTGAGAGTTTGCTCTGTGCTAACACCTAAGCTATGGAAGGAAGACAGGAGTCACTGAGACCAAGTCTGTGACTCAGTCTCCCTAAGAGAAGCAAGTTTATCTGAGCAGAAGATAAACTTGAATGAAATGAATCCTAAAACCGTGGTGAGTGATCTCCTGGATGGGTAACAGTCTTGCAATAGCTTGTAACTGGGAAATATCATCCTAACTGATGGATGAAGAAATGTTTCATTAAGGAAACAACAACTAAGTTGAGATCTGTATAATTTTAAGGATTCAAATAAGCAAGAAGAGTGGCTAAGGGTAAGGGGAGGAGGCGGGGAGGGGAGCGAGAGGGGAACGGACAGGACCAAAGCTTGGTCATGAAGGCTGTGTGGTATCTATCATTATTTTGAACCTTCTTCTTTGCCTGTTGTTTGTTGGTTGGTTGGTTTGTTCTTTCATTCATTCGAACACTGGCAGCAAGTTATGACATAGTGGCCAAAAGACTTGAGGCTGCCTTTCCCAACGTTTAACTAGCAGCATCTCCATGGTAGGAGACAGAGTTGAAGAATCTCCCCGCTGCTGGGGCACAGAGAAGACTCACTTGTAATTCTCCTTGGTCTCCCTCACATTTGGAGCAAAATAAATTCTTCCAGCATGAAAATATGGATTCTGCGTTCCTATAAATTTTGACCAAGAGTCAGATCAGAGGGTGAAGTGATTTATCTGTAACAGGGTTCCATACTGCTGATGCTACAACCATCCTGGACTGTGGTTCTAACACCACTGGAGATCAAAACATCTTTTTGTTTTGTTTTGTTTTTTCTTTTAAATACCCACTGTCAGAAATGAGAATCTTTTCTTACCCCAAAATGCTTCTTAAGAAAAACCCAGGGACTCCAGACTGATGTCACTGACTACTACTGGCCCTGAAGAAGTAGCCAGAGTTATAGCATTAGAGCAAACACCGGTGGCAGTCTTAACACCTTCGAGAGAAGCTGCTAGAACCTGGAGCTCTAGCTCACTCCCATGTCAGGAATCCTATGAAAACCACAGTATAAAAGTGTTCACGTTGCCAATGGCTCAACCAGGCTAGAAGAAAATGAACAGGAACATAATCCTGGAGGTGCAGGTGAATTTGCTACCAAGGCTGTGAGTGTCTTCGAGAGGTAGCACCAGCACTGGGCAGAGTTATGTCATAACCTGTTGCCACTGTTTAAAATAACAACAAAAGACAAGCTAAGGAATAAAGTTAGGAATAATAATGGTACTATGTAGCCTTCACGATAAAGCTTTGGTCCTGTCTTAGTTAGGGTTTTACTGCTGTGAGCAGACGCCATGACCAAAGCAACTCTCATAAGGACAACATTTAATTGGGACTGGCTTACAGGTTCAGAGGTTCAGTCCATTATCATCAAGGTGTGAACATGGCATCACCCAGGCAGGCATGGTGCAGGAGGAGCTGATAGTTCTACATCTTCACCAGAAGGCTGCTAGCAGAATACTGACTTCCAGGCAGCTGGGATGAAGGTCTTATAGCCCACACCCACAGTGACACACCTACTCCAACGGGGCCACACCCTCTAATAGTGCCACCCCCTGGGCCGAGCACATGTAAACCATCCCAGCTCCCCAGTTCCCCTCTATGCCTCCACCCCTCACTCCTCTTCAGCCACTCCCTTGCTTATTTGAAGTCCTAAAAGCACACGGATCTCCATGTGGCTGCTTAAAACTTAATGACACTTTTCTTGTTCCTTTGGTTAGGGTAACATTTCCCAATTATAAGATCTCATAAGGCCAGTTGATTACCTATCACTGAAGAGTGGTTCCCTGCAGACTGTAAAACCGATCATCTATAAGGACTCCTGGTAAGACTGAATGGCAAGACAGCAGGGTCAACAGAGATTCACTCTACACTCTCCACTTTAAAAAGGCCATGCGGTTTTATGGAGATCATTCCCCTATGTATATACAAATATGTACATGCACACATGTACCAACTCCCTACCTCTGGTATTCTGAAGTAGCCCAATCCAGATCACCCTATCTTATCAGTGCTACCTCCCACACTGTGGTTTCACTCCTCCCCTTCTACATTCACATGTGAGTGAGTTCACGATGCTAAGAGTGACTTACACTTCCACACTCTAACCCAACTGTCTGGTCAGATCCTGCATGGCCACTGAGGTTCATCCTAAATCCTTTCCTTTTCGGCTCAGACTTATATATTTGGGTATGCTGACTTCATCTAGCAGAGAAAACTATAAGGTTATAAGAGAACAGACATGAATTTGGGTTGTTGTCTCCTATTCTTTAATGGCTTAAACAACTACTGTCTTACACTATGCGTGTCTGTGGGTCAGGAGTACAGTTCTTCTATTCTGACCAGGCTTGGTAGATATCAGTCCTCTTCGTGACAGTGTGCTGTAGGTTCCGTAGTTTTGGGCGGCTCTCTCAGATCTCTGTTGCCTTTCTTGGATCAGTAGCTGACTGGACTCTGGTTTGTGCAGGCTCTCAGGCTACAGCAGGACTTGGAGAGCTTTGCACATGTTGGCTGAGCCAGCCTTGGAACGAAGGCATATGGTTCTGCAGGAACCTGGCTCCAAGAGTCTAGGTCAAGAGTCTCTCTTCCATGGTTCATGCTTTTGATCTAGCCAAAATAAGCATTTCCAGAAAATTACAGTTTTCCTGATCACAAAAGAGGAAAAACCTCTTACACAAAAGCAGCACAGACTTCAACTGACTAGAGATATAGCAGGGCGGTGTGTGTCCACCTTCCCAGGAAAGCCACCCACCATTCCTCAGATTCTCCTTCTCTATCATTCCAGACACTATTTACTCCAGATACATTTCCTCACCTGAGCCTTTACCATGCTACATCTCCCTTGACCTGCCTTCTGTGCCCCAGTCCTACTCTTATACTGAGTGCAGAAATACCTTTTGCAAGGTGAGTTCCTGTATCACTAACCCTGGTCCCAGCTGATACAATCGGAAGCTTGGCTTCCTCCTGGACTTGTGGCTCTAAGCAAAAACCAGAATGCCAAGGTCAGAAGAAGAAAAGATGCCTTCCTCTCTTCCTAGGATTCTTTGTTTCCTCACAGAGAAGGCACTGCCTCTTGGACATGGCAGTATGCTTACACGGCCTTACCCCGTCAAACTGATGGCTCACACTAACCTACCAACCGCTTGTCTATTTCACTGAAAATTTTGCTCATCTGCTGAGCCTCTTCTTCTACTGTGTAAGCTCAACCAGCCCTCTGGACAGCTAAAGCTTCAAGGAAACAGAGTGTCCTACTTCTTGGCCTTTCTTACCTCCCATAGGCCAGGCTATTCTGTTGTCTGTGCTACAGCCACACCTAGATTTCCCCACCTGTGTAACAATTGCAATGAGTATCAACTATTCTTTTCTGATCTCTACTTCCTGTTCTCACAATTGTAACATCAGGTTGCCCCAAAAGCACCCATTTTTCTATCCATAGAAAGTGCAAGTTGACTGAAACTTCACTTTTGCATTCAACATCTTACACCATCACCATACTTGCCCTTTGACCAGCTGTCTTTCCATTCTTTATTGGAAAATGTCAGACACTGTGTTGCCCTAAACAGCTGCGGTCTTAGTGCCTCCCATGTCTGCTGACCTGGAATGAAAAATATCACACAACCTCAAATAATAATTGTTCTTTAGATCCAACATTTTGGTTCTTTCGTGGCAATTCTATCCCTTTGTCTACTCTAACTCCCAAAGCTTAGAAGTCTGATTTATTCCCAATAATTTTGGGGGGGATGGGGGGAAGGAGGAAGGGGAGCAATTCTCATCTCAGACTAAGATAGGTTTGTTCCTAGCTTTAAGTTGACTATTCTCAAATCAGACACACCCCAAATATCAATGAAAACTGCTATGGTGGCATTGAACTGGTTGGTGCAATGAGTGGAGCCTGTATTATTTGTGTGTCAGACAAAGCTCCTTTAACAACATAACAATCTGACCTGATATCCAAGTCACAGAGCCAACTATACAAAGAACGTCACAGAGCGCTTTCCACAATGGTGTTAGCAGAGGCACTGCTGTGGATAGGAGTTCAGAATTTGGGAAACAATGGGAAAGTCAGGATTGTTACTTACACTAGCAAGAGAAGGAATATAATTATTGCCACCAACCTGGCCTCTGAGGATAAACACTGGCTTAAAATCGGTGGTGGTGGAGTGAACGCAGATAAGCTGACAATTCATATGTATATCACTCACTGTGTGTGCAGCTTACAATTTTATGTGGACCCAAAACCCCATTTCAACCATGCTCACTTCTTACATTCATATCCATAGTCTATGGAACGAATTCCACAGGCTTTAGGAACAATATGAAAGCAGAAAATTGCATACATTTGTGAGTCTTGCTTCACCCACTGGTTGTGGGGATATTTGTCCCAAACACTGTACAGGTTGACTAAAGGATGGAGGAAGACTGTCTTTGTTGTTATAAAGGAAGAAAATGTTCCATGACTGTACATTTGTATACAACCATGCCTGTCTTTCTCCACTGCTCCATTTCTAGCTTAAAATATAATCACTTAACAATGTTTAGTTGTGGTTGGGGCACAGAAATACCCTGTTTTCCCTCCCTTCAGTGAGCAAACACTGTCTCTTTATTCTGTTTCTTCGGAATGAAACTGTAGCCATAAAAATGTACTCTGACCAGTGTGCTGACAGATCACCCTCAGGGCTAAGTGTGGAATTTCTCAGAGCAGATACAAGAATAAAAGTCTTGGATATAATTTATTTGAAAATATGAAAGTAGTTCAGAACATGAGATCACTTTTGGCAGCCTAAAAAAAGAAACAGAATTGGCTATTGTGCTCCCAGCATGCAAAAACACAGTCAGCCCTCTCAAAGCCCAGCTGAAGGTCACAGGAAAAAGTCAGGCCTGGGGAAATTGCTAAAAGAAAGGGAAGAGAAGAAAAGAAAAGGAAAAACCTATCCAATCCCATAAAATTCCAGCCTGCACTGATACTCACAGGAGTAGGAAGAAGGATGACACTGTGACATAGTAATGTCACAGCAGTTAATCGTCATGGGAAAGGGGAAAGGATCATCTGGGAAGGGGCAAATCATAGCCAGAGTTCAAGTGCATGTTTTACTTTTGTTCCATGTGACTTTGAATAATTACCAAGTAAAAGGAACATTTTTTATTCAAGCGTCAGAAAGAATGACTAAGAAAAACTGGGGGATAAAGATGGGTTTCTTGCTTTGTGACATGCTTGAGAATCTGCGTCCTTATGCTCATCAGGACATAAAAGTCCAACAGAACTATAACATGTGATAATAAAATTACAAATGGCCACTCTCCTCTACAGCTAATGTAAGCTGACCTCCAGAACAAGGAGCTGACATGGATTTCCAATGAGAACCAGGCTCCTACTCATGGCGGATACCCTGGGGAACGGAGCTTTCTTTTTTTGTTTGTTTGTTTGTTTGTTTTTTGTTTTTCGAGACAGGGTTCCTCTGTATATCCCTGGCTGTCCTGGAACTCACTTTGTAGACCAAGCCGGCCTCGAACTCAGAAATCCACCTGCCTCTGCCTCCCGAGTGCTGGGATTAAAGGCGTGCGCCACCACGCCCGGCGGAACGGAGCTTTCTATTTGTAAGGAAAGCTGCTGACAGAGGCCATGCATTGACTCTCTGAAGGCTGAGAATAAACTCGGGGTTTGAAAACTTACCTGCGTCTAAGCCTCCATGAAAAGACAGCACCCTCACCCCAACCCCCAGCAAAGGAAAAAGGAAACCAATTCAGAGGTCAGAACATTAGGAGACTGTAGTCCTACTATGTCGTGTTCTCAGAAAGTGAACCCTATACCCCTGATCTTTTGTTTGTTCCTATATACTTGCCTATCTTCATTCAACTGTTCATTGAGGAACAAATACAACATAGATTCAATATCTGGGGTTCTTTGATAAGGCAAGAAGCACCAAAGGAAAGGCTTTGGGGGTGATCTCTTCTGCTATGCAGGCCAGTAGAGGCAAAGCTTCAAGATCCTTGGATGTTTGTCTACTCACATTCAGTACCCAAGGCATCTTATTTTGATTCTTCTCTTTTGACCATGAAATGCAGATGCTGGAAAAATAAGCATCCACTGGCTTCAGCAACACACATGAGGAGCCTTCAGTTTGTAAAGCATTGGTCTCATGTAATAGAGCACGGTGCTTACATGATGTGCTACAGTCCTGACACCCTTCACAAATCAAGTCTGATTGGGCTTCTCATTGAAGCGATCTGACAGCTTAGCCAGAAGGCCTCCTGGGGCAAATCTTATTTTTTTTTCTTTTTTTAAACTTTTTTTTTTTCTCCCCCAACCCCCTTACCTTCATAATGGACAAAACCATGACAGAAAGCAGTCAGCTTAGAAGTGGCGTCTCCACACTTAGTTTTCTTTTTTATTTATTGTCATGCAATTGCTCCTTTAACTCACTCTATTGATCTTGAGTGGGAAGTGGAGGGGGCTGGACTGAAAGGGAGCATTTGCTTGGAGTCAGGCATCTGTGGTTTGGCCCTGAGGGAAAGAAATAAATAGTCCCAACCTAGAAGAAGGAGGGGGGCCTTGCAAAAAGAAAACAGAAGATTGACTGGTTTGCAGGAGATCCCAGCGGATTCCCGCTTACACCAGAGCATCATTTAAGCCTATGTTCTTCCATCTACCTTGTTTGCAGTAAATAGCTGCCCATTATATCAGGTCAGGCAAGTGCCGGGGCGTCACAGCTCGGTAGTCGTGATCTGCCCGCAGAGCAGCGAGCAAAGTCCCCCAGAGAGCAAGCTTGTGTGTCAAGTTCTGGAGCAGGCAAGGTTCTAAGAGACAGCTTATCTTGAGGGTGTTTTAAATGTGCAGGTTTTTCCTGCTTGGTTCACCCACACACACACACACACACACACACACACACACACACACACACACACACAATCACTCCCCTCATCTTCTCTTCCTCACTCCACACATGTCCCTCCCCGGTCATTTTTTTTTCTCTTGACAACCTGCCTGAAAGAAGACGGATGCTGGAACAGTTTTCCTGAAGCCGGCTCTAATTCCAGAAGGTACAATCCACCAAACGCAACTCTGTCCATCTTATGGAAAGGCTAAGATCCCGAGACGGTCCCATTTATTATGTGTCTTGACACTAACGCAAATATTTTCAGATGGGTCGGAGGCTGTCGCTTTACTATCCTTATGTTCTTTGCCCTCAATAAATAAGACACATTAAAGTTCTTAAAGGCAAACAAAGAACTGTACCCTGGGTACCATTTGTCCTGTGGTTGCCATGTTTAATTGAACATTTTATAGCACTCTAATGTCACGTCAGGTTCTTAATGTAACGTGTGTTCCTCTCTTACATTATCAGGGGCTAAGAACACCACAGATTCTTCCCTGGTTCCATGTGTATGAGAAATAAGATTTATCCTGTGAATGCCCCTGAATCATTTATGAGCTGCCTTATCTCACCCAGGCAATTTTATAACTTGTAAATCGTCCCCTCTGGTCTGCTGTCTGGGCTTAGTTTACTGTACACTCCCAAAATAGTATGACTATTTTCAATATAGCTAGCTAAATTTTTCTCAGTGTAGAGTTGCCTGGCATCAGTCTGCTATTCTTCCATTTATTAGGATCTGTTACAAGGCATGGAAACAATCTAGTTGGGGGTGGTGCTTTAGCATATGTAGTCCTACCGGGAGGAGGTAAAGTAAGAGGGCTATGCCCTGACTTCACACATGGGTTACAGGGTGAGGTCATTATCTTTAGAGAACACTACTCAGATAGGAACAGTGGATGAATCTCTACCTGTATAGCCCCAAACTGAAATTAGCCATGCCACAAGAAGACCTGACTAATATGGAAAAGAAAAAAAATGTTGACTAACCCAATAAGGAGTTGACAATATTTTAATAAGGGAAAAAAATGCATGAAGATCAAAGGTTAAGTAATGAGAAAACTGTGGGATGTTAGAGGTTTTTTGGTTGGTTGGTTGGTTGGTTGGTTTGGAGTGTGTGTGTGTGTGTGTGTGTGTGTGTGTGTGTGTTGCATGCATGCAAGCACACTTGCTCATGTGGGGGGGGGCTATAGGTTGACATTAGGCATTTTCCTCTGTTACTTTCCATTTTATTTTTTGAGACGGGGAACCTAGAGCTCACCATCTTGGCTATACTGGCTGACCAGCGAGCCCCCAACATTCACCTGTCTCTGCCCTCCAGTGACCAGTGCCACCATTGCCTGGCTTTTACCTGAATGCCAGGGATCTGAACTCAAGTCCTTGTAGAGCAAACACTTTACACAAAGAGCCATACCCCTGTCCCTGAAGCTATGTTGTGTCATTTTCACTGAGGGAAGCGTTCATGAACCAGATAGATGGGCATTGACTCCTTGAAGGAAAGACAAGCCAGCCTACCAGGTCCTTGCCATGTAGAGTTCTCTGTTCACATGGGTTCTGGTTGTAGCTAGCCAAACAATACATGTCTCTTTCAGGTCACCATAGACTGAATGATTGAAGAATATTTCAGGGATCTATAACAGACAACTTTATTTCACAAGTGCACAGCTATCATGGAATATTTTCTTTAAGTGTTCTCAAAGTCTCTATTTCTCTGGCAATAGACACGGCTTACTATTTGTTTCTGCCATCTGTTTATTTTAGAGATGCTGACTAGACTTATGAAAATAATATACAGTCTATAGGAAGTAGTCTTTGCTTTCAATCGGAAGCATATGTTTCATTTTTCAAGAAGATGATTTAAAGATTCAGTCATAGAACAAAGCATTTGGAGTGATGTGTGTGTATGTGTGTGTGTGTGTGTGTGTGTGTGTGTGTGTGACTGTGAGTGTCTGTGTCTGTCTGTGTGTTATTGTATTTATCCCTTCTCAAAAAAAAAACGATATAGGAAGTATCCAATCAGTTCCTAGAACATGCAGAAATAAAAATTACTATTCTTGTTGCATTTAATAATCATTAAATATATAAACTGTAACCAAAAAGTTGTGCTTGGAACTTTGTAACTATTTCAGTTTTATTTAATGTCAATCATAGATAACAAAAACAGGAAAACACACGCGGAATATTCGGCTTCATTCTTTCCACAGTATTCATTATGTGCTTACCATGTATTCATATGATAAAAAATAAGATAAATGACAAGCACTTCAGTTAGATATCCATGGAGGCTTGACTAGCAATTGAAAAACTTTAATCCTTAAATAAATACAAACATTCTCAGATTCTTAAGGAGGGTTGGTGTGGAAGTTGCTGGACTCAGTTCATCTCTGAGCCATATGTCTTAGGGAAAGAAACAGGTATATATGATTCAAGCTTTGTGGCTCAAGGGTCCGCTCTATTCCTATAGATTTCTTGAAATTTATACCAACTTCACATAGGACTGTTACTGTAGCTTTTCTTAAGCAGTTTATCACAAAAGAGGGCAGTCTGATCCATCCTTATTTCTTTATCCCTGCCAGCGATTGTCGAACCTCTGTCATTAAAATATTTTTTACAGATGAGCAACTCATATCAAGTCTATTGTAAATTTTCCATTCTCCCCAAGATGCAAATGTGAGGCACATCAAAGAAATTCAATTATAAAAACCCATTTTCATTCAGTGCACAGCATGAGAATTTATGGTAGGTTGCTATGTGCCGTGTTTCAATGAGCATAAATGAATTCCATTTCAGTCAAAGGATCAACTCTCTCCTAATAGGTTTTGACTGGACTGACACAAACATCTTGACTTACATCCTGAGAAAATACAACTCTACAAACATGCCTAAGAAATCAAGATTGTGCCAGGCACTTTAACTCATGTCAACAATCTCAGCACTTGGGGTGCAGAGGCAGGGGCTCAAGGTCATCTTGGGTTACAGAGTGAGAGTCTGAGAATCTCAAGAAAGAAATGAAGATCCTATAAAGCAAGTTCAGATACCTACATACCCTTAGATATATAGCTGTCAAACATTCATCACAAATAGATACATATACGGTAGAACAATCAAGGCTTTTAAGGAGACATTAAACTGTCCCACTTTGACTATCATTAACTAATATAGAAGCACAGAAAGATGTTTGTCATCAATCTGCTGGGCACCCATTTGCTTCCCAAGAATCCTGCTTGATTCCTGTGTTCCAGTCTTGTTCACATCCTTCAAGGCTTACTAATATATTTCTAAGGGCATTGTCTAAGATAGTCATGTTTAAAATATCAAAGAAAACTGTACCTATTTCTGTTTGAGATCTCCCTTTTTCTAAGATTCCTTGGAGCTTAGCATGTGGACTCATGACTAGAGACATTTGTAACAACCATTTTATGGGATGTGTCTGCTAAATTCTCATAGTAGCTCTATATTTTTAAACCCTTACTAACTTTTTCTAATTCGGAGTAGGATACCATAATCTTTCTCTGCTCTCAGTGAGACACAGAGCTGTGGAATGTGTTCAAACACCCCAGAAAAAAAAAAAGCACCACTGAAAGCCATATAGAAGTAGAATATCCCCACCCCTGTTCTTCATATATGTAGTAGAAAACACATAAACATTACAAACTAAAACTTATAGAGAAGTAAGTAATGCTTCTCAGTGCTTCACTAGTTTGCAGCCTATACTCCAGTGGGAAGTCTTTTAACCTTTCTGTCTAAAATAGACATGATTTTCAGTACATAATTAAAAAATGCCCATATGGAAAGAAAAGGTTAAGGTCAAAGGTGTAAGACAGATCTCCGAGGTTCCTGATGAAGCCCCATTATTGCATCTGAAGTTATTCTCCCTCAGTCATTACAGAGTGCCATGATGGAAAAAATTATTGGTGCTAACCTACAGCACAGAGCAGCAGCCTAGTGCGATTCCTCAAAGGCGAGTCGAGACATTCCATGAGCTTCTTTTATTGATTGTTGTTCCCGTGTGCCCCTCTGGGAGCGGAGCAGCAAAGAACTGTTTTGATGGGAGGAAGAGTGACCTTTTCCTTGGGAGTGTTTTAAAGCTGTGATATGCTGAAATAACTAACTGGAAGGATAGCCAAGAGGAGGGGGAAGCTTATTATATTGTAACCCATGGGGAAATGGGCATTTTTAGACTTTTCTATGAAATCAGTGGTCTGGTAAAGATCCTCAAAACTGACTCTAAAATGCTGCATTCTTGATTGCAACAAGGTGCAGTTCCTTACCTAAATAATAAAGGGGTGCATGCCAGTTCTGAAAGGCCTATGTGTGCGCGCCTGTCAACACACACAAGAGAGGTGTACTGGGAGACCGTGGGTGATAAAGAACTGTCATCTGCTTCTGCTGCCCCGAGAACATGCATCTGTGTGTCTCCAGCCTTCACTGTGGCAGACCCACAGACCATGGCACCTCCTGGATTAGCAGCTGAGGAATCTAAGCCCCAGCCTACTTTAGGCAACTTGCGTAAAGTCACACAGCGTTCTGTAGCTGATTCTGAGTTGGCGTCATAAGCAAAGGCTCCCACAATGAGAATTATAAGTTGTTACTTTCTTTCTTACAGGCAGGCCTAATAAACAGGCAATGCTGCATCTCAGTGTTTACGGATGTATAGTCTATTTTCAGAGGAAATTTTGTGTAATGTGTACTATACTTAATATGTATAATCAGCATTCTGGGGCTTTGAGTTCAAGGCCACCCTAAGCTACATAATAAAAATATTTAAAATAAAAACAAACAAAACAAAAACAAAAACACAAAAAAACAGAATTTTCTGCTTTGCTGTTAGGGCATTTGCCCTGATTGAAAAAAAAAAAAAAGTTACAGAATGGATATAAACTATTTTTGTTTTCAGTTTTCTGCTTGAGTTCAGCATTTTGATCCAAACCTTGTGTTCTTTGTTGTTGTTCAGGATTTGGGGATTATAGACACATGTTACCATATACTGATATTATTTCTCGGGATGAGAATCATCTCTTGATATTAGCAGCTGACTCTATTTTCCAACAGTTTCTTGCAGCCAATCTCCATATGTAGATCAACATGGAACATGGGTGGGGAAGGGAACAAAATCATGACCAATACATATAAGGGAAATTATTTTTCAGTTCTAGAAATTGAACTCCGTACCTTACGCCATTATACTACAACGTCATTATACTATAACGTCATTATACTACAGCTGGGCTGATTCATCTTCAGCACCCAACCATTTAATTTATGAGTCTGTGTGAGCCTGATATCTTCTTAAGCAAGTCTTTGACAGTGACTCTAGTCTCACTGTCAGCATTAATGTCACTGTGAGCACTGACCCACAGAGAGAATACTATGGACATATTGTATCAATCTCCGTAATTAAAAGCCACATCTAAAAGTATCACCATCCTTGGAAGCAGACTTAGAAACCCATAAACACTGAGAAGTGGCTTTGAGATCCATCCAAATGAATTAGAAAATATCAACTTGCCCCTTGGTCATGCAGACTTTATATGCCCCAGTACAGGGGAATGCCAGGGCCAAGATGTGGGAGTGGGTGGGTAGGGGAGCAGGGCCAGGAGGGGGGAGGGTATAGGAAACTTTCTGGATAACACTTGAAATGTAAATGAAGAAAATATCTAATAAAAGTTGGAAAAAATTGGAAAAAAGAAATGTAATATACAACTTTTAAACTGAAAAAAAAAAGAAAATATCAACTTATAATTCTCATTGTGGGAAACAAGACAAAACAAAACAAAATAAAACAAAACAGATAGAACACGGGTTTGGATCAAAATGCTGAAATCAGGCAGAAAAATCACAACAAAAATATCAAATCCACATCCTTTTGTTTTTGCCATTACAAATGGCCTATCGGGGCCAAGCATACTAGCACATACCTTTAATACCAGCACCAGGGACAGGGGGAAAAGGCAGATCTTGGATTTTTGAATTCAGCCTGGTCTACAGACTGGGTTTTGAGACAGCAAGAGCTACACAGAAAAATCCTGTATCAGGAAAAACAAATGTAAAGCTTTTTTTTTTTGTTCGTTTGTTTTTTAAGGAGGAATGGGAGTGGTCTCACTACTTAGCTGAGGACAGTCTTGAACTCATGATTCCCCTGCCTCCCACCTCCAGATCACTGATCATTCATATTAGGTAGGTTTCACATTGGACAATTTTCTCATAAGATAGGTCCTCTGAAAATGGAATTCCAAACCTATAAATAGCCCTGGTTTCTGATCAAACTTACAAAGATGAATTGAAAAGAAAGTAGCACGTGTCCAAAGGGAAGCAAATAGATGTTTCTCAGAGTTCTTCAGAAGTGGGCCTGGTCGCTGGACTCTCACAGAGTGAAGAGCGCGGGCGCTGGGACTCGTCTCTGAGTTCATGTGCCAGCTCCATGGTTTCTAACTTGCATGGCCCTGAGAAATGGCTTTACCTTTCCATATCCCAGTGTTCGAATGTCCTCTGTAATGATGATGCTTGCTACTTTATGTTGTTCTTATGGGAGTGTTTCAACAAATCCTTATCCCTTCCAGTATTGCTGGGTATAAGGTGAGGGCCATGCAAGTGCAGCCATCATTAGAGCATGAGGACTACAGTGAGGCGGGAGGCTGTTGTTTAGGTTTTGACTTTTTAGCAAAGCGGCAAGTGCAGAGAGGTCTGTGCACAAGGCTTCTATTTTACTGCCGTCTGATGAAGAGAAACAGAACCAATAATTTCTTTTAAACATAAAATGAAGCCTCCTGTAAGTGTTTTCCCTTTTACAGCCCTTGGCACACCTGTGTCTCTCTCTTTGCCTTTACGAATACTTCCTAAAGCCATATCATATCAACAGTTAAACCACCTCTCTAATTACTATTTTTGAGTACTTTCAATGTGCAAATCATGTTCTAGATTCCAATAGGCAATGATAGCTAATACAATAAAGTCCTTGTTCTCATGAACTTAATTCAGTCTCTCTCTGTGTGGAGGGGGCATATAAATCATAATCAACATAACCATATATTGAGACAAGTTCCAGGACACAAACGTCACTGTGTCCCTTGAAGGATGGAACTAAGGAAACACCAGTCTTCTGTGACAGCTGGGTGTGTAATCTGACAATAGACTGATGATATACTCTTGGAGGGTACATTGTGTGTATTTCATCAATGCTGGCATTTTAGATAATCTTTGTATAAGACAAGGATGCTGGCTACTTTCTTGTCCATTTAACACAAGCTAGAGTCATTTGGGAAGAGAGAATATAATTGAGAAAAATGCTCTTACCAGACTGGCATATAGGTAGCTTTATGGGTCATTTTCCTGATTGATGACTGATGTAGGAGGGGCCAGCTCACTGTGGGTGTTGCATCCCCTAGGCTGGTGGTCCTGGATGGGTATAGGAAAACAGACTGAGCAAGCTGTGGGGAGCAAGCCCATAAACAATACTTGTTCATGACCTCTGCATCAGCTCCTGCCTTTGGATTCCTGCCCTATTTGAGTTTCTGGCCTGACTTCCATTCATGATGGGCTAAAGTATGAGACTAGGAACTGAAATAAATTATTTTCCTCCCTAAGTTGCTTTTGCTCATGATGTTCTTCATAGCAATAAAACCCCTAACTAAGCCAACTAGCTAATATCATTCCTACCTACTTTATTTTATTTCATTCTCACCAAATTTTACAGCCCCAAATACACATTCCTTGACTGATAAATGACCAATGCCAAGCAGAAAAAAAGTCTAATCTCTCTCATATTACTGTCTTTCTGTTATGTGAGACCGATAAGACACTGGACTCTGAAATTTACATGTCTTGCTGAATTACTCTGTAGTTTTATTTGAATCTATGTGCATGTTTGGCAAGGTATGTATTTTATTAAGTATTCTTGGCACCTTAATTTTGACACTTCCATACACAAGCCATAGACCTTTTATAGTGTTTCAAACCTTGCCTTCCTGCAGACTGTGAGGCTGCTGGAGAAATCCAGACACAATAATCACTTTCTGAACAAAGCAGCAGCCAGAAGGTAGGTACCATCTTCCCATGCTGTGATGGCTATTCCTGGTTGTCAACTTGACTACAGCTAGAATGAACTACAATCCAGAAATTAAAGGTACATCTTGAGGCATAGTGGCCATGAAAAGCTTAGGCCCAGGCTAAGGTAGTACATGCTTTTAATCCTAGGCAAGCAGATCTCTGAGTTCAAGGCCAGACTGAGACAGAGCAAGCTCCTTAATCTGGGCTATACCTTCTTCTGAAAGACTACATAAAGACAGTGGGGAAAGGAATGGTTTGTTCTTCTTCATCCTCTTGCACTTACTTGCCAAAATATCTGCTAGAATCTACTTCTTCAGGATTCTGGTTTAAACAGGACACCAGCTGAAACACTTAGCCTCATGGGACTGGGTAACTACTAGATTCTTGGACTTCCCATTCACAGCTGCCCATTGTTGGGCTAGTTGGACTGCAGACTGTAAGTCATGCCAATAATTTCTCTTAATATAGAGAGACATTTCATAAATTTTATGATAGAGTACCCTAACTAATACACATACTTTAGAAAGCAAATAGCAAGACAGAGCAAAGCTTCATCGCCTTATGTATACACCTCCAAATATCTGACTGTATTACCTTATGTATACAAGTGCACACCTCCAAATATCTGTAAAAGAGAAACTTCTAAAAATAATTCTGCCATTTTAATAAATGATTATAACAACAATGGAAATGAATCTTATCTATGTGCAATTTTATCTTCTCTGGCAGCTAGATTTATTACATTAATATGTGTTGAAATTTCTACAAATAATGATTTCCTGTCATCTGGAGAGTCTTGACTTTATCATAGCAGCACAATGGGGCTGAATATAATACGATGCTTAAAAAAAAAAAAAAAAAAAAAAAAAAAAAAAAAAAAAAAAAAAAAAAAAAAAAAAAAAAAAAAAAAAAAAAAAAAAAAAAAAAAAAAAAAAAAAAAAAAAAAAAAAAAAAAAAAACCACTGTGGATCTCTTTTGCATAGGAACTGATATATAGACAAGACCTTAGCCAAACTGTGGGACTCATAGACATTGTTACTTACATGGCTTTGTTGTTATTGTTGTTGTTGTTAAGTGAGGTTAGCCTCCTTAAAGAATGAAAAGGCTCTGTAACTCTCTGCACTACGAATTGAGCCTAGGCCTTTATGTACGGTGGGTGGGCATTATGTCACTGAGCTCTGTCCTTCCTCACCACCCCAGTCATACTCATACTTATTTTTAGACAATAAGTACTTCCTTAGGAGACTGCTATACTCAACAATGCGACTCTTACTAACTTCCACAATCTTACTCATTCCACTTTCTAAACTTGCATTTTGCAAAGATATGTTTCCATTAACCCTGGACACTGAAGTCAAGGCTCATCAGAGCTTCACCTGAGTCCTAAATCCCTCCTAGGGCTTCATCACAAAAGGTACTTCCTAAAATGTTATCTTTGTCTTGGAAGCAGATAGTTTCCAACAAGGAGCTGCAGAAGACAGGATGGTGCAAAGTAGAGAAATACAGAGCTCGACATCAAAACTACTGTGTGCTTTTCATGCACGCTGTAGAGTTTCATCTCCAACAACAAAGAATTGAGTATTATTTATGAGTGGTGGGACAGTGCAATTTTGTAAAGGACTTTCCTAATTTTCTAATCCTCCCTAACTGTATGTTCTACTGCAGGTGAGCGAATTTACTGTCCTTTCTGTTTAAAACTAAGAAGAAGGCAGGACATTTGGGTAGATGTTTGTACCTCTGGGCTGGTCTGTGAGTTCCAAAAAACATCCTTTAGTGAACCTGATAATGACACAGTCCCTTATTTTTTGAGTTTTGCTTTTCCTTTTCTTCTCGTGTTAATATTATTTTGCATCCCAACACAGTTTGGAAAGTGAATGGAAAAATTGTCAAAGGAAGCATGTTCTTTCCCCAGATTGCGTTGAAAAGGAACTTCCAGTATCTGCCAGGCACATAATTAAACATGGCCTCACTCTCCCCAGAAACCTCATGTATCTTCCCAGGCTCCCTAGAGAAAGCATACCCCTGTTCTGCCATGCTCTAAAGGAATGTGTTTTCCCCTGCCTGCTTCTCTACACAGAGAGCCATATCTGTTCCAGCAGTATTTTTTTTTCATTTAATTCTGTCATTTGATAAAAATTGTAGGTTCTTACTGCATTTAATAAGATGTCTTAGTAAATGTATATATTGAATAGTTCAAATTAATATAGCAATTATCTCTTTTTTAAAACTGGTTTTCTTTTTTAGCCCTGTCAATAAATTTAAAGGCTTGTTCAGAGACAGAAATGGACACCTATAGTAGTTAATTATGACTGTCAACTTGAAGAAATTTAGAAGGATGGTGCTCTCTCTCACACACACAAGACAAACTTCTGGGAATTATACAGGAGTATTTTCAGAGGGATTTGATTGAGAAAGACAAACCCTCAATATGCAGACACCATGCCATGGATTAGTGTCCAATGAAAAGGGGCCTAAGAAGCAGATTCATCTCTCTGTGTGATTCCACACTGCAGATGATGCTGTCTTAACTCTTGCACTGCCACAACTATAGCCACTCTCACCACCACGCCTTCTTTACAGGGATGAACAACTACATCCTCAACCTGTGAGACAAAGTGGAATGCTTTCCTCAAGTAATACAGAAGAAAACTGGCACCAAAGAACGGGATTGTTGCTAATAGACCTATCATTGAGGTTTTCTAAGTCTTTGAAAGTCATATGCAGGAGAACGTGAAAGAGGTTGGAGCAGTGGGCTACTTAAGTAGACAACAGGAATGCTGAGTAAAATGCAGTTGAGGCCTTGATCACAAGGTTTCAGTCTATTGAGACCCGAGTGAGAGACCTTCTCCTGTTGTATCCTATCAAAGAATCTGGCTAGAATGTCCTAGAACTCTAGAATGATGCTTAATTCAAAAGTAATGGGTTAAATCCTATGGTGGAGATAATTTTCAAGATAGCATAGCATTCAGGCCTGGTTATCTCTCAACACTCTTTTCTTGGTCTACAGTAAAAGGAATGAAGAAAGATAGCAGAAACGTGCACTTTGGTGAAGAAAATGACCGTTAGTGAGTTTCAAGTTGTAGCCATGACAAGTGCAAATGCTGTTAAAGAGATTACCACCCTTACTAGGCATGGATTCTACATTTGAACTGAGCCTTGGGCACAGCATAGAAAGAACCAGGCATGTTAGTACATGGCTGTATTCTCAGCACTGTAGAGGTAGGCATAAGACGGTCAAAAATTCAATTCCAACCTCTGATACAGCAAGTTCAAGGCCAGCCTGGGATACAGCAAGACCTGTCTTAGAGAAAAGAAGAAGGGGGCTCTATTAAAAAGAAACGTGTAGCTATGTACTCAGAAAAAAAAAAAACATCAAAGATGTGCTGAGGTAAGACCCTATCCCTCTACGGTTCCAAAATTCTTGAAAAAAAAAAATCAATTTAAAGAAGAGAATTTTAACTGACAATACTATGGAAGAGAAATGACAATCTAGGAAAATGACATCCCAAGTTTCTCCTCCAAGGTACCCAAGAGCTGCTGAAACTATTTCAGGATGACCATGCTGTATCTCAAGCTGTCAGCAGAGCTTAACTGAAGCATCTACACGGGACCAGGTTTGCACAGAAACCAAGTACCACCTAGGGAATCAAAAGCTGCTGACTTCACAGAAGTAAAGAATAGAATGGGCCCGGCATGGTGGTACAAACAGTTAATCCCAGCAGTTGGGAGGCAGAGATAAACTCTGTCTTTGTGAGCTTGAGCCCAGCATGATGTATATGGTGAGTTCCAGGACAGCCAGAGCTACAGAGTGAGACACTCTCTCAAACAAAAACAAGCTGAACGACAACAGAAAGAGTAAGATAACAGTCACCAAAGCCTGGGGAGAAAGATAGGGAAAGGTCGAGCAATGGGTTCAACGTTACACTTGGGTACAAGCAGGAAGCTCTGATGAGCTTCTGCACAGCAGAGAAAGAGGAGACAACAAGTACCCTGGACACTGCAAAAAGCTAAGAGAAGAGATTTTGAATGTTCACAACAAGATGAAGCAGTAAATATCTGAAGAGAGAGGTTTAACCTTATTTAAACATTATGTAGAGTATACATGCGTTGAGACATTAAGAAGTCCATTCGAGGACTAAAGAGATGACTCGGTGGGTCTGGCAGAGGATCTGATTTCCATTCCCAGCACCCACATGGCAGCTCATAACTGTCCGTGAATCCAGTGCCAGGGGATCTGATGCCTTCTTCTGGCCTCCACTGGGACCAGGTACAAAAATGGTACACATATATGGAGACAAAACACCCATATTCATAAGTAATAAAATAAGATATTTAAAAGCCCATTTGGGTGAACAATTTTTGGTGGGTTTTTTTTTTGTTTTTTTTTTCTTGTTTTTAATAAGTTGGAAATAATCTTTTATTAAAAGTTGAAGAAAGGTCCTCATATCATGAAATGGCACTCCGCTGTGCCCTCCCAATGCTAGGACACACAGAAGGCTCTCCTAGGTCTTCCAGAAAGAGGAGGCCCTCTCTACCCTTCCTCTCTGACTTAGACACAGAACCAGAGTGTGACTTCCTCTGCAGCGATCTGCCTCTTCACTCACGGTGGCACTTTCCTTTTTTTATCTCCCAGGGAAGACAGCACCTGTTGTGTTTTTATGTTTCACTTACATGTTCTAATTTAATGTAAATATCTTTTACAGTAAAAACCCTGGGGTTGTGGTAAGTAAAATGATGAATGTGGTATTTGTTAAGTCCTAGGAGAAGCAATGTTATTATCGTAGCTGGTAAGACCATTTAATTGAGCAGTAGATCTATCCTGTTAACTTTCTTTGATACATGTTTTATTTCCTATGTTATTGACAGCAGAACATTTGCTCACTTGAAAGGGACACAGTTCTGTTTCAACTTGATATAGGAAAGTGTTACCATTATGAACCTTTTTTGTACTACGATGCTGAACTCATTTTGCTTACACAAAGAAAGAAACTTCAGCCTGACACCAGAACTTCAGAATTCAATGTAAATGGACAGTTATATACAAGACGAAATGTTTTATTGGTATAAAAGAGGATGGAATTTGTGGCAATAGTAACAAAAAAAAACTTCCCTGCCAAATCAACTCTATGCAGGAAATTCTGCATAGAGTCCAAGTATTTTTTCATGAACAGCTAAAACTGAAGATAAAAGGAAGTCACTACACACTAGAAATGAAAAGGAAATTCAGGGGTCTTAATGAACCTTTAAAAGTCCTTAGAGGTTATCAGATTGAAAGAGGATCTGCTGGATCCTATAGCCTAGAGCCCCAGGAGAAGGCAGAGTCTTAACAACTGCAAAGGTCAGTAGGGATGGCCACAGTTGGTACAAAGCAGATAGCTAGTAATAGGCTCCCTGCTCTTCTCAAAGGTACTTAGAATGTTAATGTTACCATATGCCATAACAATTCCCTATGAGTCAACAGTTTATAAAGCTTACAAAATATGTTCTCTAAACGCAACAGTATCTACAACCAATGCACACAAGCCATGGAATCCTTGCATTTTCCAACAAGAAGAAATTATCCATTGTTGGTGGGAATGCAAGCTGGTTCAACCACTCTGGAAATCAGTCTGGCGGTTCCTCAGAAAATTGGGCATAGTACTACCGGAAGATCCTGCAATACCTCTACTGGGCATATATCCAGAAGAAATTCCATCCGGTAATAAGGACACATGTTCCACTATGTTCATATCAGCCTTATTCATAATAGCCAGAAACTGGAAAGAACCCAGATGTCCCTCAACAGAGGAATGGATACAAAAAAATCTGGTAATAAATGTGTTACCTCATGATGAGTCGATAATTTTTGTTATTTATATACTTTAAGGATCCGTTTACCTACCTAGACCTCCGGTAGTAGGACTCACTTCATTGGGTAAGTGTTTTCTTGAGTGTATTGTACATGAGTGACTATACACCTATAATCGGGTCTTTGGATCTGATGGGTTCTATGTTCAATGATTTGTCATGAAACTCAAGAAGAAGGAAGATCAAAATGTGGACATGTCACCCCTTCCTAGAATTAAGAACAAAGCACACATTGAAAGAGTTACAGAGATCATGTGTGAAGCTGAATCCAAAGGATGGACCCAATGACTGCGGCTGTCAGGGATACATCCCACAATCAGCCACCAAACATAGACACTATAGCATATGCCAGCAAGATAGTGTTGAAAGGGCCCGGATATAGCTGTCTCGGGGGAGACTATACCAATGCCTGGCAAACATGGAGGTGGAAGCTCACAGTCAGCTATTAGATGGAACACAGGGTTCCCAAGGAAGGAGCTAGAGAAAGTACCCAAGGGGCTGAAGGGGTCTTCAACCCTATAGGTGGAAGAATAACATGAACTAACTAGTACCCCCTGAGCTATGTCTCTAGTTGCATATATAGAAGAGGCTGGCCTAGTTGGCCATCATTGGGAAGAGAGGCCCCTTGGTCATGCAGACTTTATATGCCCCAGTATAGGGAAACGCCAGGGCCAAGATGTGGGAGCGGGTGGGTAGGGGAGCAGGGCCGGGAGGGGGGAGGGTATAGGGAACTTTCTGGATAACACTTGAAATGTAAATGGAAAAAATATCTAATAAAAGTTGGAAGAAAAAAAAAGAAAGAATCACATCCCAAGTCAAAATCCCTTGAGAAACTAAACAATATTTTTGATAGAGTCCAACAAATTGTATATATTAAAATCTGAGAATGTAACTAAAACGTTGTTTAAAGACATTCATAGTTCTAAGTTTAGAATATTAAAAACATTAGAGGAAAAAGGCTAAAAAAAATCAATCAGTAAGAAATTCATCTTGAGATGTTCAAAAAAGAAAAAAAAAAAAAAAAGCCTATGTATCCAAACACATGCAGAGAGAAACAGCGAAGCCATGAGGAATAAAGAAAAATGTGCATTGCAAGACAAAACTAAAAGCAGCTCCTTAAAAAGATGAATTAAAACTTAAAATCCTCTCAAAGCCATGGAGGAAAATAAGAAAAATAATAAGTAACCAACAGTTGATTACTGTTAGGCATTAAATAGAATCCATACTATTACAGAGCCTGTGGAATATATACATATGTTCTTTTTTTAATAATTAGGAGCTTGTTCCCTTGATGAGTAATACAAATAGCACTTTATCTCCCTTTTATCATTTCCTTCACACAACTTCAGTTTGACTGAGGAGACTTAATAAAGAAACTAAACTGAACTACTTTCTATAAAAACAGGTGGCCAGTACTATAGAATTCCCACGGTCCATTGGCCTTTCAACAAAGTTATGGACATGTTATCTATATGTATGTATGTATGTATGTATGTATGTATGTATGTATGTATGTCTATCTATCTTGCTACATAATCATGAAGACTATAGTTCAAAGCCACACACCAACATAACCAGCCAGGCATCCAATACACATCTGGTATCGCAGCTGTGTTTAGGGAAGGTGGTGTAGTACAGGGGCTGGGGAGACTTGATGACTTCAAGCCTAGCTAAGAAAACATAAGTCCCAGGTTTAGAGAGAGACTCTGCCTCAAAGGAATAAGTAGAGAGTAACAGAGAATGCCTGACACTTTTACTCCATGTGTTTACACAGGCACCTGCACCTTCACATATATGTGCAAATACTTGCAAAATGTAAACACACACACACACACACACACACACACACACACACACACACACACACACAAAGTAAATAAATCTTAAGAATTGTCAGGCTCACTAAAACCAAGGAGAATATAAGTGGAGCTATGACAACTAGAGCTAGTGAGCTATTCAGAGTAAGATCCCTGAACAAAAGAGCACAACACACAGAGTATTGTATTGTACAAAATTAATTTATTGCCTACCTAATGAGTTAATCAAGAAGGAAGCTCTTGTGTTAAAGGTTCTTACAACCAAAAGAGTCAAGAAGGAAACACTTAGCCTGATGACTATGTGTTATCATTTATGGTTTAGTTCAGAGGCTGTAAGCTGTTCCAGCCTCACCCATCTGCAGACTCTTTGTTACACATACTGCTAAAATCCCCCCAACCTAAAGCAGATCCGTGCATCTCTGACACTCTGTCAAACTTCCCAGTTGGCCAGATTTCTAGATGATAGCAGGCCCATCCCCACTTCCTCAAGGACACATACAAGTTCTGGTCTCAAGGTTTCACTCTAAGACACCAGAGAGCTACTAACATGATGGGCACACCTCAACTCCTATGGGCTACTCACCAACCACATGGCATGAAACCTGTCCCTTCCTCTGTCACCTATAAGAAGGGATGCCTCTCTCCATATGCACTGCCCCATGGGCCTCTCAACAAAGCCACAGACATACTGTATGAATGTATGTATGTATGTATGTATGTATGTATGAATGTATGTATGCATGCATGCATGCATGTATGTCTATGTCTGTCTGTCTTTCTGTCTATCTATCTACCTACCTATGGCATCGGAGGTTTGAACCCTCCTTAGAGGCCCTGCCATACTACAGTTTATGGTATTAATAAATCTCTCACCCTAAAGAGCAAGCCATCTCAGACCCACCTGAAACCCAAACTCCACACCTATCAATTGCAAAGTAGATACTCATCCTCAAACTCATCAAGATTTAGACATTAAATACGAGCACTTTTGGGACACCAGCCATTCCTCATTTTTCTATGTATTAGAAAAGAACTAATAAGATCCAACACTAATATTGACTCATCGTGACAAATGTACAATAATAATGCTAGTTGCTAGCCAAGGTGGGAAATGAAGAGATGGGAATAGAGTGCTATGGGGTTCTCTACCCTACCTTCTTAACTTCTCTGTTGCTTCAAAGCTCCTAGGAAGTAAAAACTCTACTTAATGAAACATTATAAATGAACAGTATGAATGCTATAAACTATGGATAAAATACAGAGACTGACAAATTTAAAGGAAATAATCAAATTTTTTTAGAAAAGCTCATCTTGTACAAAATGACATTAGAAAAAATAAGAAACAGAACATGGGGCATAGTGGCACATGGCTTTAGTGAATCTCTGTGAGTTCAGGACCATCCTGTCTATAGAGTTAGTTCTAGGAAAGCCAGGGCTACATGGAGAACTTGTCTCAGATAGCGAGAGACATACACAGACATACAAAGAGACACAGAGAGACAGAGAGAGAGAGACAAAGAGCCAGAGAGCCATAGACAGAGATACAGAGACAAAGATGAGATAGAGACAAAGTATTAGTTTAATAATGTAATTTAAAGTAAGCTTGTAACTTAAAATCTTGCTATTAACACATTGAGCCCTGAGAAGAATGGTGAATGATAGCGAATATTAAAGAATTAGTCCTATCCTTCACACACGTACAAATTATTCCAGAATAACCCAGAAAATACGTGTTCTCACTTGTTGTCATTCTGCAAAACTTGAGAAGAACATTACACAAAGGGGAACCGTAGAGCCATCTTACTAGTCATAACACAGGCACAAAAAAAGTCCTAAAATGTTAACACACTGAACCCAATGATTCACGGAAAGATTATCAAGGCGTGACTTGACTAATTGTCTCACCATCTGGAGACAGAAGGCTAGTGAGAGGCCAGCCTGGGCTAAGAAAGAAACAAACAACAAGCATATCTACAGTAAACAATATAATCATCTTGGTACATTCATAAAGCCCCTGTTTGTGATCTAAAGAATATTTTTAAACTTCTAGTAAATATTTTTACTAGAAGGAAAAAACCCTTATCCTAACAATGTGTATATATAAGAAAATAAAAACAGCTGGGCACAACACCACAAGTCTCTAATCCAAGCACTTAAGAGGCTGAGGCAGGAGGATCACAGGCTTGAGATTAAGATCCTGTCACCCAAAATGCAAGAGCTTAGAATATGCTAAACTACAGAATGCTCATCTGCATGTGGCTGGGGATTTAAGCCCCAGTATTGGAAACAAATAAACAAAATCCAGAAAATACAGTATTAGAATTAATAGGCAAATTTTCTAAATCATTAGGTCTAAGATTAAAACATAAAATGTAATTTTTTTGCCTATGGGGCCAAGAATAAACAAGTCCAATTTTTTTGTTGTTGTTTAAAGATACTACACCTGATACTGTTAACATTCCTAGATACCTAGTTGTAAAGTCTTATAGACGGTATAAAATACTACTGAAAGAAATTAATGAAAAATTCTTGGAGCTGTCTGAATTGATAGTATATTCAGTAATGTTTGAATAATATTTTTCCAATTATCAAGGCAACTATTTTAGCACAAATCAAGTGTTCTTTTGCTGATTTAAAATGTCATGTTTCAGGAGCTGGAGAGTGATTGGCAGTTAAAGCCACTGGTGGCTCTTCCAGAGGATTCTAGGTCAATTCCCAGCACCCACATGGCAGCCCACAACCATCTGGGATCCCAGATCCAGGGCATTTGATGGCCTTTTCTGGCTTCACCAGGTACCAGGCACATACATGGTTCACAGACCTACATACAGACAATCATTAATACACTAAATACATACATACATACATACATACATACATACATACATACATACCTACATACATATTTAAGCATCACATTTTTCATAGTTTTATTTCTTTTTAATGATCCTTCTGATTAGCTCAAAAAAACAAAACTACTTTAACTATTTTATAAAATAAGTTTTCAAAATTTTTAAGGGTCTAGAGAGACTGCTTGTTGGTTAACAGTGTATAGTGCTTTTGCAGAAGAATAGAGGTTGGTTCTCTGTACCCACATGGTGGCTTATAATTGCCTAACTCCAAGAGATCCAGTGGTCCCTTCTGGCTTCTGAGTGCAGCAGGTTTAAATGCTGACAAATAGTCAGACACAGGAAACAAAAATAGATATTATTTTTCAAAATACATTTAACAACTAATTGAGTTTTATTAGCTATTCATGAATTGGCTAGAACCCTATCTTTAAAAAAATCCCATTGGGCACAAATGATCCAAATACTATAGAACAAAAAGAAACGTTGCTTTATGCCATGCTACCTCAAGTATCTCCTTGTAAGGGGCTTCTTGATTCATCATGCTTGCAAAGGTTCATTGGGCTCCTCCCAATTACTTGCTGTGAATTTCCTGGATTTGATGGCAACTTTCCCTCTTTGGGGACTTTTATTACTTTGGTTATATAGCACTTTGTATGAAGACTTGATCTTGGTTTGGTTTGTTGTAGTCTAGAAGAGAAACTCGTCTCAAAGAAATGGCCTCATAAATTTTATTTGACATAATTTCATAATACATTTCCTATCTAATAAGACAATCTCACTGTCGTGGAATTTTCTAATTTCATGGCCATTACGGTGTGTTCTGTAATTCTGCTGTTACTTCTCCCTCAAACTAATAGAATTTTCTACTGGAGTCAGAATAGAAATCTGCTTGTTAACTTTAAGAGAGAGGAAATGTGGTTTGTTCATGCTGCACCTTCCATTAAGGACAACAGGTTATACATGGTAGCTTTTTTTTTTTTTTTAGTTAAAACTAAGTCAGATTTTTATTTTTCTCCATAGACCACATCATTTAATAATAAAAAAATAAAAATAAAAATTGAACAAAAGGAAAAGGTGGCTATAAAGTGGAACCAGAGGGCAAGAGGCTGCAGGACAGAGAACCAGGGAACTGCAGGGCCTGGGACCCAGGAGAGGCTGATTCAGCTTATAGGTGACCCAGTCCTGGCCCCAGCTGTTCCCAAAAGGCTGTGAGTACCAAGGGAGGTGGAACGCAGGATGGAGGGAAAACGAGTGTGGGACACTGGTTATTCCCACAGACGGCCACATCTTCCCTTCATAGCCTAGCTCTTCCCTCTCAGACTTAACAGGAAAGAGAATCTTGAAATCACTAACTCTCTCAATGTAATAAGAATGTTCGACAGAGTGAGTTCCGGGACAGCCAAGACTAAACAGAGAAACCCTGTCTTGAAAAACCAAACCGAAAAAAAGAAAAAAAAAGAATGTTTACTAGTTCATGTATGTAGGTTTTGACTTAGAAAAGTCCCTAGTTAAAAGTTGTAGCCCCATTACTTGTTATGTGACCATGGTATGAATGGCACAGTAACTCATAAAAAAGAAAAAACCAAAAATCTTTTTCCTTCTTTTTTCTGCCTTTTGTGTGTGTATGTGTGTTTTGTTGGCTGTGGTGTATGCATGTGTGTTATATGTGTGTGTTATATGTGTATGTGTGTGTTATGTGTGTGTATGTATATGTGTGGTGTGTGTGTGTGTGTGTGTGTGTGTGTGTGTTTTGGTAGTGGTGGTGGTGTATGTGTATGTGTTTGTGTTATCTGTGTATGTGTGTTATATGTATGTGTGTGTTATGTGTATATGTGTGTGTTTTATATGTATGTGTGTTATATGTGTGTGTTTGTTATGTGTGTATGTATATGTGTATGTGTGTGTATGTATGTGTTATATATGCATGTGTGTGCACAAATATGTAGGTATGTGTGCCTGCGCATGCACAGAGGCCAATGGAGAACATCTGATGTACTCTGTCACGCCCCACCTTATTCCTTTGAGGCAGATTCTCTTCCTGAACCTGAAGTTGTTTTGTTTTTTGTTTTTCCAGCTCGTGTGGAAGTCTGAAAACCTCAGGGATCCTCCATTCTCTGCCTTCCACAGAACTGGAGTTAGAGCCACATGAGAGATCGCACCCAGCTCATTCCCTACATGCTGGTATCCTAACTTGGTCTTTATATTGTACAGTAAGCACTCTGAACTCTAGAGCTACCTGTCCAGAATCCAGCAAATGTGTAACAGGATTTTTCTGAGAATTGAATAAGATTATCAGTAGTGAGGGAAAGTGACACAACTGTACAGTGTCACCCTCAGCAGCATAAGGAGGTTCCCTAACCTCTTAGGAACCTGGCCTTAAACCAAACTAGATTTGTCGCTTCAATACAGAGGACAGGGGGTGGGAATTCAAGCCTATCCAGTTTAAAAACACAGTGGGATTTTTGTAGTTGTTCTTTGCTTGGTTGGTTTGGTTTTGGTTTCTTAAGACAAAACCTCTCTATATAGCGCTGGCTGTCTTAGAATTTAATGTAGACCAGACTGCTGGAACCTACAGAAATCCACCTGCCTCAGCCTTTGGAGTGCTGGAACTGAAGGTATACACCACCATGCCCAGCCAGAGAATAGGCACAAGGAGAGAATCCACCCCGAGAAGTTGTCTGCCGACCCCTACATGTACACCAGCACTCGCACACACAACTTAGACAAATAACTTTTTTTTCAGTTCTAGAGAAAGCATCTTGTTATGGTGACCCAGGTATGCAACCCTATCACACAGGAGGTGGAGGCAGGAGGAGCCAGGGTTCAAGAACAGCTTAGCTGAGTAACAAGACTCTTGTCCAGGAAAATACCCCACTCCAAAAGGGGGGACTACGAGATGCCAGCCCCTTTTATGTTATATTTCATAGGCTCAAGAGTTATGAAAATCAATCAATCAATTACTTAATTAACTAAGTAATTTAAAAGAAGATGACATTTAAAGAAAATCAAATGGAAATAATTTCTGGGTGAAACACCTCTAGATTAAATCATTCTAAAGAAAAGAAAGACTCTTTATGATTTTGTCAGGGTACAGGTTAAGCTCTACCTATTAACAGGCACACAGAAATTTCAGAAACTGAGAAATCCACAAAGCTCTGCAGAGGTTTGAACAGCAGAAAGAGGGTAAGGAAACTGGAGTCTGGCCAGCCGCAGCCCTGGGTAGTCCTCACCCCTCTAACAGAGCCTGTTCTGTGTTCTTACACAGGGAGCAAACAAGAACATGCTGTCTTCTGATTAGGCGTGAGGCAGGACCACCACCACCACCATCAGGCAGGCTCATTCCGCATTCAAGGTGGGCTGCTGTACAACAATTTGTTTCACAACCAAAAGTTGACAGAACAAATCCAAAACATTTCCATGGACGTGTTTACATGAGCCGCGATTGGCATCCGCGGTGGGTCTGACGGTGCGCCTCAAGTCCCTTATGCTTTTTGTAACATTTTCAAATTCATCGCTGTCTTCCCGATGACAGGAAATTCAGGTCTGCCTTCCTCCTGGGAGATCTTTATTCACAGACAAGTCAAAAACCCTTGACAAAAGGCAACCAAGGGAACTTGTTGACCTTTTAGCTGTCTGCCTAACATCAGGGCAAGTATTGTTGCCTGATAAAACAAGAAATTCAATTTAAGGGGAAATTTAGAAGGTATTTGAGGCATTCCTGTTTCATTTTACCTCTCCGGCTGTCTTTCAAACTGAGAACGAATGTAAATAAACAAGAGCCTTGCTCCCTTCCGAGGATTCAGTAACAAATATCTGGTCTCACAGCATGATGTAAATGAGACATTGTCTGTCTCCTTGGTTATTCCCTGCTTCCTCACCCTTTTCCATGTGCACACGTACACACACATTCACACTGCCCGGCACATAAATTACTTACACCAAAGCCTCCCGTCTTTGATATCATTCACTTTACCCACACCATTTGTTACATCTTGAAAAGCTATATTCATTCATAATTAGGGGGAAAAGGACATCCAAATAATGCATCATGAAACACTCCTTATTCGTATTATGTATCCAGACTGAAAACGGTCCAATTAAAGGCTTGTTATGCTTTTAATTATACAGTGGCTTACATAGTTTGTCATTTGATTTTAATACATATTGACTAATGAAAATATTTTCTCTCTCTCTCTCAGAGCTGATGAAACACTCATTCAGCATCAGTGATTTCGTTACTGCCAGGAATTGTGCTGGGATTACAAAGTCAAATAAGACAGGCCACGCCTCCAAGAGGGAAGAGCCTAAAGGAGGACGGACAGCACAGGGCAGATCTAGTTCACCAAAGAGCCTGAATCACATCCGTGCCTTTTAAGAGGAACCTCTCCTCCACATTTTGCTTAATAGCATCTCATGTTTCCGTAATTTCTACAGAGACCTCATATTTGAATCTGCTCCTGCTAAAATCAGCACTTCTGGGTAACATAATAATTCAAGGCACGACTGAGGTACCTTGTGTGAGTCTAGAAGTGAGAACGAAGAGGTCTTAGATCTATGAAGCCTTACTTTCCAAAAGCCAGTTGGAGCTGTTATGAGACATAGTACAAGATGCTAATAACCTTCTTTAGGATTATCAATTACTAAAAGAAATGTACTGCAGATGCCTGCACCAGAGGACTCCTGCCTTCTGGGGAGACTTGGGTTACCGTCTGTCTTTCATCTTTGTACCCTCTGTGCCATAAATCTGCTAGGGTAAAAATCACTCTCAGTCTCCAACCAAAAACCAAAACTAAACAAAATGAGACATGCACATGGTGAGCGAGCGCCGAGCTGGAAGACAAAGCTTTCAGGATCTGGTCCTCATGGGAAACCTGATTCTTAGCACAGAAGTGCCTGGATTCGAAAGTGAGATTCGTGTCAAGGAGCAGGTGCATCAAGTCCCTGTTTGCCCTCTCTAATTCATCTACTAAATGCAGACTTCTGTTCCAATGGATTAACCCAATGTCAAATACTCTATAGAGAGAGAGAGAAAGAGAGAGAGCATGGGCCACTCACTCCAAAAGCCCTTGTAGGCAGCTCCCAGAGGCAACTGTCCTACTGCATGTAGCACGGCAAACAAGACACTGGCAAAATGAGCCAAACATCACTGCATACACATCCAGTCATTTATAAGGTTGCCAAAACACCACCACAACCGCCACCCCTTAATATTCTTGGGCTCAGAGTGTTGGGATTACAATGTCTGCATAGTTCCCCAGCTGCAGGACTTACAACTCAAGTTTCCTCTCACATATCACTTACTTTCCAGCCTATAGCAGCAGTGTGGCACGCATTGAACATTGCTTATTATGAGCCCAGGCACCAGACTGAATGAAACACACACACACACACACACACACACACACACACACACACACACACTGGATGCTTTACCAAGGTCAACATCATATGTTCTTATTTTTACGACATGACATTTCTGGACACGTATACATACACAGATCTTTCTAAAACTGAAATGGGTTTTGCTAACAAGGAGTGATTACTTAAAATGTGCACCACGTTCCAATTATTTTCTATTTATTCTACTTGTTAACTGAATTGAAGTTTTGATATAGTTGATTTTATGGCACGAAGATTCACTATGTATGGTTTAAAAGTCAACTATGATATATCCACCCATTCCAACCTCGTGTGTGTGTGTGTGTGTGTGTGTGTGTGTGTGTGTGTGTTAAATATATTTTTACTTAGTAATAAGGCTCATATCCAAGAGCAACCTCAATCCCTTTAATTAGTCACTGTGTTGATACATTAGACTCTGGCTGTCACCACCGATTCTTTCTGGCATGGCATGAGGCCTGCTTACCCTGAGCCCACACTGGAATTCCATGTTCCGTTTCTACTTTTTCATCACATTTGTGGTTACAGTTACCAGCAAAATAGGTAATTGTATGAAGATCACAAGGGGACCATACCTCCCTCATTCTTGTGTCATTGAACACAGTCCAAGGGTCTGGGTTGTCACCATTGTTTAGGACAGACTTACTGAGTAAACATTGGAGAGGACAAAAAACTACAAAGGTATTTTTTTTATTTCAACAAAGCTACCGGCCATACGATAACCTGATACAGGGAGAAATCTGAAAAGGGGGCCATTATTGGCAGAGAAGCTCAAGTCAGCAGAGGAGAGAAGAAGATATCAACTAAAACTAATAAAGAATAAAAGAAGGAATTTGATGTTTAGTTAGCTAATTTTTTAAATGGTAAGGATTTTAAATCAGATGCTTCCAGAACCATGAAATATTAAATAAAAACCCCCAGAGGAGGGGGTTTCATGGCCCCACCCTTGAGGGTGGAGCCATTCACAGTTGATGGCTGCAGAAGGAGGGAGGCAGGAAGGGAGGGATGTAGTCACTGGTAGGCTGCCTAGGCCCTGGTAGATGACCTACATCCATGAGCATATGATCAACAGTAACTGGACTTAAGAGTTACTAAATGATAACACAAAGTTAGGAGGGAAATGGGTTGTGGGCGAGCCCTGTAAGTAGTCAAAAGGAGGTAATGGGAAATAAATATGATCAAAATGTCTTGGATACATATATCAAAACTACAAAGAATAAATTTAAAATATCACCTTAAGAAAGATAGTCTTGAAAGAGCAGCTAAGAGCCCTTGTTGCTCTTTCAGAGGACCTGAGTTTGGGTCCCAAGCACCCACACCATGCAGCTCACAACTACACATAACTCCAGTTCCAGAGGATCTGACACCCTTTTCTGGCCTCAGAGCAAGCTGTACTCATATACTCAACACACACACACACACACACACACACACACACACACACACACACACAATTTAAAAATACATAAAAGAAATGTAAAAAAGAAAGAAAGAAAAGAATCTCAATGCCAATAATGGATTACCTCCTAACAAGCTGTGGGTCACAGGGGCCCCTGAAGCATTAATGAAACAATATAGTCAATACCATTTCTCTTTATTGTCCACCAGAACTAAATAGTAAGAACTAATTGCCAATGGCACCACATACTCTGGTACATGGAAAAAATCTCAATAAACTGGGCTGGATGCTTCCTCTCTGTTGACTAACCTTCATAGTCCTGGAGAGCACTGTGCAGATGATGAACCTTGTCTGCAACACTACCCACTGGACAAGAATGATGTGCCCACTGGTGCACAAGTGAGTGATGCCAGCAACCACAGCTTTCTAATTGGCTTTGAGACTGGTGAAAGGTTGGTCAGAGCCTGTGGGATAGGCCCTAGAGGGGAAGCTACTGCTGCTGCTGCTGCTGCTACTGCTACTGCTACTGCTACTGTTACTGTTTGACTCAATGGACTGATGTTCCCATCAAATTGTCTTCTAAGTAACTCCATTTATGCCTCTAAGTTAGCACTACTGTCAGCGCTGGTCATGGCTTGTTTCCGAGAGGAGTAGTGATTACAGAGACCCAAAAGTAGTCAAAGTATTGAGAGAGGTGACTGTTGGTACTTAATCAGAAACAGGACATCTCTATCATCTCTTCTGAGGCTCAGTAAAAACAGAAGAAAGAGTGAACTGTGAGGACTACAGGAAGGGTGAGATGTTGTAGAATACTTCTTCTGGACAGAGCATGACCATTGCAATTTCAAACTCACAGAAACTGTGATTCTCTGTACAAGATCCGCTCATGAACTTTCCCATCAGCACCCTGTAATGTAACAGGGAGTAGCTCAAGATGCCCCACTCCCACCTGAAGATTTATATGCAATTATGGACTGATAAGGGAATGAGAGACCTTTTCTTCAATGGTATAGCTGTTGGCAAACAACCTCTCACCAGTGCTTCTTTAACCCTAATGGAACACAGTGAGTCATAAAACAAACAAATCTCTCTCTCTCACACACACACACACACACACACACACACACACATATACAGGCATACACACCAAAACAACAATAGAAACAGACTTAAAAGCAGAAAGAGGACTAGTTAAAAAGAGAAAGGGATCATTGAGAGTGAGAGGGGACAGGAAAAGGCCACATGGCTGAATATGAATCTGTCCTGTTTGCTTCCTACTGCTATGATAAAGAGCATTAGCAAAGCAATGAGAGAAGGAAGGGCTGATTTCATCATACAGCTCACAGTCTATCATGAAGAAAAATCAAGTAGGAACCTAGAGGCAAGTACCCAGCCATAGCACCCACCACTTGTCTAGATAGATAGATAGATAGATAGATAGATAGATAGATAGATAGATAGATAGAACGATCTTCCCTGGAATGGCACCAACCTGTAGATGGGACCCTGCCACTTCAATCATTAATCAAAAAGATCCCCTACAGACTTTCCTACAAGACAATCTGACATAGACATTATTTAAATTGAAGTTCACTCTTTTCAGATGATTAGCACTGTCAAGGTCACAATAGAGTAACAAGCACACACATTATTATATATAATTAATATAGGCTAATAAAATCATAAAAGATCACAAAACTTTTAAAACAGGTCAGGTAGAGGTACATTACATTGTACCTGATATATACATATAAAGATATACATATATGTATACATACATATATACATATAAACATATATGTATAATATACGTGTATGCACATGCATACAAAAATATATTTACTTAATATTAATTTATATATAACAGTATATAATATTATGTGCACTATATAATATTCTATATATTATATTATATACTATATTTGTGATATATTATATATAATCATGTATTATGTTCATTATATAGTATATATAATATCTTATAAATACATTATAATGTATGAGTATTTAATATATGTTATAACATATAATATATAACAATATTAATAATTTTAATATATCATAGTCATTATATATTATATTATTTTATATTAAATTATACATTATAATTTACAACATGTTGTTATATCTTATATATTTTATATCTTATATAATTAATTATTATGTATAATTATTTACAGTTGTATATTATATATCTATGTGTGTTTATGTATATTTATTCATATATATTATATAATTAATTTTATATAAGTATATCATATATTATATATTAACACTAATATAATTGTCCCCAGTTATGTTCTCAGACAGGTGCTAGATAAACATCTACCCTGAACCCTTATTATCTACCTGAAATGAATCAGAGTTGTGAGATCTGTAAACATATATATATGCCCACACCACAGCATGTAGTAGCATTCACTGCTTGATTCATACTACATCTGGTTCAACACCCAAGTCCACCACAACGTTTTTACTGGTTCTCTCTGAAAACAAGTCCACTGTTCTTCAAAGAGCTCTTCCTTTCACCTTCTTCTACAGCTCTTTAAACACGTTTCATACTCAGGTAAGTGTGTTTTACTTTTAGGGACCAGTGAGATGGTGCAGTGGATAAAGACAGCTGCTACCAAGCCTTATAACCTAAATCCACAACCTGGGCCCAGAAAAAGAGAATTGACTTCTCCAAGTTGTCCTTTGACACTTGACATTCACACCCACACATACATACACATGCAGAGAGAAATAGAGAAAGGATGGAAAGATTTTATATATATATATATATATATATATATATATATATATATATATATATATGTGTGTGTGTGTGTGTGTGTGTGTGTGTGTGTGTGTGTATACACACACATATACATACAGAGAGAGAGAGAGAAGATAGAAAAGGCAGATCAATAGATAGAGAAAATAGATAAATAAGATAGATAAGGTAGGCCGGGCATGGTGGCGCACGCCTTAAATCCCAACACTAGGGAGGCAGAGGCAGGCGGATTTCTGAGTTCGAGGCTAGCCTGGTCTACAAAGTGAGTTCCAGGATAGCCAGGGCTATACAGAGAAACCCAGTCTCGAAAAACCAAAAAAAAGATAGATAGATAGATAGATAGATAGATAGATAGATAGATAGATAGATAGATAAATTTATTTATTTAAGATTTACAGTTTGTATAATATACGTACACATATCACTCAATCCTCATTATAATTCTCTGAGGTGAGAAGTATCTTACAGACTCAGATGACCTAGTCCTATCTGTGTGTTCGTGGTCTTTAGTCCAAATCATATCTTTTCAGAAATACAGCATTGGTCCCTGTTCTGTTTCAGGGTTGGATAGCTTCAGTAGATAATGGCTACATGACATCAACAGGGGCCACATCCTGGCAAGAAATTATGGCTGTTAAATGAGTTTCTCTCACTATCCATAAAGCCGTGACACTATTTTTTATTCTAGCCAACTGGAACTTTACATCTCTAGACTAAATATGGCTAAACACAGCTAAATATAGCACTTAATGTAACATATTAGTGCAAAGCTATAATCCCTGTGGGCTCTTTGTTCTTCAAAAAGATATATGTTAAAGGAGGGGGGAGGAGATCTAGATTAAAGAAAAGAAGCACACTCTGATGCAATTAATCGCTGGATACTTATTCCATAAGCAAGATTGAGAGATAAGTGCAAAAGAGCCCTGCAAAGGAGAACAAAAGATCAAGCAGTGTAGAAGAAATTACTGAAAATATAGACCTACCACATTCTCTTGGCCAACAACGACATGATTAAATGGGAGTGACCAGAACTCTTTCTTCCTCTACTCAATACCCTGCTGCTGACCTGGTCCTAACTGAAGTTCAGTCAACTCTGAATTCTGGAAAATACTTGCACCACCTCTGACCTGCAAGTCAACCTTAACTCAAACTTTACAGCCCTTATTTTTTTAATTGTATATCATAGATTCTGAGTGCACTGTGCCCTGGAAAGTCTGATCATCACTCACTGGGAGGTGGGTACCCTAGTACATGGCTCAGGTCCCCATAGAACACAAATTCACCATGGCCACTGAAGTAATTCAGAGACACATTGTCAACATGTCAAACTTAACTGTGTGCCTCAAGGTCAACTCACTGCCTTGCAGCTAAAGGTGGGATTATTCTTTCAGTTGGGACAGCTGGTTCTATAACAGAACAAAAGACAAAATGTGGTTTTATAGTTATTTTTTTAAGTTAAATACTCTTTTGAACTCTGTTTTCTTGGTTTTACACAAAATCTGAACAAGAATGGGGTAAAGAAATATAGATATATAGAGGAACAGAGAGAACATGCTTGGTGATCTACTTTATAACCATAAACTTTTATTTGCCAGATATAATTGTCTTGGAGGCTTCCTCCTGAATAAGTTCACCCTTTCTAGTTCTTTTGGAACCTTGGCTGTCTGGTTCAAGTCAACTGTTCTGGCTCAAACTCCTCTCCAAGTTGACTGATTCAATCTGGTCTTTCTCAGGCTTCTCACTAAATTGCTCTGCTTGGCCTCAAACTAACTCTGGCAATTTGTTCCAATCTGACTCCTTATTCTCTGGCTTTAACTGCCTCTGCTGATCTGCAATGAGCTGCATGAACTCAGGAAGAAATTCAACTCCACTGCACTCACTACATTGACCCCCAACTGCCTGACTCCATCTGCACTGCTCTTTTTTTTTTTTTAACTAAATTTAATTTGTAATTCATTATTTACACTCCACATTCCATTCTCTGCCCCTCCCCATCCACCCTCTGACTGCTCTACATCCCACACCTCCTCCTCCTCATCCCACCCCTCACCCAACCTGAACTCTAAACTTCCTGGGACCTCCAGTCTCTTGAGGGTTAGGTGCATCATCTCTGAATGAACACAGACCCAGAAGTCCTTTACTGAATGTGTGTTAGGGGCCTCATATCAGCTGGTATATGCTGTCTGTTTTGTGGTCCAGTGTTTGAAAGATCTCGGGGGTCCAGATTAATTATGACTGCTGGTCCTCCTACAGAAACGCCCTTCTCCTCAGCTTCTTTTAGCCTTCCCTAATTCAACAACAGGGGTCAGCTGCTTCTTCTCTCCATTGCTTTGGTGCAAATAACTACATCTGACTCAGTTGCTTGTTGGGTCTTTCAGAGAGCAGTCATGATAGATCCCTTTTTGTGAGCACTCCATAGCCTCAGTAATAGTGTAAGGCCTTGGGAACTCCCCTTGAGCTGGATCCCACTTTGGGCCTGTCTTTGGACCTTCTTTTCCTCAGGCTTCACAGGCTTCTCTCCATTTCCATTCCTGTAATTCTTTCAGACAGAAACAATTTTGAGTCAGAGGTATGACTGTGGGATGGCAACCCCTTCTCTCACTTGATGTCCTGTCTTCCTGCTGGAGGTGGGCTTTATAAGTCCTCTCTCCGTACTGTCAGGCATTTCATCAAAGGTCCCTCCCTATTTACTACAGAGCAATAGTGATAAAAAATGGCATGGTGCTGGTACAGAGACAGACATGTTGATCAATGGAATAGAAATAAAGACTCAGAAATAAAACCACACACTTACTGTCTCTTGATCTTTGACAAAGACACCAAAAATATACAATGGAAAAGGAAAGCATCTTCAATAAATGGTGCTGGTCTAACTGGCTGTCTGTATGTAAAATGAAAATAGACCCATATTTGTCACCATATACAAAGCTCAAGTCTAAGTGGATCAAGGACCTCAACATAAAACCAGGTACACTGAATCTAATAGAAGAGAAAGTGGGAAAGAGCCTTGAACTCATTGGCACAGGGGGAAATTTCCTAAACAAAACTCCAATGGCTCATGCTCTAAGATCAAGAATTGATAAATGGGACCTCATAAAACTGGAAAGCTTCTGTAAGGCAAAGGACATAATCGATAAGACAAATTTGCAACCTCCTCATTGGGAAAAAATCTGCACTGCTCTTAAATAGCTTTCTCTTTCTCCTGAGAGTTGGACATATCATATCTCTGATTCATTCTGTCAAATCTTTCTCTGATTCATCACTTTGTCTGCCCCTCAAACATGGCTGCTTCTTTCTAGAAACAAATTTTACCCTAAAGGTGTGTACTAAGGGTGTATCTGTATTCCAGCCAGAGGAATTAAAGGTGAGTGGAATGTCTGCATTCCAGCTGTATCACACAGACCTAGGTCTTTGGACATGTTCCCTTGCCAGAGTAGCTATGCTGCTGGATTAGAATTCCTCTACAATACCTCCCTAGAGGTTGCCTTCGTAGCCTTAAGACTGCTCCTATAGGAATAGAGCAGCCTGTCTCCTAGCACCTCTAGAAATCTCATGTAGTCAAACATCTGCTCTTTGAATAAAGTGAAAGTTATGTGCTTCTCAGTGAGGGTCTAGGTAGATGCACCATATAATGAATTGGAAGCTTTAGCACCTCAAGTTTCCAGATCTTATTTTTACTTATAATTCTACGGTATGTTTCTTTAAAATCTCTCCCATAGTGGTGTTAACTTTTCATTCCACAAAATGTACTGGTGGCAGGACAGAGTCAGTGGAGCCCAGATGAGACTTTTCCACCTCCAAACTCCTAATCCAGTGTTCATCCTCCTGAAAGATTTATTTTGGAGGCTGAGGAAAAGGGCTGTTTCTCAGGGCTTCTGCCCTACAACAGAGAGAACCATCCCATGGATCCTTCTCCATTGTAGACCATCCTGAATCCAGAACTCCTCTTTGCAAAATGGTGGCTAAGGAACCAGCAATAGCCCTTGTCAAGGGCAGAGGTAAACACTGCAGCACTCGGAGCTCTGAGGAAGAGGAATTGAGAAGTCGAGGCTAACCAAGGCCTGCTAGGGAGACCCTGTCTCCAACAGACAAGCAAACCATTAAAACTAAAGAATGCAGAGTGATAAGATGGTTCCTGCAGTTGGCAGGAACCCCGGCTGTTTCTCAAATCTGCATGTGAGAAATCAAAGTGTTTCTTTCTATTCCATCACTACCTTTCATTTGGTGACATTGTAGGTACAGGATAGATATTCAGTTTGTTTACTAAGCTTCTAAACCAGTGATTCTCAGCCTTCCTATTGCCACGAACCTTTAATACAGTTCTTCTTATTGTGGTGATCCATAACCCCCCAACCATTAAATTTTTTTTTTGCTACTTCATAACTGTACTTTTGCTTCTGTTATGAATCTTAATGTAAACATCTATGTTGTCTGATGGACTTAAGGGACCCCTTATGAACCCCTACTCTCATTTCCATACCCCCCAACCATTAAATTATTATTTTTTGCTACTTCATAACTGTACTTTTGTTTCTGTTATGAATCTTAATATAAACATCTATGTTGTCTGATGGACTTAAGGGACCCCTTATGAGCCCTTACTCCCACTTCCACACCCCCAACATGAGAAGTCATGGCCCATAAGTTGAGTACCAATGTTCTAAACCATTAGCAATTTAAAAAGACGTACTTTAGAAAGAATATATTATAATGAAGCAGTAGTTAACTTTCATCCTTTTAGTGATGAGGGTCAAATTTTAGTCTCATATTGATGTTTTAAGAAGATAATTATATTTGAAAATAACATAACCAGCTAGCTGTAAGTAGTTTTAGAGTGACTTCCAGGTTCTACCTACCTTGGAGATATAAAATATTCAAAATACTGCTCTGGTTCTCTGAGGTGTCCCCCACTTAATTAAAAGGCTGTAAAAGCTCAGGAGACTTCCAAATTACTTCTAAAGACCCCCTGTGTGAAATTTGCAATATACTTGTGAAAAATGCCGCTGTCACAGCTGTTGCCTGATGAGACCTGAGCTCCAGCCTGTGCCTCTGCTGCAGTCTGTGCGACCACAGCTGCCAGGTGGCATCGGCTTCCTAGCAGCATCCTCTTCCTGGCTGCCATGAGGGAATAAGGCCGCATCTCCCTGGGAAGCTCCCACCAGTGGCTCTCGAGAAATCTGTCTGCAGAAAAGAGATGGCAAGCATGCTTGAAAATTTGAATTATTGCTATCATCAGCACCCTGCTTTCTCCCCCTAGAGCTGAACCTTTGACATTGAAACAGCTATTTATTTATGTGTAGTTATAATATTTGTAATTTGCTTGGGTTTATTTTACAGGATCACTGTCAAAGGCATTTATTCTAATTGAGATGAGCCTACTTTTTTTTTTAATTACATAGAAAACATCTTCCCTGCTCCAAATTGCATAATCTGGTTTAAGGTTCAACTTGCCTCAATAGAAGGAATAGGAAAAGAAACGGGGGTGGGGGGACTTAGATGGTACAGTGAGCAGGCACCGGGACCAGAGTTGGGCTCTCCAACACTCATGTAAAAGACAGAACTGCAGCTCATGTCTGCAATCCCAGTACTGGGAGAAGGGAAAGGGAGGTAAACACAGAGACCTCAGGATCTCATGGCCAGCCATTATTACTGAAACTGTCATCTCTGCGTTTAATAAGAGATCCTATCTCAAAAAATACAGCAAAGAATGATAGAATACACCCAACCTTGACCTCCAACTTCCAAATGTGCATACTCTTCCTAATAGTGTCCACAAACATACACAGTCATGTGTACACCACACACAAAGATGAGGGACAGGGGAAGAGGTGAGAAGAAGAGAGGAAGGGAAAGGAGGGAAAGAGGGACAAGAGCAAAGAGAACACTGGCTGTATCTTTGAGCATGGCCTGTGACATTTGTACTACAGGAGCAGGTAAGACAGCTGTGTGATTGGAAAAGCTTTATGGATGAAAGTCACTGTGTCCACACAACTCTGAAACGTTCCTATGTACATATGACTGTAAATGTTGACCACAAAATCAGTCATTTGCAAGAGAACTCCTTCCTACCTTTAAGACCCCCAAAAGGTTCTCCATCAACCCCTTGCTATTAAATAGTATGTATCTTGTTTTGTCTTGTTGCAGTGCTAGGGACTCAATCCGTACCTCACATAGACTCACAAGCACAGTGCCCTGAGCTTTGCCCCAGGCTTGCTCTTCTTCTTAGACCATTGGAAAGACATTAGTAATGTCCTTGATGAGGGAATATTTCAACATTGTGAGATATTAAGGAAGACATTTTCATCACCTAGATTTTGACTTTTGAAAGAAGCATCCTACATAGATTTATAATGAAAATATTTGTTAAGTATTTTATTTAACCAGAGACCTTTGGTTGGTTGGCTGGCTGGCTGGCTGGCTGGCTGGCTGGTTGGTTGGTTGGTTGATTGGTTGATTGATTGGCTATCTGGTTGGTTGCTTGGCTGGTTGGTTGGTTGGTTGGTTGGTTGGTTGGTTGGTTGGTTGGTTGGTTGGTTTTACACAGGGAAGAATAAAAAATAACTCTGATGCAGAATAATGTGTGTTAATTTTTCCAGCTCTGCTTCATTTTAGTTTTTTATCTCTGATATAAAATCAATCTTCACTATGTACAGTACACTTCACACATATGATTGATCTTAATTTCCTAGGTCACTGGGACACCAAGGCTGTAAAACCTCAGGGAACCTGCTCTCTTGATGTCTCATGAATGTCCTTGGGCTTGTGTATGATGACATCACCCTGGCCCTGGCCCTGATGCTCTGTGTCCCATGAGAATTGCATCAAGTTCATTTCTGAATGGCTATCATTGCTTCCTAACCATTCAGATGAAGGACAATGATAATTCATGGCTCTCTTTCCACTTCTGATTCTGTGGCAGGGTTGTACTTCAGTGGTACAATGCTTGTCTCACATGCAGAGACCCAAGTTTCATCCCTCACTCCACATACACACCTCTAATTCCAAAATAAGAATTAAAGACATAATCTCCCTCTTTCTTTTCTTTTCCTTCTTTGCTTCATTTCTTTCTTTTCTTCATTGTTTTCTTTTTCCTTCTCTCTTTCCTTTCTTTTTTCTAATGATCAAAAGGAAGATCGTTTTGGACCCTAGACTGGCCTTGAATCCCACACCCCTGTCACTGCCTCCCTTTGGGGACTACAGGTACACATCACTGTATCTACCTGATCAAATCATGGTTTCAATTTGGTGGTAGTGGTGTTCTTGCTGGATTTTTATTTTATGTTTTTAAAATATCTCACCGTATAGTTTGGCTTGGCCTCGAACTTGTAGTGTAACTTCATCTGACCTCAACTCCTGATCCTCCTACCCCAGCCTTCCAAGTCTGGTATTGCAAACAAGTATTGCAACACTTTCTGTCTCACATTAACATAAACTCACACTATTTCCTAACGACCAGCATTGCTTCTTGATTTTTACATGGAAATTCGCTGAATAAGAATGATCCTATTACCTTGTTTTCCTGGTGGCCTAGAGAGATATAGTGGTAACAAAAGCCAAGGCTTGGCCCACATGGCTATCGTGCACCTTTCCAGCACTGCTTGTAACAGAAACAAATCACAACACTGGCTGTCAGCGGCTTCTGTGTTTTATGAGTATTTCATTGAATCGGTTCACATTTACTCATAATGCAGAAATCTTCAGTTGATTTTGTTTCCCCATACAAGGTCTCGCTGTGTAGCCCTGCTGAACTTGAACTTTCCAGTTTCCTGCCGCAGCCTCCTAAATTCTGAGGTTACAGGCCTGCACATCCATACCCAACCTTGAAGTCTAAAGATTTAGCCCTCCCACTGAGTGACCTCAGAAAAGCTAAAGTGCTACCCATTTTCATTCTGACTTGATAGTGATGGTTGTCTGCAGAATGGTAAAGCAGGAGCTNATCTTACAGCACAAGCCTTTGCTGTTTTGTTCAGGAATTTTTCCCCAGTGCCCATATCATCGAGGCATTTCCCCACTTTCTCCTCTATAAGTTTCAGTGTCTCTGGTTTTATGTGGAGGTCCTTCAACCACTTAGACTTGACCTTAGTACAAGGAGATAAGAATGGATCAATTCCCAGTCTTCTACATGATAGATGTTTTGATCCTCAAAATGCATGAGAAAGAGCCAGGTATTGTGGCTGTGCTTTGAATACCAGGGTTAGGAGGCAGAGGTGGGCAGTTCCTTACGACTCCCTGACCAGCCTGCCTAACCTACATTGTGAATCCCAGCGTGCCAGACCAGAGACACACTGCAGGGAAGAAAAAATAAATAAATTATTGGTGCCTGAAAAATGATTCCCAGGGTAGTCCATATGCATGCACACATACACACGCACCGCCACCACCACCAAAAGAAAACAAAAAAAAATTTTTTGTTATTATAACCAGAGACTAATTGGTATGGAGGGAATTTGTAAAATGTAATAAAATCCTAAAATGTTTCATTTTCATTTAATAATGTACCTCGGACTGTGGTTATAAATGGACAGTTGTTATCCATGTGAGGTAGAGGGTCACCAGCAACTGCTAATGGAGGAGGTTGCTCCTCGGTCAAGGTGAGGGCAGAAGGTTCTTTCTATGGTGGGCTTATTAGCAAAGGATTCTGAAAGAAGAAATGTTTCGAAGTTTGCATTCCAAAAATACTAAACTGGGGAGTGGAAAGCTATTTTCCAGCAGGTAAGAATTTAGAATTGTTCTTCAGGGCAGTGTGCCTGCCACTGACAGGGGTTTATCCAACTCCGGCTTCTGTGAACTTCTGAGTCTCCCACCATCTGTCCTTGTCTGCAGGGTCTACATGCCCCCCTCCCTCCTGCATACTATATTTATTCCTGGTACTTAGTGGATACTGCTCAGTTAGTAGCATGCGGCATCAGCTCTGCACTAATATTGGCTTGAGGACCATAGACTCCGGGGGGGGATTTTACAGTTAGAACTACACCAGGGGTGGGAGAGGCGACTTCTCAGTCTCCGTGGTCCTGACACCTCCAAGCTGCCAGATGAAACATCTCCTCTCCTGACTCTTTCCTTACAGCAAGTGGTTCTCAACCTTCCTAATTCTGGGACCCTTTAATACAGTTCCTCATGTCATGGTGACCCCCCAACCATAAAATTATTTTTGTTGTTACTTCATAGCTAATTTTGCTAGTATTATGAATTGTGATGTAAATATCTGATATACAACCCCCTCTGGTGGGTCTCGACCCCCAGGTTGAGAAACAGTGCCAGAAGTTCCTATGACGTGGTGGCCTAGGCATTCTCGAGACTCTGGGGAGCCCTAAACGAGAGAGGGGACTCGGTAAGAGAAACAGACAGACTCTGACAGAAAGGCCCAGCCAAAACCTCACCGCTTTTTGTTTTCCTAATCATCTTTTCAAACCCTTCTCTCTTCTGTGGGCACAAAGCAGTAAAAAGAGCAGTGGGCTCCAAATTTAGAAAGCCCTGGCAGACAGGGCTGGGTTGAGTTATGGTTTTCTGTAGCCCTCTGGCTGCCCAGGGGTCATACCTAATGGAAAAAGAGGTAAATAAGAATTAAAAGCCTGAAGTCTCTCTTTTCTTCTGCTCTTGGATTATACCGCTGTTGTATTGATGGCTCCCCAAAGGCAAGGAAACTCCCTTTATGTGTCATTGCTCCTGTAAATTGTTGAAGAATCACAAAAGTGAAATACTTCACAGCAGATTTTTCTCCATTGCCTCTTTACCGCTGTCCTGACCCTCTTAACATGATGGCTTACCCGAGCATTCTCCTGTTCTGCAGTCTTACAGATACCCTATCCCACCATTCCCAAACACAACAGGATTTCATTCCACTGCGTCTTAGGTGCCAGAGGAAACCAAACCCCTCTTGAGTCTACACTAAGCCTGGGATAGGATTTACCAGGGAAGGACAGCATTGGCTTCTCACAATAGTGTTGTGGTCTAAGGGACACACCCTTGACTGACTATCCACAGTCTTCTGTGCCTCCATTGCAAGAGAATTGAGGAAAAGGCTTCATGCAGAAAGCCAAATCTCTTGGGCTTGGTCTGGTATAAACACTTTCCAGAACAGCCTGGGAAGAGGAACATGGGAGAGAAGTGGCTATCTGAATTATCTCCATAATCTCTCAAAGTTTCACTTTTTTCACCAAAATAGAACTCGATACAGAATTTGATCTCCAATTCTGAATCTCTCCAGGTGATTCCAGCATGGATAATATTTTACTTGGTGGTGGTTGTCTTATATCACTTATCCCTCCAGCCAACAAATTCAAGAGAATGGAGAGACCAATTCTCATTCTGTATTCTCTTCTAGCAGAGGAAATAGCTTTCAAACAAAAAGGATTTGGTGTAATAACAGGACACGTGACATGAAGGCAGAGCCGTGTGCAACACCAGAACAATGAAGCCTCAGACAATAATTGTGAGCAGATCTGAGAGGGGATCAGGATCCTTCGTCTCTTGAGGTTTCCAGATCCTCTGAACTTCTGCTCCGTGAGATTTATGTTTACTCCATCAGACCAGAAGAAAGCATGTTTGAGGAAGGCACAAAGCCCCAACCGAGAACAGGCTGCACTAGGCTTTCATGAAGCGCCATTTTATACTTTTGTTGGTTTTTCTGTGTCCTGCAACCAAAGTGTGTGGTATCTTCAGCAACAGTGTCTCACCACCTAGTTCTGGTGGAAATCCAACAGCTAAATTGCAGTAAATTCTGCTTGGGAGGCCTATGGGACCTCCCTGAACAACAGTTCAAAGGGAGGTCTCCCATGCCTAGCCCCTCACGCAGAAAGGGCATGCCCTGAACTCAATAGGATGCTGCCTAAGCGACCTGCAACCAATGAGTCCCAAGATAATTTTCAGAGAAGATCTTTCCACAGATGTTTCTGATATGTGCTGTTTTCTCTTGAGAAATACAGGAAATCTAAAGCAAAGACAACAGAAGCAAACAGTCTCTAAATCTGACTAATGTGTTAATGACCTCTTTGGACTATGTTTGAAAGAAGACAGTAATATTTAAAATCTCCTTTCCTGATCATTTGTTCAAACCTAATGATCCCTAAAGCAATGATTTTTAACCTGTGGGTCACAATTCCCCTAGGATTCCAGCAGCCTTTTCACGGGGGTCACCTAACACCATTGCAAAACACAAATATTTACATTAGGATTCATAATAGTAGCAAAATGACAGCTATGAAGTAGCAATAAAAATAATTGTATGGTTAGGGATCACCACAACATGAGGAATGGTGTTAAAGGGCCACAGCATTAGGAAGATTAAGAACCACTGCCCTGGGGCTGGAGAGATGGCTCAGCAGTTAAGAGCACTGACTGCTCTTCCAGAGGTCCTGAGTTCAATTCCTAACAACCACATGGTGGCTCACAACCATCTGTAATGAGATCTGATGCACCCTTCTGGTGTCACAACCACTGATAAAATCTTGGTGTGTATTTTTCAAGATGTATTTTTCTATAGATTAGAATGTGTATACAAGAACACAGGGTTCATGTGTGTGATGGAAGAGAATCAGGCCACTGCCACTGTCACACTCAGACTGATGCTTCCTCTTTAGTTCTTAATTCATGTTTTGGAACTTCAGATTGCTTTTTATTGCACTTCTTTCTGTTCTCTTCTGTGAGGATGATAGGCTGACAGGAATCGGCCTCTTACAAGTAAGAGCAGCCAAACTCTAATTCACATGACTTGGAAACCAGTTTAGAAAGCCTTCCTTGGGCATTGCAGGATAATCACCCCTTCACACGTCCCATAATCCCCTCGACTTCAGACACATGGTACAGATCCCTAAAGGACATTTCTTTCCGACTAGATTCAAGGTTTTATGGCTGGCGTATTTATCTTTTGTATGTGTGTGTTCCTGCAGGCTTGTATTCATGAATACACATCTGTCCTGCAACACTCGTAAACTATCTTGAGTGTTCGTCCTTCCAGTTTGTTTGAGATTGGCTCTCTTATTTGCTGCTGTGTACCCCACACTAGCTGGTTCTTGTCTCTGCCTTCTACCTCACCCCAGAAACACAACAGCATACCCAGCTTTCTGGGGATGTGGGGCTCTGACCCGAGGCTCTCCCACTTACAGGGTGAGCACCTGACTGGTTGGGCCATCTCTCCAACCCCAGAATTTAGCTTGGATCAAATGTCAGTAGGTAGGCCTTGGCCTCAACTTGGCTTTAGCCAACCTGACCTTTCCTTTCATCATTACAAACTGAAGTGATCATGCCCTGAGTGATTCTTAATCCAGTCAGTTCTCTTGGCCTTCTGGTTCCTTTGGCTTCCTTCAACTTTGACAGGAAAAACAAGCAAGCAAACAAGCAAACAAACAAACAAAACACAGCTTGTTCCTTTTTAACTGAAACTCACCCTGTGCTTATCATCCACTGAGGGACTCTAGTATTTGTCTCCACCCTGCCCCCTCCAGAGGGACAAAATTAAAAACCCTCTCCTACACACTACAGGTCGTTTTTATTTATGCAACACATGCCGTTATTTTCAATGAAGTACTTTTTGCAAGCCACCATTGCAGGTCACCATTTGTTTCAATTTCATCTTTATGGGAGAGGAAGTTGAGCAACTCTGGGCTCTTATTTTAGCAAGAACAGGACCAGAACTGATGAGAGCTCTCGGCAGGCACCCTTAGATCTAAGGAGCAAGCCACTGGGAGATTGCTGCTGCAGAAGTGATGGTTTTATGAGCTTGTACAAGCAACTCTTTCTTCTTTTAGGTGCAAATGTCATTATGAAAGGAGAAAGGGCCCAGATCACCATCCGGGAGACATATTCCGTTCTTTAACTAATTTTTACAAACATATTTTATGTCAGCATCCAAATTACATAAGGCAGGCTGACATCTGTGTGTTCTCTCTGTCTCAATCTCGGACTCTGTCCTGGAAGTGGAGGGCAAATAACCCCCTGCCTTTGTCTGTGGATCATCTTTGATGAGTCAGATATTAAATATATCTGGTTCCAAGCCCCCCTGAGAGTGCAGGAAGGTATCAGCATTTAAGTGGGAACAATCAGATTAATATCTGTGTTGTGGTTTCAAGTTGCTAGGTCCTTTCTAGGTCTCCTGTTATAAAGTCTTCATTGTAGGCCTAAGTAGAAGGAATGTGACAGATTTAATAACTTGAGTAAGTTATTAACTGTGAGGATTCATGAAACAGTAGCACTGCTGGGCAGGGACCAGTCCATCACTCATAATTTTGTAAAGCCAAATTAAAGTGGCTTTTTTTTTTATTATTGTTAGTATTATTTCACTGAAATATTTTTCTTGGTTAACTCTCTTGCTTGACTCTGATAAGTTCATTATGCTTTGTGTAATATAAAACAATCACATTTATTTGGCCACTTAACTTTGGTGTTATAAAAAGCCTAATACCCAAATTGCGAGAGAATGAACTTGCTTAGAAAAGGGCTCTAGTTGTACATAACATTTCATACACCTCACCCCCAAAGTTCAAGTGGCTACAGTTGCCAGAAACCATAACCTTCATGAGAACAGCATCAAGTCCAAATTTCAATAGAAAGACTCCAGGAAAGAGAAAATGGCTTCCCCCCCTCCCTGCCCCGTAGTATTTATGCCTTTTGGTTATGGTCAAAAGAATGGATATTTGAAGTCTAATCTCACCCATTAATTTATCTTGAGAGAGAGAGAGAGAGAGAGAGAGAGAGAGAGAGTATGTGTGTGTGTGTGTGTGTGTGTATGTGTGTGTGTGCAGACGTGCGCGCCTGCGCGCGTGTGCATATGCATGTGTACAGATCAGTAGACAACGTTCAGGAATTCTACCATGGGTCCTGGGGATTGAACTCAGGCTGTCAGACCTCTGTGGCAGATGTATGGTCCAATTTCAGCCTAAGAACCAGGTGTCAAGTCCTCTCTCAGCACAGTTCCTGTAGGCTCTGGTAGAAACCCAATACCATCCATAGTCACACCCACCACAATGATTGTTGATATGGAAGGTCCACCTTCTCCAAAACTTCTTCAGCCAGGCTCTGCTGTCCAACAAACCACTCTTTATTCTTAAAGTCATAGAATATCAATTTATAGTAAAAATGTAAAAGATTAAGTGATTAGTGTCTTGTAAAACTACATCAAAATTATATCTATGTACATGCCACATTTTACCCATTGCTTGGATCTGCTCTATGTTCTCAAAAAGGTTCTCTTAAAATGTGGAAATAATTTCCCCCCAAAATCTGTGTAATTTGCTAAAAGGAAAAAATTCATAAATGACCAGAAACCATTACACAACTCTTAATTGACATGACAGTCTCCATGTAGCCTCTTGGTGCCTGAGAGGCCACTCATGTGCAGAAGCATTCATTGATGAAAAATAAATTTCCAGCGTGCAGATTCAGTAACTATAATAATAAACAAATGCCAAATTACAAAAATGTATTAAGTCTTGGCCCCTTGAGATGAGCCTCTGAAAGTCCGTTTGGGAATAAAAGCATGGCCCACAGCTGGATACAAAACGGGAAAAACACCCTTTCAAAAAGGGTCTATATGATGTGTCCTAAAGAAGTCATTTAAGTATAAAACAGGCTATTGCTTTCATCCCTTAGTCTTCTGTTTGACCGAATGTCAGGAACCTTCCTCACAGGGAAATGCTGTACCAACCATCAAACTGCAAAGTAGCCCAGGTTACTCAAACAAGCCATGTTTGTAAGACAAGAGACTTTTAAGCAGCTCGGTGCATCTGAGTTAATCCCCAGTTTGGGTTTTTCCCCAGCGCTCTCAATCTGTTCTTAATTATGCCTACTCGACCCAACGTTTATACAGCCAGAGCCAAGTAGAGAGAATTGGGCCCAGGGGTTTCACGTTTTCATTAAAAACCAGGGGTAACATTTAACCAAGTTGAATGGTGGGTGGTAGCTCACCTCATGACTTCTGCACAGGAAATTTGACTGAACACATGGAACTGGGCTGTGCAACAAGATCACTGTTTGCTTTGCGAGTTCGTGTGCACTATATGGTATGTGGCAAGCTGTCACCCTTCCCCTTACACTGGCCTGCAGGTAAATCATCATCTTTCTCCATAGCTCTCAGTTACCTAAATAAAAGGGTCAGCTTCACAATACATGTGCACAAAATGCAAACACATGTTCTGTGAGCAGTAATGGTAGTAAGTTTCCAATTCTATTAACTACTTGAAAATAGCAATGTTTAACTCCCGTGGACTCCATCAATGCTTCATAATGATGCTGGATATAGTGTGTGTGTGTGTGTGTGTGTGTGTGTGTGTGTGTGTGTGTGTGAATTTGTATATGAAAATATATACCCCAAAGAGTTGTACCTCAGTGGTATAGCACTTACCTAACATGCATAAGGGCCTGCATTTGATCCCAGCACCACAAATCAAAAGGAAGAAGAGAAGGAATGTAAGATAGATAGAGATACATTAACTTTTATCCACAAACTTATATCCATAAATCTGGCATGGTGGATTACATATTTGTAATCCCAACATTTAGGGTGTGAAGGCAAGAGTATTAGAAGTTCAAGGTCATCTTCAACTTTAATTGCAAACCTGAGTTATATGGGACCCTGTCTCAAAAACACAAGAAAAGGTTGGGAAAGATGAAATAAACTATAAACAAATTAGAATATTATAAAACTGTGTATCTTGAGGAGAACATATTACATGAAGGAAGCATTCTAGTTCCAGCTTTATGGTTAAAAAAATGTCATCTGATTTTCATTGCGAAACACTCAACCTGTTTATTAGGGCTTAGATGGATGGCTCAGTCAGTAAAGCACTTGTCACACAAGCAGAAAGGCCTGAGTTCAGCTCCCCAGCGTCCACACGAAAAGGTATGAACTGCTTTACAGGATCCCTAGAACTTGCTGGCCATCCAAGCCAGTGATCTCCAGGTTTAGTAAAAGACTCTGAAGCTCAAGAGAAGCCGAGAAGACTCGACATCAACTGTTCACCTCTGAGCTCCTGTATACATGCACACATGAAAACATACACAGGCATATACTTCATTCTGGATAAGTATTCTTATGTTGGATTATCTCACATCAGTTTTATGGGTTGAGTCAGTCAAAAGCATAATAATGGGAGCTCCTTGGAAAAATTCTACTGGAGTCTTTTTCTCTATTTAAATTCTTTAAAAGTTTGTGTTTTAGCTCAGGCGGCATTGGTGGGTTATCTATCTCAACTCTGCCCCCCTTCCATCCAAGGCTCAGGGAACATCATGGAAGAGTAAGCAGAAAGAAAGAAAGAACCAGAAGATGGGAAAGGGAGCTGTGGTACACTGACTTCTGGTTATGACAAGGTTTATGCACACATCAACTCCCAGCAGCTGCGATTTTCTGCACAAGATACACACAAGATCAAGCCAAGCAAAATCCAGCATGGGGTCAGGGAGGGGATCCCAAGATCCCACCCCTAGCTGAGGTTTTGTAGCTTATGGCTATTTCTTTGAGGATATGGCCATTGGTAGGGTGCCAGGGTTTCACTGGATGACCTCATACCTACATGCATATTGCAGAACTAATCAGATTTTATGAAATAATGAAGAAGGAGAAGGAGAAGGAGAAGGAGAAGGAGAAGAAGAAGAAGAAGAAGAAGAAGAAGAAGAAGAAGAAGAAGAAGAAGAAGAAGAAGAAGAAGAAGAAGAAGAAGAAGAAGAAGAAGAAGAGTTTTTTAAGGAACACCAAGTCAGAAGGGAAATGGTTTTGTGTATCCTGGAGGAAGTTGCAGAGAAACAGTGAGAAGTGAATAAGATCAAAATACATTGTATACATACATAACATCTTCAAAGAATACATAAAATATCATTCAAAAAGTAAAATGGGAAGATTTAAAAGTCATAATACATGGACGATGGAAAAAGAGAAATACATAAATAAAGTTATAAAATGTATGGAAAAACTTGTGATTTATTTATATAATGAATGTATAAAAGAATAAAATTTGTACAAAAAAATTAACATTCCCACTGAAATGTGGTCAAAGTGGGAATGTTATAAAAGAAAAATTTTAAAAGTGACTAGATATGTAAAAATATTCAGACTTACTTATAACTAACAGAAAGCATATTTTTCTATTCTCTCTCTCTCTCTCTCTCTCTGTGTGTGTGTGTGTGTGTGTGTGTGTGTGTGTGTGTGTGTGTGTGTGAATAATTCTGGACCATGTATACCATAGTATACTTGTGGAGATCATAAGACAACTTACAGGAGTTAGTTCTGTCCTTCTACAATGTGAGCTCCAAGGATGGACCTCTGATTGTAAGACAGCCCCAGAATACTTAGCTCACCAGCCCACAAGAAAGCTAATTTTAAAAAGTGAGGAATCTTTTTTTTTTAATTTGTAAATTTTTATTGGATATTTTTTATTTACATTTCAAATTTTTTCCCTTTCCAGCTCTCCTCTTTGGAAACGCCCATACCATCCCAACTCCCCTTCCTCTATGAGGGTCCTCCCCCAACCACCTACCCACTCCCATCTTCGAGTGGGGAATCTTTAGCATTTAAAACTGGATCATATATAGTAGGTTAAACTGGCTGCATACTATTCCAAAGTACAGTTCAGCAATACTGTCTAGGGTGGAAATATGCTTAGCAGCTGAACAAGTTTAACTGAATGGTTCTCAAGGGTTTTGTGATAAGACGGTCAAAGTAGTATTTAGAAAAATTAGAAAGTGCTATTTAGAAACCAAGTATTTACAACTGGTAGAAAAAAAGTTTTAAATTGCAATTTCCCCTTGATCTACAGAACATAAAAATCAATGTGAATTCTAGAACATCACTGGAAGACAGTGCTTTGGGGTGTGCAATGCCTCAAAATATTCATCTGGTGGTCTTGTGCCCATTGGATTTTCAACATAATAAACCCCAAAACTAAGTTTTATCCTTTCAATACTGTCCAACTTTCAAACTTATATACTGAATTCTATTACTTCTGCAAGTCAGTAGGTACACTAGATTATAGGAACCATGGGGCCCCAGTACAATGGATTATTGTTAGTTCTCTGCACTGACTTGCCTTTCCCTAGAGACTCACTGCACTATGGCTTTTAAGCCTTCACCTATCATGTTAAGATAATGAGTGATCCCTAAAGAGTGAAGCTCAGCCTGCTAGACCAGCCCTAACTAGTGTGATGTCATCTGAGGCTCTTGCATAATTAGTGTTTTGTGAACACCAAGTTTTTCATTTTCATGCAGATTTTTACTTTAGCTTTCACCAAATACAGATTTTCATCTTAGCCTTCCAACTTTTAACCATCTTATAATCTAGGACTGAAATGGCCAGAACTATCCTGGCAAGAAATCTCAAAGACCAGGACAGAAAACTGCCTAATTCAAGTGCAGAGACACACTCCTTTAATTCACCAGGAACGTGGAGAGAGAACTGAGCATTCCAGGCTAACCTGGGCTACACCGTAAGACTATCTTAAACAAACAAAATACTCGAGAAATATTTTAGATCTCTTTATCATACATTTTAAATGGACTTATTGTTTAGTCATCCTCAATTTTCTATCAGTTCTGTCCATATTTCTTGAAATCGTAGATTTGAGGGGCAGGCTGGAGGAACAGCTTGGCAGTTAAGAGAACAGGCTGATCCTATAGAGGATCCAGGTTCAGTTCCCAGCATCTTTATGGCAGCTCAAAACCATATATCACCCCAGCTTCAGAGGTTCTGGTGCCTTCTTCTGGCCTCCACAGGCAAAACGCCCATTCCAATAAAATAAATTAAAAATAAACAATTTTCAAAAAAGAAAACAGAGAATATTGCTGAATTTGAACTTTCTTCTTTTCCAGCCATGGAGACAACTATGTAGGCAGGCCTGTACTGTGGATTTCACCACGTTTTCAAGATATAGACAGGTAATAAAGGACATATTTTCAAAACTAGAGTATACTTAGAGACCCTTATTTAAGAGATGCCAGCTGCTCATATTTAGCCCTATTTATTTCTCATTAGCAAATGATTCCTAAGCCAATTATGATGAAGGCTCAAATTTATCAAACCAACAACTCCATCGTTGTCATTGGGGATCTGAGTTTGTAATGGCACCCAAGCAGTAGTACCCAGACCAGAGACATCTGACTATGGACTGGAGTTTCAGGCCCACGCAGCTCTGACTTCCTGATAGTGTATTCATTTAATTAAGGATACCTGAGAAGTTCTCTGGATAAAACAAAATAAATAAAGCAAATTGTCCTTGTAAACAAGTTCTCAGAGCCTGCTTATCCCCCAAAATATATCCCACAAGATGTTTATGGGTTACATAAAAAAAGAGTGTGATCGACAGTCAAATAACCTTGCTTGGGTTTAAACAAGTGAAACACATTTCTTCACTCTAGAATTTCTCAGAGCTGTGAATTATGCTGTGAATTTCCTGGAATAGTATACCGGATTATATTTCTGAACTAGGGTCCCGAAGAGTTGAGTTTTAAAATTGCTGAACCAGGTGGATAAGACTTATAAACACGACCTTGATTTTATACATTTTGGTTCTCATAGTACCTAAAAAATATGCGTAAGTTAGGTCACTGACTGAATTTTCAGCGTCTAAGAGGTAGGATTATCATACAAGGTGTGAAGGAAATGTAGGCTTAAAGACTCTTAAAATCAACAAGCGAATCTCTGTCACTTACTGTTATTTGTTAGCATTTCATTTCTCCTTCTGGACCGTTGGCATAAATCATGGTCACCACTAAAGCAATGGCTCCCTTGTGAATGAGCAAGCAGCCTTTCACCTAGTGAAGCCAAGCATAAGGAAGGCTTCAAAGATGCCAGTGCTTACATTGGGGAGACGGCTGGAGTTATGCAGTGGTGATGAACTGCGACAGCAGAAACACCAGAGGGCCACAGAGCCTAACATTCTTCTTCTAACCGGAGGTGAGAACATCTTACATGTGCCAATCCTTCTAATCAAAATGGATCAGCCCTTAGGCAAGGATATCAGAGGGACCCAGAGAAGGAGAAGAGGCTGAACTAAAGTACTAAGCTTGCTAGGGTTGGGGCCACTCCAGCATGAGGAACCTCGTAGAGCCCCACACTGCCAAGCCATGCTCCAGGAAACCATCGAGCCGCATACAAAAATGAAACTGGCCAATGAAGGAGAAGATGGAAAAATGATGGAAAATGAAAAGACCAGTTGCTGTCAGCGGTTCTCCTGTTCAGGGACTGAAGCGAACTTGTTTGATATTTTTAAGTTAGCTTGGTGCTAAATGGCATGCTGGAGGAGAGCCAGCCAGGATGGAAACCAAATGGCTGAGAATTAAAGGTTTATGTCTTATCTTTTCATACGGGGAGGAAAGAGGCAGGGGGAGTCCTATTTCAGAGTTTTTGAAACCAAATTGTTTTTCACAGTGTGCAGTATGCTTTGATGGAATGGGGGTGGCTTGCATGATGTCATCCACAGGGATTAAGAAACCAGTGTACTAAGGTTAACAAGCTGCAAGCGTAGCAGAACCGGTGACGGATTATAGCTGCGCTCATTTATCAGTTACTTTTAGTTACCGAGGCCCCTAAGAGACAGAAGCCAGTATACACATTTTGGCAGATGAAAGATCAGTTTGGTCAACAAAGACCCTGACAGCAACGAACATTCTTTCCAGCTTCATTTTTCACCCCTAAGAAAAGGAAAATTTCACTAATGCCAGTCACTGCCACTCAAAAGCAGCCAAAAAGATAACTGTAAGCATCTATAGGCTCCAGAAACCTCCACTGCATGAAACAGACCACACGTAGTCTCTCAGCTAGACTCCACACTTATTGTGTCTCTTTCAGTAAGTTTCACTGTTACTGTTTCCCTGTTAAAACTAACTTGGGAGAAAAGCTAACCAAAAACTGGAACTGAAAACAGCTGATGTTTCTAATTACCATCTAATTTACTTTCCTTAAAATGTTGTATTTTGAGGGCAGAGAATTGTGGTGTATACTTGTAGCTTCATACTCTAGAGGTGAAAGCAAAAGGATCCAGAGCCAGCCTGGGCTACACAGCAAGACTATGTCTCAAACAACAACAAAAATAATTTCTAAGCTTTCCCATGCAGGGAGAATAAGAATGAGTTGAGTGATGAGCTTTAGGTAAATAAGCTATTTACAAAGAGCTAACTATCAGGAGAGAGAAAGCCATACATTTAAATTCCTCTGCAGTTTACTGTATTAAAGAAGGCAGAGACGAAATTTGTGAGTGATAAGCCATGGACTTGTTATCTAGTAGGGGAGACGACAACATAATACGAAACAGATCCATCAATAGAAGAGACATGAAAAGGGACATTAGGCAGTTGAAAATGGCAAGCCATCATCCGGAAGCAGGAATCAAGAAAAAATTCCGGGAAGACCTTTGATTTGACTGAGCATGAGGAGTAAGTCATCGGTCGCATGAAATGAGAGGAGCAACAGTCAAGAAAATACTAAATACACACACACACACACACACACACACACAAATGGGTCCGTGTTTAGACTTCAACTGATGCAGCTGTTGAGAGATGACTGGATCCTAAGAACCCTGATGTCCTTAATGGATTAATCTTTTGAAGATCTCACAGCTGAATGAGCTGCTAGGAGATAGGACCCAGTCAGTGGGAAGAACTGTGTCACTGAAGTATGTCATCTTTGTCCCTAACTCCTTCCAATCTATCTGTGTGCTTCCCAGAGACCATATGGTAAGCAACATTTTCACGATGTTCTGCCTCACTGTTCTGCCTCGATGCCTCCCCACAATAACAAGGCCAATGATCATAGACATAAATTCCTGGAGCCTTGAGTCAAACTTTCTCCTCCTTTAAGCTGATTTTTCTCAGGCATTTTATCACAGGGGCAAGAGGCTGACTGTGCTGGCTAGTTTTATGTCCCCTTGAGACAAGTTAGAGTCATCAGAGATAACGGAACCTCAATTAAGAAAACGCCTCAAGCCTGGTGTGGAGATGCACGTCCTTAAATCCCAATACTCAAGAAGCAGAGGCAGTCATATCTCTGTGAGGCCAGCCTGGTCTACAAAGCAAGTTTCAGGATAGGCAAGGCTATTAATCAGAGACACCCTGTCTCAAAAAGAGGAAGGAAGGAAAGAAGGAAGGAAGGAAGGAAGGAAGGAAGGAAGGAAGGAAGATAGGAGAGAGAGAGAGAGAGAGAGAGAAAGAAAGAAAGAAAGAAAGAAAGAAAGAAAGAAAGAAAGAAAGAAAGAAAGAAAGAAAGAAAGAAAAGAGGGGAGTGAAGAGGGGAAGGAAGAGGGGAGGGAAGAGGAGAGGGGAGGAGGGGAAGGGAGGAGGGGAGGTGAGGGGAGGGAAGAGAAGAGAAGAGAAGAGAAGAGAAGAGAAGAGAAGAGAAGAGAAGAGAAGAGAAGAGAAGAGAAGAGAAGAGAAAAATGCCTTAATAAGATTGCTTTTAGGCAAGCCTTTGGGGTTTTTTCTTAATTAGTGATTAATAGGGGAACCCCGGTCCATTGTGGGTGGTGCCATCCCTGGCCTGGTGGTCCTGGTTCTTTAAGAAAGTAGACTGAGCAAGCCCTGGGGAGCAAATCAGTAAGCAGCACTCCTGGGCTCTGCATCAGCTCCTGCCTCCAGGATCCTGTTGTGTTTCAGTTCCTGTCCTGACCCCCTTCGATGATGAACAGTGATGTGGAAGAGTAAAGCACATAAAGTCTTTCCTCTGCAAGTTGCTCTGCTAATGGTGTTTCATCACAGAAATAATATCTCTACGACACTGACCTCTGCAGCTCCAATTGGCTGACCAGGAGAGTTGCGCACATTGAAATGAGAAGTGAACAGCAGACAGCCGAGTTTGGAAGCATTTCTGAAGGGTTTCCACAAACTCCACAGGATTTGGACATGGACCGAATGACGGAGGGAGTCATTTAAACTTTCTGAGGAAAACACATCAGGATCAGAGAAACAAGCTATGTCTACAATGTCCTGACACTGGTACAGTGGGGAGAATTCAGATGGGGGAAAAGTTAACAAGTATCACCATAGCAAGTCTAGTTGGAAGGTAAGGAGAGCGCATCAGGATGGTAACAGGAACTGAGTTACTCAAGAAGGATCAGAAGAGCCAGGTGTGGTGGCACACGCCTTTAATCCCAGCACTCGGGAGGCAGAGGCAGGCAGATTTCTGAGTTTGAGGCCAGCCTGGTCTACAAAGTGACTTCCAGGACAGCCAGGGCTACACAGAGAAACCCTGTCTCGAAAAAAAAAAAAAAAAAAAAAGGAGGAGGAGGAAGAGGAGGAGGATCAAAAGAATTTGACTCTAGTCTTATAGAGTAACAGAATTGAAGGGGGGAAAAGAGCTGGCTGGGGATTTGCCTCAGCTGACAGACCATTTGACTAGCCCGTATCAAGTCCTGGGTTCCAACCCCAGTATCACATGAAACATGATATCATGCCTGTCATCCCCGTACTCGGGAGGTGAAAGCAGGAAGTTCAAAAGCCTCTTTGGCTACACAGTGAATTCAAGGCCATCCTGGGCTACATGAGACACTGCATCAAAAAGGAGAAAGACAAAAAGGAAGGAGAGGGAGGGAGGGAAGGAGGGAGGGAAGGGGGAGGGAGGAAGGAAGGAAGGAAGGAAGGAAGGAAGGAAGGAAGGAAGGAAGGAAGGAAGGAAGGACAATTGTAGGAAAGTAAAATGGATTGCACCAACGTTCACAGCTACAATGAAAATGTAGGGTACTTTGGCTGTCTTTAGTCAAGTCGCTTAGAGTTCTGACAGTCTAATCTACACGCTAATATTTACAGAGCTTAGCAAGGTTCATGAAGGAGTTGAGGAGCTGAGAATTTGGTTGTGGAGAATAAAGGATGAGTCAGCGAGAACTCCCAGTTCTCCAGCAAACATCTTACAGGCACTTGTCATGTGCCAGGCACTGTACTGGGCACGCTAAGAGTGAAGTAAATGTCAAGCAGGCTTCCAGAATAGGCACTGAGAATCTAGCAGTTTTTCCTCTAGAAACTGTCACTGACTTGCTTTCCACCTAGAGCAAGCAAGCACTTTCCCCAGCTTGTTTATATCCAGCTCTGTGTCTGTAATCACTTGGATGGTGGTTGTTAGTTTTGCCAGGTATAACATTTTTTAGGATCATAAAAGGATTTGTGGGAAACATCATTATGAACAGTCACAGGGCAAGTTGGGGCGAGAGTGAAGTAAGAGCTAAACTGCCAGAGTGAGCCCAACAAAGGTACCTGAAGTTAGAGACTGAACCAAAGCGCCGCACTAGTGCAGAACTGCCCATCAGAGCAAGTCAAGATGGAGCCACCAGTGAGGCTCTGAGACATAACCAGACTGAGTTTGAGGGTTGAATTCAGAAGCCAGAGGGGTAGTGTACACATTCCTAAAAGTAGGCTCTGCCTAGTGTAAAAGAGGAGAACTATGTGAATGAAGACTATAGGAATCTCTCTGTCCTGCTGGCTAGTCATTTACTGATACTTATCAACCTACTGTGTGCTTGGCACTGCTTACAGAGGATGCTCAGGTACAAAGCTGATACAGTCATGAGGTGTGTGGTGCAGTGAAGAAGGCAAATGCTAGATTTCTGCTGGGCAGTAACAAGAAAGTGGGAGAGACTACCCCTCAAAGTTCCAGTTCCTGCTTACTAGAGTGTGCACTTACAGGGTTCGGTTACAAGACTCAAGTAATCAAAAAGGAGGGTATAGCTCAGGGGTACAGTGATCTCCCTATGTGTACAAGGACATGAGTAAAATCCCTACTACCACATACAGAAAGAGAGAGAAAGAGGTTGGGCAGGAAGCAGAAAGCAAGCAAGACAATACAAAATTTTTTACCAAGTATGGGGGTGAACAACTTTGATTCCAGCACTTGAAAAACTAAGGCAGAATGAGAGAAGGTTTGAGGCCAGCCTGGGCTATATAAAAGACCTGTCTCAGGGGCTGGAGCAATGGTTCAGCCGCTAAGAGCTTGTGATAACTCTTGCAGAGGAACTGAGTTCGATTCCCAGAACCCACCCTGCCAGCTCAAAACTCCCTGTAACTCTAGCTCCAAGGGTTCTGATGCCCTCTTCTGTCTTTTCTGGGTACCTGTAATCTAAAGGAATGAATAATTAAGCCAGGCATCATGGTACACACCTTTAATCCCAGCACTTGGGAGGCAGAGGTATGTTTGAGGCCAGCCTGGTCTACATAAGGAGTTCCAGGCTGGTCGAGGCTACAGAGTGAGATTCTATCTCCAAAGTTTAATTAATTACCATTCATAAAGATTTGGGGGATCTAGAGTAGAAGTGTTGCCTGGTCTATTTTGAGCACTCAGGCAATGCCAGATGCTCTGTTAAACAGAAAACTACATAATCCTTAACACATTCAAAATAAAGGGTAGTAACTGTTCCTGACACTCTCCAGATGAGAAACCCGAGGCTGAAAGCTAAACTCCTAGTCACTCAGCCGGTAAAAGACGAAGCTGAAATTGGGAAATATATCCCAAGATTCTGCCCTCCTGACCGTGATCAGGATACACCAAGGAGAACTGAAGTGCTGAGAATCTAGAGGGTGACCCCTCCACAAGCATTTGTATTTTATCTTTCCACATTTAATTAGGGGATTACCTTGGACATAATCCACCAAAGAGGAGAAACTAACAGAATTATAGGAGATCATTTACTAATGGACAAGGGTGAATTCCCATTGGGGTATCTGGATAAAAAGATGAGGAAGAATTTACTGATAGTAGGAAGGAAGGAAGGAAGGAAGGAAGGAAGGAAGGAAGGAAGGAAGAAAGAAAGAAAGAAAGAAAGAAAGAAAGAAAGAAAGAAAGAAAGAAAGAAGGAAATTACTAAAGAGACGTCAGTGGTGTGAAGAGCTTTAAGCAGGTGAGCCTTGTCTTTTGCAGCCTCTGATAAATTCAGTTAGGAAACTAGAGTCAGAGGAATAAATGACTAAGTTGTAACTAATGGGAGAAGAGTGAGGCATATCAATGTCTATAAAGGGAAAATTCAAATGATAAGGAGAAAAAAGAGAAATATAAAACTCTTTAGAGGTCTGGAAATACAGCAAATTAGGAAAAGCACTTGTGCCGGGCGTGGTGGCGCACGCCTTTAATCCCAGCACTTGGGAGGCAGAGGCAGGCGGATTTCTGAGTTCGAGGCCAGCCTGGTCTACAAAGTGACTTCCAGGACAGCCAGGGCTATACAGAGAAACCCTGTCTCGAAAAAAAACCAAAAGAAGCAGAAGAAGCAGAAGAAGCAGAAGAAGCAGAAGAAGCAGAAGCAGAAGCAGAAGCAGAAGCAGAAGCAGAAGCAGAAGCAGAAGCAGAAGAAGAAGAAGAAGAAGAAGAAGAAGAAGAAGAAGAAGAAGAAGAAGAAGAAGAAGAAGAAGAAGAAGAAGAGAAAGCACCTGTGTGGTACATTCAAGGCCCTGTATTCCATCCCCAGCACTGAAATGTTGAGAATTCATTTCTCTAATATGTCTCTAATCTCAGTCCATAGGAAGTGAGACAGAAACATCCTAAGGTTGGCAATCGGCTAAAGGAAGATGAAGAGGAAACATTTCAAGACCTGGGCAAAGGCAAAAAGCTTCCAAATAGAACTATAACGGTGTCAAAAGAAAGGCAAAAGCACACCAATGCGATCCATGAAGTTAAACAGCATCTCCACAGCATAGGGCACTGTGGGCAGAGTGAAGACGCAGCCTACAGAGGAGAGAACTTCTGTCACCTACACTTGAGATAGGATGCTGTCATATACAACCTATACGGGAATGCACCAACAAACAAGCACCAAAAGAAGAAACATAAATGGCCAATAAATACTTTGAAGTGTTCAAAATCCTTAACCATTGGGAAAATAACAGTTAAGACTCCAATGAGCTTTCTCACCCCAGTCAGAATGGATGTAGGGAAAGAAGAACTGGCCCTCACTCTTGGCAGGGTGTGAACTGGAGGAGCCCACTATGGAAATCAGTATGGAGTTTTCTCAAGCTAAAAATAGAACCACCGTATGACTCGCTTATACCATTCCTGGGCATATAGTTAAGGGAGTTTATATCCCACCACAGAGAGATACCTGTACATCTGTTTATATTGCATTCTTCAAAGAGCCAAGAAATCAAACCAGCTTATATGTCCATCACCAGGTGAAATGGCTAAAGAAAATGTGGTACATAGTCACAGTGGAGTTCTACTTGGACATAAAGGGAAATTAGATTGTGATATCTATAGTAAAGGGAATGAAATTAGACATTGTTATATCCAGAGTCAGAAAGGCAAAGGTTGCGTGTGATCCTATGTTTTGATTTTTATGTTTTGGTTTATATGGGGAAAAAAAGAACAGAAATTGATCAGTAGAAGGAGAAAAGATAAGTAGGATAGAATTTTAAAAGTTTGTAGAATGTCTGTAACTTGAGAGAATAGAAGAGTTTCCTAGGGAGAAAGGGGTACAGCTAACAGGAATGGGGCAGGTTGGGGACATGGAAGAAGGATGGATAGGGGAGGAGTATCAACAAGAACAATGTATGCCCATGTCTAAAATACTGTCCTAAACAACTTAGAACATTTTATTCCAGCTCATGAATGGCTGTTCTAAATCTGCTATATGTTAGACATACTTTGAACTACCTCTTTACTTAATGGGGAAGTTTCCTTAATAAAAGTTTAACAATTAAAAAAAATATGTATGAAATGTCATAATGAAACCCATTACTTTACAGGCTTATTTTAAAACTTAATTCAAAAAAGAAGATCATGAAGTTGAGCTAGTCTGAGCCATATACCAGAGCCTTAAAACTCAAGAAAATTAAAGATAGGTAGATAGATAGATAGATAGATAGATAGATAGATAGATAGATAGATAGATAGATATAGATGATAGTAGATAGATAGATAGATAGTAGATATGATAGATGATTGATAGATAGATAGACGATAGATAGATAGATAGATAGATAGATAGATAGATAGATAGATAGATAGATATAGATGATAGAAGATAGATAGATAGATAGATAGATAGATAGATAGATAGATAGATAGTAGATATGATAGATGATTGATAGATAGATAGATAGATGATAGATAGATAGATAGATAGATAGATAGATAGATAGATAGATAGATAGATAATAGAATCTTTATGGCTCATTAATAGCACTAAAAATCTATACAACAACTTTTTAAATTATTTCTTTTTTTTTTTGGAGATTATAGTATAATTAAATCATTTCCTTTTTCCCTCCTCCCTTCAAATTCCTCCTTCCAGACCTCCTGGCTCTCTTGCAAATTCATGGCCTCTTTTTTCAATAACTATTACTATGTATATACTTGTATATTCCTAAATACATGAATATAGCCTCCTCAGTCTGTATAACATTACTTGTATTCATGTTTTCAGAGCTGACCATCTGGCTGTCTCTTAGTTTTTTCCCATGTACTTTAACATGTTCGGTGCTGTTGTACTAACTCAGCTCACTTTTGGGCAGTCATATTGGTGAGATGTTATGGGTGTCACTTCTGACATTACTAGGAGACTAGCAAACTCCCTGATCCTCTGGCTCTTAACGTCTCTCTGCCCTCTAATCTGCAATAGTCCCTGAGCCTTAGGTGCAGGAATGTTTTGCATGTTTCTGTTAGGACTAGGCTCCATAACTCTGCATTTTGATTGGCTGTGGTTTTCTGCAATAGTTTTCATCTATTGCAATGAGAACACTTGATGAGGGGTGGAGATTACACCTGTCTGTGTTATAAGGACAAATATTTATAATGTAGTTAGGGATTGATTGTGATGATTTAGTAAAGGAGCAGTTGTTGGTTCCCCATCAAGAACCATGACTTCACTAGCCTTGGGAAGGTAATTACCTTGAAAAAAATTCCTATAATATGCATACATATATACATATACATAGGGGGCAATGCATGTGTGTGTGTGTGTGTGTGTGTGTGTGTGTGTGTGTATGTGTGTGTGTGTGTGTATGTGTGTGTGTGTGTGTGTGTGTGTGTGTGTGTGTGTGTGTGTGTAGTTTAAATGAAATTCTCTCATCTGAGCTGGCACTGCTCCCCCCAAGAGCCAAAGACAATCTAATAAAACCCCAACACAAGGAATGGGAAGCCCTTTTTGCCTCTTTTGAGTTATTGATCAGGGTTGGCCAAGAGACTTCTGTATTGCAGTACCATGATACTAAATGCATATATGCCTCCCTTATCTAATTTTTTGTATTTATTTTATATGTATTAGTATTTACCTGCATTATATGCATGCACCATGTTCACGATTGCCACCCACAAAGGCCAGAAGAAGGTACTAGATTCCCTAGAAGCTACAGAGTTGTGATCTATCACATGGGTGCTGGGAATCGAACCCAGGTCCTCTATGAGAACTGCAAGTACTCTTAACCCCTGAGCCATCTCTCTCCAGCCCAGCCTCCTTCGATTTTTACAGTCTTGAATTTGCTTTTCTTTTCTTTTTTTTTTTTTTTAACTTTCTCATCTACCCAATTAAAGCTTGCTTTAAAAAAAGTTCCTTTGGTTTAGGCTTCAACAGGGAGGAAATAAAACCATATTTTATAAAATATAAAATGAAAATTTGCATTGCCCCCCAATTGCCCTTATCAAATAAAATTCAGCAGTGAAGGCTTTAAATTAAAAGCTTTGTCCTGTTGGTCTTACCTGTTACATGTAGAATGTGGGGTCCAACACAGATGCTAATGTTCCAAATAATGAGTTAACTGTGGTTGTATAATGGAACCTCTAGTGAGCTACCTAATTCCTTTTCCAGAATGTTAGAATACCAAGTTGCTGGGCAAGTGAAAGACTTTTCAAAAGTGCCCCCAACTCAATGCTTCCTTTGTATTAGATGTAGTGACTTATTTCCACTCCAGCTGGAGAATAAGTTTGAAATACTGTCCGGAATATTCTGCCTCAAAGTGTGGCACGCTGTGCCACTTGATGGATATCAGGAGCCTGTTAAACACACTCGAACAGGATTGTCCTCACTATGAAAGCCTTTGAGCTGTTCAAACACTTCCAACAAGCTAAACATTCCTATGACTGAGACCTAGGTTTCATCACCTCTTCAGACAGACCTAGACAGGTTTAATTTGCAAAATTTCAGATAACTTGTGACTAATTATCAACGAGAAGGAAACTTTGTCAGAGATGGTTTTCACTGTACTAAAACATGCACGTTGGGACACACACATGCCTTAAGGACTCCAATCTGGGTTGGATCTACCCTAAAAATTTTCCAATTTAATGATCCCTTCAGATATTAAAGTATGGAAAGAAAAGCCCAGTGCCAAGTTTTACATAGATGTAATATTCCACCTAAATATGTCTTGGTAGAATAAAAGTGACTCAGTGGAAATATAGATTTTATTAAATCTAGCACTTGGAGATCGAAAAAATAAACCATAAATTATTTTAAGAAAATATTTAAGTTGCCCGTGTTTTCTCAACGATTTG
>LR750392.1:453661-551546 GCA_902729485.2 Mus minutoides | reverse complement strand
ACACACTGACACACACAGACACACACAGACACACACAGACACACACAGATACACACAGACACACACAGACACACGCATATACACACTGATACACAGAGACACACACAGACACACACAGATACACACAGACACACATATACACACTGATACACAGAGACACACACAGACACACACATATACACACTGATACACAGAGACACACACAGACACACACATATACACACTGATACACAGAGACACACAGGGACACACACATATACACACTGATACACAGAGACACACAGGGACACACACATATACACACTGATACACAGAGACACACAGGGACACACACATATACACACTGATACACAGACACACACGGACACACACATATACACACTGATACACAGAGACACACAGGGACACACACATATACACACTGATACACAGAGACACACAGGGACACACACATATACACACTGATACACAGAGACACACAGGGACACACACATATACACACTGATACACAGACATATACATGGACACATACACACAGATACACAAAGATACACAGACACACACACACACCATAGAGTTTCCTCTCAGCAGTTCAAAGGTAGGCCTGGGTCCATTTGACAAGGAAGTGTCTCCTCAGTCCTTAGCTCTGCTGGGTGTCCTGTTGCCCAGCTGCTCTGACTTAGAAGTTGCCTCCCACTGTTCCCTCAGGTTTTATTTGTTGGAAGCTTTCTCCTCAGAGGCAATTGGAGACATGGTGTGGGAACCAGTTGGAGCCTAGAAGGTGAGCCTTGCTTGAGTCATTGGGGACAGCCTCCCAGAAGGGACTAAGGCATTTCTTCTGGGAGACCAATCACAGCTCACAGGTGGGTTGCTTTAAAACCTTGGCTCTAGCCCCTACTCAGCCTCTCTCTCACTTCTTATTAGGGGTTTCCTCCATCTTGTATATGTTCCTGATGTCACACTGCTGTCAGCCATGAGGCCTCATGAGAGGTAAGCCAATATCTACACCATGCCCGTGAACCTCCAAATCTGTGAACTCAGTAAACCTCTTTTCTTTATAAAATTAGCCTGCCTGCGTATTTCATTATAGCAATGAAACTGGACTAAGAACCCAGAACAGGCCTGTCCTAGAACCACCCATTGTCTCATTGAGAAGGGTGCACAGAGAGGTGTATTCTGGTACAAGCACTGCCCCTGAAGTTCTGGGAAGCTTTGGACTTCTTCTTCCTTCCGGATCTTGGGGAGCTCAGACCTGAAGCTCTCCACTGAGGCAGAAGTTCTGAGACACCAGGCAAGGACCACAACCCAGAGACAAGAAGCTGAGGAAACATTTCAGTTTTGAAAATGAGACACAAGGGCAGGGCTGAGAGCCTGCCCTCTGAGGAACTCGGGGACAAGCCATCCTGAGGGGAGCCCTGGTGAGCTACTGGGGGAGCCTCACCCATTCCTCCATTCATCTGGGACAAAGGTTTGCCCTGCCTCGTTGCCAGAGATAGGCTATAGACACTACCACACCACGTATGCAGCAAGTGTCCAGGAGGACAAACGGAGAAAGTGGCAGAGGCTCCTCTCCCAGGGCTTACCGTTCCTGCCTTCCACTGGACAGATTCCATCACTTCTCCCAACTTAGCCTCAGTCAGTCAACCCACTTCTTTCAGATAAGCCATTCTGAACCATACTCACCACATTGACCATGCCAAGAGAAGGTCAGGCCAGTAAACCTCCCTTTACCAACATGTACATGGGTCATTCACTCCCAAGTGTCTATGAACTACTTAGAAAAGCAGCCAGGACAGTCCCACTTAGTAGGCTTGTTCATAGAAGGATCAAGATCCGGGGTCTAGCCTGGCGGCACCCTCCAGTAATCCCAGCACTAGGAGTCAGAGACAAAAGGATCCCACGTTCAAGGGCAGCCCAGGCTATACAGCAAGATCGTGTCTAGGGAAATAACAGAAAGGGCCGGAGAGATGGCTCAGTGGTTAAGATCACTGGCTGCTCTTCCAGAAATCCTGGGTTTGGTTGCCAGCAACCACAGGGCAGCTCAGAACCATCTGTAACTCCAATTCCAGGGGACCTGATGTCCCACCTCCATGAGTGCCACCAACGCAAGTGGTACATAGAAATTCATGCAGACAAAACATCCTTACACATAAAATAAAATAAAATAAAATAAAATAAAATAAAATAAAATAAATAGTTAAGGTATGGTAGCACATGTTTGTACAATCCTTGTACTCCGGAGAATAAATTAGGAGGGTTGTTTAGAGTTTGAGGGCACCCTGAACTATACAGTGAGCACCAGACCCTCCAGAGTGATATAGCAAGACCCTGTTTCCAAAATATAGAGTCAAAATAGAACAACAAAAGACAAATAAGTCACATGTGGGCGTAGTGCAGTTGGTGGAACACTTACCGAGCATCTACAAAGGCCAGGCTCAGTTCCCAACACTGCGTAAGCCAGGCATGATGGTACACACCTACAATCCCAGCACTCCTGAGAAGGTGGCTTTGGCCTTCCAACCTTGACCGAAGACCAGCAGCTCTCTAGGAGTCCGCTGGCCTTCAGGACCAGTTGATATCCTCAAGGATGGAGCAGCTACTGGGGTCTCAGCCCCTGCTCAGTAAGGACAGCTATTGTTAGACTCCCAAGACAGCATCATACAAGCTGGTCTGATAAATCCCTCTAGGATATGTATCAGTCCATGGGCCTTGTTCCTCTAGAAACTCCTGACTAATACAGAATTTTACTTTTAATGTTTGTAAATCATATAAGGTGAGGCTCCAACTTCATTCTTTGGCATATACAGTTTTCCCAGCACCATTGTTGAGAGGGGTGTCTGTCCTTTCCTTCATGGGATATTCTTGTCACTACTGCCAAAAACCAAACCCCAGGGATGGAGAGAAGGCTCAGTTGTTAAGAACACAAATTGCTCTTCCACAGGACTGCGTTTGGCTCCCAGCACCCACATTGCAACTCATAACCAACCATTACTCCAGTTCCAGGGAATCGATGCCCTCTTCTGGCTTCTGTGAGGATTTATACACACATGGTATACACTTACATTCACGCGCACACACACACAAACACACACACACAAACTAAATCTTTAAAATTATGTAATCAGAGAGCAGTTCAGTAGTTAAGAGCATTCACTGCAGAGGACCCAGGTTCGGTTCCAAGCACACTCACAGTGGCTCACAACTGTCTATAACTTCAGTTCTAGGGGATCCAAGGTCCTCTTCTGGCCCCCACAGGCACCATGTGGTACATATACATACATGCAGACAAAACACTTATACATATAAAAGAATTAACAAATCTTTTTTAAAAAAAGTTTTAAGTACTCAAGTCTCTAAAATTAAAAAAAAAAAAAAGAACAAATCCTGTAATCTCAGAACTTAGAGAGCTGAGGAAGGAGAGTAATAAGTCAAGGCTATCTTGGGCTATATAGCATAATTGTGTGTGTGTGTGTGTGTGTGTGTGTGTGTGTGTGTGTGTGTGTGTGTGTATGCGTGCCTGTGCATGTACCTGCGTGTAAAATCAGTTTGGAGTGATAGACCACTGAGTAAGAGCCTTGCTGTATAAGCATGAGAGTCTGAGTGCGATCTCAGCATTCAGGTAAATAGCCGAGTGTGGACAGGTGCACTTTGTAGGGTAGAGGCAGGAGGATTGCTGGGGCTACCAGGCTGCCAGCCTAGCTTCAGATTCAGTGAGAGACCCTGTCCCAAATGAATAATGCAGAAAGTGATAGAGTGGAGCACCAGATGTTCTTCTCCGGCCTACAAAGGCACACATGAGCATGCACACACACACACACAGATACAGAGACACAGACATACACACACAGAGATACATACATACACACACACACACACACACACCAAACATCGTGTAGATTATTAGTTCAAATGGACAGTGGAGACGGTAGCCTTAAAGACCCTTTCTGGCACAGAGAAGAACTGACAGGACCTTTGGGAGACCATCCTTTCTGTGACAGGGGGCAGAGTAATGTGGCTTGACTGTGAAGTGTCCCCCAGAGGCTCACTTGTTTGAACACCCGGAGCCCAAATGCTTGCTGTTTTAGAGGCTGTGGAACTTTTAGGAGGTAGGGCCTTTCTGGAAAAAGTGGCTCATGGGAGCCCTGCCTTGAAGTTTTATAGCCCAACCTCATTTCCTGTCCACTCTCTGCTTCCTGACTGCAGATGCGTGTGATCGGCCGCTTTATACTCAGGCTGCCGGCCTTCCCAACCATGAGTGACTGCGTTCCTTCTTAAAGTGCGGGCCAAAACAAACCCCGCTCTCCTTAAAATATGACATTTTAAATGTATTTAAATGTAAATGTCTCCTTAAAATAAAATATAATAAATGAATAGAAGTAAAGGTAAGCAAGGCTGAGTTCTGGGAGGAGCCGGTGGACCTGCATTTAAGGTCCCGTCACTCCGTGCCCTAGCAAGTGGCCTAGCTCTTTGTACTACATCCTCCAGGCCTGGAGAAGAAAATTCAGGCCACCTAGAGATGGCCATATGCCATCTGTCTGTCCCTTCCCTGTTCTGGCAGCCAACCCCCCACAGCCTGTTTCTCAGCCTCTTACCTGAAGGGTGGATAGATGACCCAGCCTGACCAATATTCCTGTCTCTCAAGGGAATATATGACCCTCACTGGGGCCAACAAGTCCCCAAGTGATTTGTTCTATTCACAGAGAGCAGGAGACTTTCTCACCCCATGAGAATGTGCCTGAAAACTGAGTATATATATATATATATATATATATATATATATATATATATATTCTATGTATATTACATATATTCTATGTATATCATATTCATACATATATTCTATGTATATTACATATATTCTATGTATATCATATTCATATATATATATATATATATATATATATATATATATATATATATATGATTATGTAGCAGAACCACTGAGAGGCAGGCAGTCCAGACTCACTTGACTCCTAGCTCCCACTAAGCCTGATGTCTACTCTTGCTTTTGTCATTCATTCCACTTTTGACTCAGGTTCATTTGAATTGGGCTTTGATGACTAGAAAGCCACCCACCACTGGCTGGTACATCGCTCTAGTGACACTGTGGAATATCTGGCTCTGAGCAAGCCTGGCTTTGTGGTACAGCCACCCCTGACCACAGTGATGGTGTCTTAGTCAGGGTTTCTATCCCTGCACAAACATCATGACCAAGAAGCAAGTTGGGGAGGAAAGGGTTTATTCAGCTTACACTTCCACAGTGCTGTTCATCACTGAAGGAAGTCAGGACTAGAACTCAAGCAGGTCAGGAAGCAGGAGCTGATGCAGAAGCCATGGAGGGATGTTCTTTACTGGCTTGCTTCCCCTGGCTTGCTCAGTCTGCTCTCTTATAGACCCCAAGACTGCCAGCCCAGAGATGGTCCCACCCACAAGGGGCCTTTCCCTCTTGATCACTGAGAAAATACCCCACAGCTGGATCTCATGGAGGTACTTCCCCAACTGAAGCTCCTTTCTCTGTGATAACCCAGCTGTGTCAAGTTGACACAAAACCAGCCAGTACAGATGGATAGGGTGTTGTTTGTGTGGAAGATGCTGAAGTGATGATCAAGGACACCATCCCCAAGAGACAAACCGGGTACCAAGGATCAGGAAGAGCAGGATGGGAAAAGCACAGTGGTTCCTCCCAGGAAGCAAATCCCAGGGGCTGGAGAGATAGCTCAGTGGTGAAGACCCAGGTTCCCTTCCCAGTACCCACAGGGCTGCTCAAACCATCTACAAACACTCGCAGCTTTAATGGCTCTGACGCCCCCTTCTGGCCTCCTCGGGCTCCTGCATGTCTCTGGTACATGCAAATTAACTCCTGAAGGCTTCTGCATATACACCAAAAAAACAAAACAAAAATCTTCTTACAAGCAAAAAGAAAGCATAGGAAAGAAAAGGACCTCTGGGAAAGAATGTGCACTCTTGGTATAGCTGCATCAATCAGGGCCTATGGTGGAAGTAATTCTCAGCCAGCCTGTTACTATGGGAACAGAGAACCATGGAGAATGGGCTGCCTCTAGGTGAGGCAGGAACATGAATCCTTCCACTTAGATGTAAGTGAGCCTGAGTCTTCATCAAGGACACCTGACATGAAGGAACAGTCCCAGGTGCCTTCCCGTTCCCCACCACCACCACCATCACCACCACCACCTCCCTCGAGACACCCTTTATAGAATGGGCCCTGGATCTGGGTTTTCCCTGCCTGGAATGGGGAGAAGAGATCCGAGCACTGGCCCAGGGTACCACAGAAGCCGAGAACCATTACCGTGGCAGTGGGAGAAGCCTTCCTGAGCTTCTAGATTGTTGTCAGGAACCCAGACAAGAGTCTGATCTCCACGGGCACTTGGGAACCAGAAGGCGGGTGCCTGGAAAGAACATATATCAATGAAGAAAAGGGATCCCTTTATCAGCAAGACCTGGAGAACAGGATTGCTGATAGGTCAGTGTGCCCCAGCAAAGGACAGGAAGGATAGGAAGGTCCCCCCCCAAAAAAAAGGTCCCCAGGGAGTACAGGGCACAGGAAAGGACACAGGCCACCCAGAGGTTGAGCCCAGCAGAAAGATAGCTGCCCTGTGAAGGTGACAGTGGAGGACTGGGTACACCTGGGACACTGTGCAGGGAACAGCAAGCACAGAGATCTCTCTATCTTAGCTGTTTGATCCACAGCCAAAGGACATGGCTTCCTGATAAAGCAAAGTGGTTGCTTCATTACCTACACCCTGGCCGACTTCTCCCTTGGCCCTCTTCAAACTAAGGAGATATAATATAGTCTATTCCCAGACAAGAACACTTGAGGCTCAAGGCAGTTAAGACACAAGCTGGGTGTGGTGTTAGTCCCGTCACTTAAGAGGCAGAGACAGGAGGATCTCTGTGAGTTCAAGGTCAGCCTGATCTACAATTCCGGGACAACCAGAGTTACATAAGGAGACTCTATCCCAAAAAAGAAGAAAAGAAAAGAGAAGAGAAAGGAAGGAAGGAAGAGAGAGAGGAAGGGAGAAAGGAAGGAAGGAAGGAAGAGAGAGAGAGAGAGAGAGAGAGAGAGAGAGAGAGAGAGAGAGAAGAGGAGGGGGAGGGGGAGGAGGGGGAGGAAGGGATTTTAACCAGGGCCTCACTGGCTGCCGCACAAGGCCCCGTGCGCTTAGTCACGTCCTGCAGCATTGCTAAGCAGAATGTGGAGGGAGGCACCTAGAGAGGGCCAGACCTTGCGAGGTAGGCAAGGAAACCTTGGTTTTTGCCTGTGACAGGACAGATAGGGACTGTCTGGACGACCCTAGATCTCCACCTAGTGGTCGGAAAGAGCCATTGTTTTTAACCGATCCAAGCAGGTCATTTCACCCACCGGCAAAGGAACGCACCGGTCTGAGCCTGAGTTCAGGAGAAAGAAGAGTTCCGCCAGCCGGCGCACACGCACTAACATTCGTAACCTTCCTCCGGGGAGGTGGCAAGGAATTTATTAACTCCTAGATTTTATCCCCCAGTCTTCCACGCAGGCTTGCCCTTCACGAGAGGCAGTGCGCCCCCGGGCATTATACACAGAATCGCCTGGGGATGGTAAAACGACAGAGTCAATGACAGCTATCTGTAAAACATTGTGCTAGGTACCCAACTCAGAACAAAGGTGGCCAGAAGAACCCTGGAGGAACCAGGGGGCCCAGTTTTGAAGGAAGACAGCCCGGTACTTTGCAGAAGACCCTGAGGCAAGGTCACTAAGAGTAGGCTAGAGCAGAGCCTGGAACACGGTTCTGGGAGTAGGCAGGACCCACAAGGACCCCATTGCTAGGCTAAAGGGCCTGGACCACCCTGAAAATTCTATAGCCTTTGAAGGGCTTCCTCATCTCAGGATATGTAGGGAAGGCTTAACCAGCAGACAGCAAGGAGGCTTCCCAAAGGTGGTGGGTAGCGATGCATGCCCTGGGTGGCAGGAGCAAAGTTTTTGCTCCAAAACACATAGAGTACCAAACTCCCAGGGGACAGAGAATTATCAGCCCTGCTGGAGAGCATGGTTGAAAGGCTGGTCGTACATGTAGATAGCCTGGAACCTTCTATAGCAGAAAGACGTCCTCTGGGAAGACACGTATCCCCGCACGCGCACACGCATGCACGCACGCATGCATATGCACACACATGCACACGCGCGCGCACACACACACACACACACACACACACACACGCTTCAGCCACCCAACCTGAGCCTTGGTTCTGAGGAGGCTTTGTCTGGCTAGGACTGAAGCTGGAGGCCATCAGGAATTCTCTACAACTTACTCCAAGTGGGCTTGGAAGACGACCTTTGGTCTAGGTTCTGCTTCCAGATGGTAAAATTCATTCATTGGTTCATTCACTTACTCATTTCTTCTTTGAATGCTTTCTGTACCCCTCTTCTTTGAACAGTTTTCAGTCTGGGGTCTGAGCAATGAGCAAAAGAAACACCAACTCGGGCCGGAGAGATGGCTCAGCGGATAAGAGCACTGACTGCTCTTCCAGAGGTCCTGAGTTCAAATCCCAGCAACCACATGGTGGCTCACAACCATCCGCCGTAACAAATCTGATTCCTGGAGTGTCTGAAGATGGCTACAGTGTTCTTACATATAATTAATAAGTAAATCTTTTTTTAAAAATTAGAAAACTTAAAAAAAAAAAAAGAAACACCAACTCTGCCTTAAGGGAGCCAATGATCTTGTAGGTCACAGAGATTTGATGAAATATCTACCCTCCCCAGAGGAGACATGGCAGACATGGTGTCTGGTAGAAAAGACGGAGCCCCAGAAGGCAGAGGCAGGGGAGAGCCTGCCTGTCTGTCTTTAAGACAGGATCTCATTATATTATACAGGGTGGCCCAGTGCCCCTCCCCTGTCTCTCTCTGTTCTCTCTCTGTGTCTGTGCTGTGTTGTTGTTGTTATTGGAAGAGGGAGTTTGTGCTTTGAGACAGAAATGTCATTGTATAACCAGGCTTTCATCTACTGGCAATCCTCCTGCCTCAGCCTCCTAAATACTGGGATTACAGGCATGAGGCACCACACACAACTAACCTCGAACCCTGGACTCTCCTGTCTCTGCTTCCCCTACGCCTAAGTGTATGCAAACAAGCCTCTGTGTTTGCTCGCGGTCCAGCGGGAAGGGGCACCTGTACAGATGGATACTTACGACTTTTGGTGGGCATGTGGTCTCACCACGTGCCTGTATGCACAGGTGACTGTGGAGATGTGGGGGATGGGGTGAAGGATGACTTGCTCAGACCCAAGAGGTATCTACTGCACGGGACATCAGTGATGCGACCGGAAATCTTATGGGCAAACCCGGAAAGCCTAAGGCAGACACAGATGCTCTGAGAAGGAAGGGAGACCCTGGGTGGGGACAAAAAGAAAAGACTGAGCTCTTTGACTACATAAAAATTACCCCATGATATCTCCTCATGACCTGGGGGACTCTCACATCCAGAGACCACAGAGCAGGAACCCTCGAGGCTCTGGGAAAGAACACTGGCTTGGGAAGATTCTGTGACCTCTCTTGACCCGGAACAGGTCTAAGCCTTGGTTTTTCTCTTTGGAACGGAAGTTCCCATTCCAAGAATGAGAAGGAAATGTGTTTGGCATGGAGTGGGTGGCCCACATCTCCTCTTGTCAAGCTGAGGAGCAGCTGCCATGGAGCCAGAGGGCATCCTGTTCTCAAGAAATAAAAAACAAGAGTGAAGACGGGCCACGGATAAGTTCCCCTGCTAGACTGATGTGAAGCCAGCAGCCATCTTGGTCTCCTGGGCTTGTCTCTAAATCGGGCTACTTCTCCCACAGCCAGACCCTGGCCAGGACACCAGGGCTCAGCATCCGGCAGGCAGCAGAGGTCATGCACCCAGCCCTTTTGTCCCTTCCCAGCTGGGAGCCTGACTTATACCCACCATCACCTCATTAGCTGCCGCCAAGGGCCCTGCCCACTGGATTGTGAAAGAGCCTTATCCTTTATTTACTGGAAATCCCCCAGAGCCCTTCATTTCTCTGAACCCCAATGTCATCCTCCGTGGTTCATGGTCACTATACTGCCCCTGACTTGGCCCTCACTGAGAGTGAGCCCTCATGAGAAAGTACTTTGAGGGCTGGAGAGATGGCTCAGCCGTTAAAGGCTAGGCTCACAACCAAAAATATAAGAGAAAGTACTTTGAATACCATCAAGCTTTCAGTTCAGGGAAGGATTGAGCCCATGTAAATAGCCCAGATCTAGGGGATACCCTTTAAGAAGGGGCCTCAGAAAACCCTCCACCGGTACTTTTTTCTCTCCTTGGGGAGAACCTGCACCCAGTCTGTCAGCAACCCCATGGTGCCGGAGGCCAGAGTCACCTCACAAGCCATAGGATGTGCCCCCTCCCAACTGTGCTTGGTGGGAAGGTTGAACTGTGACAGCCACATCCCACAGGGACTGGAGGCAGCTGGAGCCAGCTGGTTCCCTGAGGGTTTCAGAACCTGGAATGTTATTTCCTAATCGGGAATTCATCCAGGCCACCAATCCTGACCCCAGTCCAAGAAGCTTAGCAACAGTCAAAGTTCCCAAGGTCTGTGAGTGGCTCTGCCTATCATCTCTCAGGCCCAGGTTCCTCAAGGGTTAGGTCCTTGTCAGGAGCCATTGAGGTTGGGGCGGTGAACGCCTCAAATAGTCTCTCACATATCGCTTTGGTTTTGGTCCACACCATTTACTTTGCCAACCAGGATTCTGGAGCCCAGAAAAGAAAGTCGTACTGTTCAGGGTCTCATGGCTAGAGGCAAAGGTTGGCTTTGAACTTCTCTCTCTTTCAGTTTTCCTACTGAACATCTGCTTTGCAATAGATGGGCATCAAGTGACTGTCATCTTATCCTCTGGTATACCTTGAAGGGAAGAGATGCTGAGACTCTGGCTGGGATGAGGTAATAAGTTGCTGGCTATGGAAGAGACCTAAAACTGATGGGAACCGGGCAGGTTTCTATCCGTGTGCTCTTAAAAAGTATATGTAGGGGCTGGTGAGATGGCTCAGCGGGTAAGAGCACCCGACTGCTCTTCCGAAGGTGATAAGTTCAAATCCCAGCAGCCACATGGTGGCTCACAACCATCCGTAACAAGATCTGGCGCCCTCTTCTGGAATGCCTGAAGACAGCTACAGTGTACTTACACATAATAAATAAAATAAATCTTTAAAAAAAAAAAAAAAAGTATATGTAGACTCATTCTGCCTGAGCGTTGAGCTGCTGGCATCTTTGGTACTTAGCTCCCAAGAATTTTCCCTACCCGGAGCGGGCAAGGCCTTCCCTCTTTAACCATGACTCAAACCTGACTCAACCTCTGGTGGATCACCTCTGGGTCGTTCTTACTTAGCACCTTCAGGAACAACTAAAGACCCAAAGCCTCTCCGGAACCTTTGGTTGTCTTGTAAGATTTTACCCTTGGTCCTCAAGTGCAATGGTTCCTTGTGCATACCTAACAGTCTCTTCGTGTGACCTTGAGGAGCTGAGGAGGTGGAGGTAGGAGCTGAGGAATGTCTTAGCCAACCCTTACACCCAAGTTTGCACGGTCCAGTGGAGCCTCACACTCCAAAAGGGCCAGAGGCGTGTTTTCCAGTGCTCATAGATCCCAGCCCTGACTGTGCTTCCAAGAGGCCAGGAAAGCCAGAGGCAAGCTCCTTTCCTGTCCTAAGAAGAATCTGAGTCCAGCCAGGCACATCGAAGGCCATAGCTTCTGGGAGTTGGCACTGAAGAGCAGCTCCAAGAGAAAACCCCACATTAAGTTTTGAGTTCCCTCGTCGGTGCCCGTAGTCGGTAGCCCCACTCAAGTCCCTGGGCCTGGACCTACAGTGGGTCTGAGGCCCCTCTCTGTGCCCATTTCCCTGGACTCACTGCACCTCGGGCTCTGGCTGGGAGTGCTGGCCGGCTGCTTGAGACCGGCCCCTGTCCTGGAGCGCCATCTCGTGGGCACGTAGGGAGTTCCTGAGGCCTGGGACCTGGGAAGGCTCCTGGGTCCGGAGCAGCCAAGTGAGTTCGGGGTCCTTATCCCAACAAACCCGATGGACAGACACGCTAAGGGTGGCCCAAAAGAAACTCGGAGGGGAAAACCGTCCTCCGGGCACCAACACTTTCCCTGGTGGGCAACCTGTTTGCTCTCCAGAGGACGCGGCGCAATGCCCTGACATCACCCGGAGCGCCCAGCCCCCTCCAACGCTCGGGGTCGTTCTCCCCGCCGACGCCTAGTGCTTAGAACTGGAGACTCTTGATCCTTGGCTGGACTCAGCCTACCCGGAGAGTGCTCCAAACTTCGCGGTCAAGGGCAGAGAGGCGGAAGGAGAATGGGAAAAGGAAACGAAATTGGATTTAGGGTCGCTCCCAAGGTGGGAAGGAGGGCTCAGAGTTGCAATTCCAATCTCTCCCAAACCATTTCCCTCCGCATCGGCCTTCTCCTAGAGAAGCAGGGGGTAGGCGGGGCCCGAGCCCGGGCGGGGCGGGGCGGGGCGGGACCACTGTCCGGGCAGCGTCGTGCTCCTCCCCGCGTCCGTGAGTCCGTCCCCCGGCTGGGGAGGCTGAACCGGGTTCCACGCCCTCCGGGAGGGCGGGGCCTACTTCCGAGCCTCAGAAGCCCTGCACCGCAGCGGGAAGTTTGGAGGGAAGAAATGGCTCGAGGGTTCGGAAGCCTCGGATTAACCGCGTGGGAAAAGCAGTGTCCAACATCTCGGGATCCATTCAGTTGAGCCGCTAGGGGTCTCACCGAGGCCCCAAATTCTGAATCTTCGAGTTCTCCGGTGAATCACACCCAGTCCTAAACCAACGCACACAATTCTCTCAGACCCCACACTCCCCATAGAGTCTCTTGGCGACACGCTTGGTCACCCACTTAACAGACCTCAGAGGCCCCTCGATACCCATCGCTCACACACTCCTCTCTGCTGACAGATTTGCCATCCAAGGGCCCTGGTGGCAGGTCCTGAAGGGTTAAGGCAGCGGGTACACGGGCGCTTGAGCTAATTGGCGACCCCCAGAGACAATGAAGGCTAGAAGGCTGGGAAGGCTGGTGGCTTAATTGGGCCTGGGAGTGGCCAGGCCTTTGTCTGGGACAAGGCCCAGCCCGTCGGCTGCAGGATTCCCCAAGCCGCACTTGGCCTTGCAGCTGGGGCCCAGCGGAGCACTGGGGTGGCAATCCCGGGAGGGGGGTGTGTACCGCCGAAAGCAAGGAGGCGGGAGGATTCTCCAAACCGCGCTGCAGGCTCGGAAATAACACCCCACCCGAGTTGCTGCGGCCCTGCCCACCACCTCGTGTGCTGCCCCCTGGTGTCCACAGGCCGAGGGGGGGCCACAGCCAAACTCTCAGCATTCTTTCCTGATTGAAAGCGAGAGGCCTCAAGAAGCCAGTGCACACGTTGCTTTGGGATTTTTTTTAAATGGGAATTTCAACCCAAAGTGACCTTGAATAAACGTAGAGATAGGGAGAGATTCTATGCGAAGGGGGTGGGGGAGACTTTCCTTGTTTCTGCTTAGTTCGTGGACCACATTGCCTAGTCAGTCCAAGCTGAGCAGAACAGGGGAGCCATAGCTCACCTAGGGTTGGGATGAGACCATCTACACACACACACACACACACGCATGTGCACACACACTCCACACACTCTACCCAGGGAAACTTGAGGCAGCCCTCTCTCAGAGGAGTTGGACAAAGTTTTGTCCTTGTAAGTGTATCAGCCCAGGAAGGTGTCCAGAGCATTTGGAGTTCCTGAAACTTTCAAGTCTACCTACATCTTCACTCCCCCTCAAGTCATTCCTGATGTCCCTGGGCGAGTGGAAAGCCATACATACCCCAGAGGTTCACAGTGCCTAGCAAGGCAATCTTTTGGGGTTGGACGTCAAAACCTCCTGGACTTAAAGGGATGAAAACGGAGGGGGTGGGTGCTCAACGACCACAAACCCAGGGACATGTGATCAGCTCCCCTTTACCGACTGCTTCCGTTGAGGACGGGAGGCACCTGCCAGCTGGATGAGGTTACTAGCTGTGGCCTTCTGGAGCGACACGGATGGGAGAACCTAGCTTTCCTTAATAGAGGGGGTCTTAGGGAAGCACTAGCCCAGTGGGACACAGTGGGACTCCCTTGAAAGTCGCCAGCAAGTTGATGCAAGGAGGGGACTGGAGATAAACGAGCTCTAAGGAGAGCTTTTTAGGCCAGATTTCCCCAGCAGCCCAAACACCGAGTGATTCCAGACGGCAGAGTGATGGGACGGAATTCTGGAGTCCGTGGTACTGAAGGAAGATGGCCACTACCTCCTCCCCAACACACACACACACACACACACACACACACACACACAGAGAGAGAGAGAGAGAGAGAGAGAGAGAGAGAGAGAGAGAGAGAGAAGGAGAGCAGGGCCCCATTCCCTAGATCATGTACCCAGCAGGAAGGTTGAAAGGAGGGGTGATAAGCGGGTCCACAGTGTCCTAGAAAGGGAGTCAGGAGTCCAGGCCACTCTGCTGCGTTTTGCGTTAATCCTGCGACTAGGTGTGGGTAGTGTCAGGAGCTGCGGTCACACAGAGTGGCCAGCAGGGGGAGTCCGGGCCGCGGGCCTGGGTCGCAGGGGCTGCGGGGCGGAGTGGCGCCTCCAAAGCCGGCCTGAGCCTGGCGCCGACGCCGGCGCCTCGGGGGCCCTCGCAGCTCTGCTCGCTGGCCCGGCTGTGCGCCCGCCGTCGCCAGAGGTGCAGCTGCGGGCCAGAAAGGGGCGCCCGTGTCCCCGCCTCAGTCCCTTCTTCAGCGCCCACAGAGCCCCAGCCCCGCGCGGCCCACAGAGCGCACAGCGCGGGTCACTTCGCATGGTAGCGTTTTTATTATTTTCTCGCTTCGTTCTCCCTCTGGAGCAAAAAGTGAAAACCTGAGGTGGGGCCCGTGGGCCGGGCGGGCAAAACCGGGGTGCAGAGGCTGAGGGGTCCGCAGGGTGGGGCCTTCCCTGGGGTTCGGTGCCTCCCCCTTCCCCAGCAGCCAAGGATCCTGGGGCCCTGTACAATATAGATGCTCATGTAAAATGAAAAAAAAATTAAATGCTATGAGTTAATCTCTAAATATATGTACACAGCAATGTACACCTTCGAATAAATTAATACGAATTTGTATCTTCTGGGAACCTTAAAGCTTATTTACACAAATTACCATTTATTTCATAAATATCTTTTGCCCCCTGGGGACTCAAAGAAGAAGTGCAACTTCCTCTGCTGATCCAGAAGTGGACGTAGCAATGGCGCCTGTCTTTTGGGGGGGGGGGGTAGAGATGGGAAGACCAAGCGGACAGGACTCCTCCTAGCACAAGTCTACGCTGGCTCCAGCATCCTCCACACCAGTTTCTCAACGACATTCAGGCCCAAGGCCAGGGATCCTGGGATGCTTTCCGAAGGAACACCTCTACCCTATGCACCTTCTGGCTTCCAAAGGGACCGCTGGAAAGAGGCCACCCCCACAGTGTTGAAAGAAGGAGGTGCCCTGGTAGTTGAGTCCAGGCATCAAATCCAGGGGCTCCAGAGTGACTGTTCTCCGGATAGACTGACTCCTCGTTTAGACCCCAGGGTAGCGGCCCAGACTCTCGACCTGCCATGCGAGGCTCTATTCTGACCGCTGAAGCCTGCTTTTGCTTCTTTATTTAAATAAATACCCATTCTGTGCTGTACACGTCCCAGACAGCCGAGGCAGAGAGCCCAGCTCGGGAGGCTCGTGTGGCAGCGCAGCAGCCAAGCAGCCCCTCACTTGGGCGACTCCCGACCGGGGGAGAGGGCTCGCTGGCTCTCCAGCCCACTCACCAGTCTCTGGATGCTCTGCAGTTCACTGGCTGCCTCTTTGGCTGAGCCGCTGGGCGATAGGGCCCCGCGGGATGGGCCCCCCACTTTTCGGAGAGCCAGCTCAGGCAGTGGACTGGGCTCACGGCTATTTCCGCCCTTGGAGCCCTCCGCCGACAACCCGGTGGTAAGGAGGCTAGTGCTAGGTGGGATGGTGACCGGGATCTGGTAGGGGCTGAAGCGCAGGCGGGGCCGGGCACTGCCCAGAAATGGGCTCCGTGATAATGAACCAGCGGCGGCGGCGGCGGCAGCTGCAGCGCTGGTGGCGGGTAAAGCGGAGGCGGCGGCGGCCGCTGCTGCCATGTAGGTGTACGGGTAGGGAAAGAGGCCTCCGAAAGTGGGCATTGGGATTCCCTGAAAGAAACAGAAGGCCAGAAGGGTTAGACATCTGTCGGAAGTGTCTTTAAAGGTGGTAGCCTGAATACTGCAGATAACCTTTGCCTTACACCTTTAGGCTATAAAGCCAGAATTCACATAGCTATAAAACCTCATGCTCACATGAGGAGATAGATGAGCCACCTTGCCAGGGCCAAATCTAGTGAGTGTGTCCATCACCTAGGGCGAGATGCAAAAGCCTGGTGTCTCCCTGCTCTGTGCTGTTTGGTGCGGTAGGGGTAAGAGAATGAGCAGCAGCTGGCTGAACTAGTATGGGCCTAAGAGAGAAAACCCAAGGCAGGCATGGGGCCAGGTGGCAAGCAGGCAGCTGGGACTGTCATATGAGGTCCTGCTCATTTAGGACAGCAGTTCTTCCATGCCTTCTGTCTGCAGGTCGGATTTGCGGCGGGAACACAGGCTTAGAAAACAGGATGATCGAGTCTCTTGCTTGCTCGCCTGTCCAGGGGTCTCCTGCCTCAGCTGGGATCAAGTCACTAGTGACAACCAGTTCATAAACTGGCCCAAACGTTTGGCAGGGCTTCTATGGCAGCTGAGGACGGAATGCAGGCTTTACTGGTGGATAGCAGAGCAGCCAGGACACCCTGGACACAGGGCACTCAGTTCATGAGGCCCCGACTGCTATGATCTGACCTTTGAGATAGTGGCTTATATTCTAGAGTGTGCGCCTGTGGAATGGGTGCTAGAGACAGAGGAAGCCCAAGTCCTGGTCAAACAGGGAGACCCAAGAAGCAGCTTAGTCTGTAGGAATAGAAAGGCTTGTAAGCCCCACTGTGCATTTCAGACCTGGCACCTCAGGTTGGGAGGAGGGCAGGAAACTTTCCCCAAATTTGGCTTTACCTGACTTATAACTATGGCCTTGTCACCTAACAATTATACCAATTGATTTCTCATGAGTTCTGGGGTACTCTTTCCCTGGATTTCTGCCTATTCACCAGGCTCTAGCCAGAAGCCCCAGGCTTCCCCATGTCCTCTGTAATGACTATGGTTTGTTGGGAAAGAGGCATTCACATCCACAGAAAGCCAGAGGTGCAGCTCAACCCTCTAGCCCAGAGTCATGGGGATTCGTGTATCACAGACATTGCACATACCCAGATGATAAGCTCTGTTCAAGACTCATTTCAGACTCCCCCTTACACACACATTCACTTCTGAACCAAAGCCATTTTCTCAAAAAAAAAAAACTAAACTCCTGTTTTCCTTCCCTGGAGATATGATCTCAAGGGTTCAATTTGCCAGAAACCTCAGAGGGAAGAAACCGAATGAAGGGATTCCAAATCTTTCCGCAGGGAATATTCCACCCAAGTAACTAAAGAGGTTGCTGTGCTGCGCATCCGATCTCCTTATTATGCCTCTGGCCACATTTTCATAAACTCTCCCCTGGGAATTTAGAATTTCAGTAGGAGGTTGTGAGGGAGCTAAGGCCCCTTCCCTGGATGTGGCGGGAGAGTTAGGGACTCAGAGTAGGGCAAAGACCAGTCTTGTCACTTGTCACTGGTAACTTCCTAGAGGACCTCAAAGGGGCCAGGAATATTTGAGAGGTGAGTCATTTGGGAGTCAACTGTCCAGAAAATAACTCAAAATTCCCTCCTTCGTTCGTCTAGCCTATAGTTTTTCAGAGCCAATCATGAGATAAAGATTTTCTTTCTCAAAAATGTCCTAAGGCCAGAAAAGTGAACCTAGGAGCAACCCTAGTTGGTCATTCAGAAGAGTTTTTGAAATGTGCTCTCTCACCTCTTGCTGGGGTTATAGAGGAGCAAACAGGTCCAGAGAGGACGAGGGACGTTCTTAAGGTCACACAGGGTTCAGAAGCAATGTCTTGGTTAGATCATGGACAGTTTTAACCTTTCAGGACTTAGATGGCTTTCCTGCCTATAGGTTTTGGTTTCTCGGATGATCTGAGTACCTATAACCTCTCTCAAGTTCCCTGCGCATCTCAGCTACCAACAAGCCGCTGCGCCTCCCTCCTTCGGCTGCTGGCCGATCACAGGCCTTACCTGAGATGCCAGCATATGCTGGGAGAGGTGGAACGGGAAGGGAGCCGCGGTGCTTGCTGCGCTGGCTGCGGGACCCAGCCCGCCTGCGTCCAACCCCGCCGCGGTTCCGGGCGCGGCGCCTCCGCTATTGCCACCGCCGCCTGCCACCGAGGCTAGCAGATGACCCATGCCCATGGCGGAGAAAGCTCCGGGGCCCATGGCGAATTGTCCTGGGTGCAGGAAGAGGGGCTGGCCAGCTCCCAGCGGCCCAAAGAACTGCTGCCCGTGCAGGTGGCTGGAGAAGGCCAGGCCGGGCAGATGGCCCGCACCCAGGGGGGACGCACTGTCTGTCTGCACCACCAGCGGCGCCAGGCTGGGCTCCTTGCCCTCACCCACGTCCTTGCGCCCCTCGTCCTTCCTCCGGGCCTCGGCGCGCTCCTTCTCCAGGCTCCGCAGGCTAAACGGGCCGTCCCTACCGCCCTCCGTCGGTTCCTTGCTGCCCCTCTCCGGGCTGCGCCGCTCCCGGGAGCGTTCGGGTTCGGTCAAGCGAGCGGGGCTGGCGTCCCGCGAAGGGCTGCGGCCCAGGGGCGCTGCGGCGCGTTCCTCGCCCGGCCGCTCCGGCTCAGGATCGCTGTCGGCTGCGCCCGGCTTCTCCTCGGCTAAGGGAAAGGAGGGAGGGAGCACGGGTTATCCGGACGCCGCCGGAGACCGACGTGGCGCCCAGTCACCGGGAACCTGGACCTGGTCACTTTAGACAGACCAGCTGTTAGGAAGGTCAAGTTGTGAAAGCTTCTAGGGGCAGCTACAGGTCACATAAATCAAGACCCCATTCTTACACTGGAAGAAACCGAGCCCTGGAGGAGAAAGCTTATTTCCGACCACATATCCCACAAGGGGTCCAGCTCAGAATTCTACCAAATGTCCTGGCTGCCAGGGACAGTCCTTATATGGGAGTACCAGATTGGAAGTCCTAGCCACATTCCAGTAACTTTTATCTAGGCCTTTGAGATTAGCCGATCACTGAGCAAAACACCGACTTTAAGGCGCACCATAAGGAGACACTTCCTTGGTCCTTCCCTCCAGGCTCGGATCAACTATGCCGCTCACCTCGGGCCCGGTGCAGGCGCAGAGGGCTGGGCGCTGCGCTGGGGGAAGGCGGTGGTTCTCGCGCAGGCGGAGGGTCGCAGGAGGAGGCATCGGATTCAGCGCCATCACGCTCCGGCTTACAGTGCTCCTCATACAAACGGAGAGTGGGCAGCGTTAGCTGCTTCCTGTGGGCGAGCAGAGGGAGCGGTCAGCCACCATTGCATCCTCCCTGCTTCCTGCGACCAAGAGTACTCGCAACAGGCCATTGGCTCGTCTCTCACCTTTTCTCCCGACGGCCGTTCCCAGTGTCCCGGAAGCCCTTGGCAAAGGGGTTGTTGTCGATCTTCAGCTGTGTAATCTGCGGGGCCGAGGAAGCGGTACTAAGTCAAGACCTGATTCTTCTAGGCTGGCCGGGGGCACCCCGAGGTCAGCGGCTACAAGCTACAGAGTAGAGAGCTGGGGTTGGGGGTGGGGTCGTGCCACCCGCCTGGGATAGTACGCAGAGAGGTGAGGCCGGCAGACAAGCATCTAGGAAAATGACGGGATCTCGGCATCTCCAAAAGCCTTATTCAAGAAATAATCCCTCAACACGCACACACAGGCCCGAGCAAGCAAACAGGCTCACGTAGTCACAAAGGTTAAACTATTCCGCACTAAACACAAACACAGTGCCCGCACACCCAAGTCCACAGGTCTAGGCAAAGTCAAGTCATTGCACCACTCATAGGCCCAGAAGGGCAAGTTCGCAAAAAATTTAAAATAAACAAACAAGCTTGTATAGAATCCAACGAATTCACTTGCTTCTACATAGAGCTAAGACACTCCATACAATGTACCTGGCCAGGCAGACCCCTGGTTTACAAAGACACAACCAAAGACACTGGGACCCTCTCATTTAATCCATGGTGATCTACGAGACCATTTCACCTGAAGGAGAATTCTCTCAGCCTCTCCCAAAGGGCCTAAGGACTGGATGGACCCAGACAAGTGGCTTAGAGGAGCTTGCCAGGGCTGTGCCACCTGTCCCACTTTTTGGCTCTCCTGGAGAGTAAAATTTGGACCCTGAGTTCCTAGCATCTGTAGAGTTTGGGCAGATTGCCCCAGGCGCCCTCTTTTCATTTAGATTCCCAGTCCTGAGCCAAGAAATGAAGAAATAAAATGTAAAAATGTCAGCGGGAGCCTGAGTCTCTACTAATTGCTAAGTAAACATCTCCACTCCAACTATGGTCCAGCTGTGTTGAGTGCCTCGGGGGAGTATGTGTGTCTGTGTGGGTATGAGAGCGAGCCCCCCCCCCGGGGGGGTATGTGGGTGCTGCTCTTCTGAATCTGAGTGGGTGGTGAGTTCTTGAAGCTCTCTGCAATGCTGCTGCTATCAGGTGGGTTTGAATGGAGGGTTGGTGTCTGTAAATGTTGGGGGATAGAGGGGATGTAGGGGCCAAGTCTACTCCCCACCCCACCCCCAGCACACCTTGTCATTCTGGTAGGCAGTAACAGCGATGAAGTCAGTCTCTGGGAAGACATAGGTGCGGAAGGTGCTGTATGGGAGCTTCAAGATGTCATTGGCTCGCACGATGTGGAAGCGCGGCTGGTACTTGTGCATGGAGTTCAGGATGGTCTGTGAGGAACAAGGATTGAGCCAGCAGTTCCCTGCTATTGGACAGACCTCTCTCTCTCTCTCTCTCTCTCTCTCTCTCTCTCTCCCTCTCCCTTGTTTCTTTTGTTGCTTCACCTGCCCTTCATTTTATATTTTCTCATGCCCCTTTCCCTTCTTCACAGCTATTCTTTCTTTCTCTGACACCGCCCAGTTGGAAAAAGAAATGAAACAAAACGGAAACAGACAAATAACACCCGCCTCCGTTCTTTGACTTCACTGTCCCTGGGCATTTCTGGGTCCTGAGATACAAGGGAAGAAAAGTGTGTGTGGAGGGGTGCTCGAGGGCTGGCTATAATGCCCTGGGAGGCTCTCTTTGCCCAATGATGCCCCCCACCCCCGTCATTCGCTAGGAGCTTGCCTCAGGTAGAAATGGCTCATTACTTTCCCTGGCTGGACATCTGCCTTAATAGAGCAGAGATCTCCAGAAAGCCTGAGAGCAGATTTAATGTCTGGATTCCCTCACCATAGGGTAAGGATTAACTACAGGAGACAGGCAGGTGTCCAAGCTGCACATCTCCAAGTCCTTAGCAGGGTGACCTCCACAACACCTGCTTCACCCTTGACTCTAGGAGGGGCTTTCAAAATTCTGTCAGAAAGGAACTGACACTGAGAGCAGCCTGGAGCTTTCCACAAACAGTAGACGACATACTTTTCCTCAGGCTTGCAGAACAGGGCTCTGGAAGCCTAGGCCCAGTTTGCCTGGGCCACAGACAGGGGCACTCAGCGGGGGTTCAACTGATGCTCCCCTCTAGAAATCCTCTAGCTTCCTTCTACCCACTTGGGGGGGGGGCTCTCAACACCTTCCCAAACTGCTCACACTCACAAAGCCATGCTTGTCAGAAATATTGTTGGTCAGCTTCAGTTTGTGGAAGGCCACAGGCTTGGCCATCCACTGTTCCCCTGTGGCGGGACTGTCCGGGTGGATGTACATGCGTTTAGGCATCTCGGGGTCGGCTTTGCCTGCCACCATCCAGCGGGAGTTGTGAAACTTATAGCGGCAGTCATCGGCAGCCACGATGTCCATTAGCAGGATGTACTTGGCTTTCTTGTCCAGGCCGCTGACTCGCACCTTGAAGGGGGGGAACATCCGCCTCGGAGGGAGGGAAGGGGGACATGCCATTGGGACCCGGCTCTTCTTTGTCCCTTTACCTTCCCGACAAGGAAGTGACATCCCACCTGAAGCTTCCCTATCTACATTGGTCACAGTGTCCTCCACTTGGGCTGTGCTCCTACTGCTACCCGGGAAGACCCAGCCTGTGCTTCTTACTCCAAGACATCCTATTTCTGCCAGCCAGAGCCTGTTTTGTAAAGCTTTGGATGCGTTTTGCACTCAGTCTGGAGACCTTTCCTCCACTCTGATCTAAGGAGGGTTGATGCCCAGGAAAGGAAACTAGGCCCTTTAGAGATACGCTGGGCTTTTCTGAATTGCCCTGAAATTCGTAGAGAGGAAATAAACTCTTGGGACAGGGCTCGAAGAAATAAACTAGCAAGGTCTTTGTCTGGGGGGAAACGATTTAGAGGCTTAATCAGGGAACCCTAGCCTAGAATTTCGGGGGAACAGGGTGAACCTGAGGCCTGGACATTCAGAGACCGAAGGGCTGGAAGATTAGGGATTGTATTTTTCTTCTGGCTTTAAGGCCTCAAGAGGTGGCTGGTCCAGTGCTCCAAGCTCCAAGGACAAGCAAGACTCTCTCCAAGGCCTAGCTGTGGGCTCAGCAACTCTGCCGGAACCAAGTGGTTGGCCTGGAGCTAGCAGGAGGCGGGATGCTAGTCCCACTATGGACTCCAGTGATCGGAGCGGAGAATCCGGGAAAGGTCCCTTTTCTTAGGAACTTCCAGACTGACCAGGAGACGGAAAAAAAAAAAGTGAGACCGCAAGGGCCTGAGGAGACCCACCAGAGTCTCCGGGGCTTTGAGACTCAGAGCGGTTGGGACTATTCTTTAGGAGCTTGTTTTCGTTTTATTTCAATCGAGAGATGTTTGCTTTTCTTTTTCTTTTTTAATTCGCTCCGGAGCGAAACGAAAAAAAAAAAAAACAAAAAACCAAAAAAAGTCAGCTTGCTTGTCTGTGGAGAGGAGCGTGGCGCCAGGGCCGGCGCGGGGGCGAGCCGAGAGAGCATCGGCCCGGTGCTGGTGGGTGCTGTGCGGTCCCCGAGCCCGCCCGCCCGGCCGGCGGCCGCCCCGCCCGTCCTACCTCCCGGACTTGGTGATGACCATCTCGGTGCCCAGCTTGTGGAACTGGTCCCACAGCTCCTTGGCCTCCAGCGTCACCTTGGGGTCGTCCTCCACCTCGTCCTCGGGTTCCAGGCTCTTGAGCGAGCGCAGATGCGCGGCGGGCGGGTGCGGGCCGAGTGCCGAGACGTGCAGCCCCGCCTCGGCCGCGGCCGCCGCCGCTGCTGCCGCGGCCGCCGCCCCCGCCAGGCCCGGGTCGGGCAGAGGCTTGGCCAGCGCGCCGGGCGGCAGCGCTAGCGCCGGGAAGAAGGAGGGCTGCGCTGCCGCCAGGAAGGCGGACATGGGGAAGTCGGCGGGCCGTGGCGCGTGGAACGGGTGGTAAGCCATGGCGCTGGCTGCCAGCGCCGGCTCTCTCATCGGGACATCCGGCCCAGGCACCCGGGAGCCGGGGCCGGGGCCGGGGGCGCGCGCCTCGGACCCCCGGCCCGGGCGGCGGCGCGCGCGGAGGACGGACGGCCCGGGCGGCGGGCGCGGCAGCGGCTTCTCCCGGCTCCCCGTCCCGCGCACCTCAAGGGGCGCGGGGCTCTGGACGCGGGGGCGGAGGGGGCGCTGCGCGGGGCTGGGCTGGGCTGGGCTGGCCTGGCCGGCTCCGGCGCCGGGGACCACGCGCGACTGGTTAGATCTTGTCCTGATCTCTGGAAAACTGTGACTATCTCACATGTCCTGCCCTGTTCGGATCCCCTGCGCTAACGAACCAGGCCCCCCTTGATTGCTGATTTTACGCTTTTTGGACCAATTGTGGGTCTCCGGGGGCGGGGTTTTGACAGCTCAGGCCAAGCTCTGGACGGGAGGGGGGGCCTGGGAGAAGGTGTCGGAAGCCTCAGCAGTAAGAAAACATGTCAACAGAATAAAATATTAACCAATGACGGGCCAGCGGGCCCCGAGACCCCTCCCCCTGGCCTGGCCCCCACCTCGCCGCCCGCGCCGGCCGCTGCCTGGGCAGGGCTGGAAAGCGCAGAGGGACGATCTGACCCGCCGTAAGGGCCTGAGGCAGGGGGCGCCCGGGTCCCGGGGCCTTAGGGAAGGACCCCCTAGCCGCATGCCGGCCCCAAGTGCAAAGCATTGACACGTTCCGGAGAGGAGAGGGGGCGCCCTTTCCCTCCCGCGCCGGGAGGCCCGGCCGCTCTTGCCTGTGCCCCAGCCTGGCCTCCCACCCCACTCCCGGTCACCGCCCCGGGTCCATGCACTTCAGAGGGAGGCTGCGGGCACTGGAAAGCGAGGCCGGTGGGCGGGCAAGTCAGGAGGCTCGGGCGGCCGAGGTCCCGGAGCCGAACTCAGGTGGCCGGAGCCGGTGAGTGGGGAGCCATGGCAGAACCCTGATGGGGCCGGCACGGGCGGGAACGGGACGCGGCCTTGCGCTGGGGAAATGAAGGGTTCCCCGCCTCCCCCTCACCTGCTTCTCCCCTCGTAGACTCAGGAACCTGGGGTTCCAGGAGGACCCGGCATTTAGCCTAAAGAAGGTCTGTGTCAGGTCCCTAAGCCAAAACCTTGTGGCGAGTGGGAAAATGGATCCTTGGAACCGGGTAGGTGAGCGCACCTTCTGCTGAGCCCAAGGCGGTGCCGCGCTAGTTGATCCTAGAACTCAGATTCTCCACACGCGCCAGAAGGAATTTTCGCCGTATCCGGTACTGGAGATGCAAGCCCATCTCTTTCTAAACACCGGCATCTTTTCTTTATGCCCAGTCACTTCTCTAGAGATTGTTTCCGTCCCTTGGAAGCTCAAGGCTCCCTAGTTCAGGAATGCTGAGTAATGCTGGTGGGAATCGAGGTGTTTGCCAGCAAGTGTGAACACCCCCTTCGACGATCAGTCTTCGTTATCTCTCTGGCAACAGCCCCAATGCATCTTCGTGTGTGTGTGTGTGTGTGTGTGTGTGTGTGTGTGTGTGTGTGTGGTGTATTTTGCGCCTAGGGAGGTGTCCTTGGTACACATTGAAAACCATAATCAGGTGTGTCCAGAGTAAAAAGATCATGCACTTGCCTATTTAGAGTTGGGGCTCGCACCCTTGCGCTTGTTGGGGAGGGGAGGCAGGGTGTGAACTAGCTACAGTAGACACTCCCACCCACCCAACCAGTCAGTATAAGCGAATTCTGCCGCTCCAGCCCTGTGTCCGCGTGGTGGGCACCTACATCAGTCAGTGGCCCAGGCAGCTTGCCCCTCCGCTGCATACACCAGGTCTTCAGGCACTTGGTAGCTGACCGCCCTGAAAGGCGTTTAAAAGCTAGTCGCCCCCGGCAGTACGGGGTTGAGACCAGCAGGAGTCGTTTGGCCTCCACGACCTTTTTTCCTATACATCTGAGCCAACACCAGGCGCTTGTAATTCTTCATAGCCCTGTGCGTGCCTGCCCCACTGTGTTTTTCTTCAGGACCTTACTCCTAGGTCGCTTTTCTCATTCTTTTCTCTGCCCATAATGAACCACCTTCAGCTCGAGCTTCGAGCTTCGCGGTGTTCGCAGCCGGTGTGATTGAGATCCATTGCAACTTTGCATTGGTTCCAATTCAGACAGGAGGTGGCTCCTCCAGGAGAGATGTGTCTGAACACACTTGGGCAGTTAGTGAGGTGAACAAGAAGTAGTCAGGTCAGCTTCCCGAATTGGCAGTACATTTGCCAAGTTGTGTGTATGGGGACAGGCACTTTAGTACCTTGTAAAAATGTGTATGTATCGAAGTATGTATTTTGGTCATTTTCCTGGGTAGCATACAGTAGCTGGTCTACTCGTTTAGGCCCGAGAGTTGAAACATGAAGGTCTGAGTTATTGGTCCACGAAATCGGGCATCTGTCGCCCAGTGGCTACATTAGGGGATCTGAATCCCACCTATGGAGCTAAGGACCTGACCTGCGATTGGTCAGAGACTTCTTCAGGGCAGGTTGGGTTTCCACCAACCGCTCCAGCCAACCCCCCCAACCCTCTCCACCCATCACATAGTCATCTGGAGGACCTGCTTTAGCCGCTCTTTATTGACCCATTCCCAATCAAACTTTCTTAGAATATCCTTGGATCAACGAAAAATGGTGCTGGGGCGGCCTAAGCAGCCTCTCGAGCGGCGCCTTGCGGCTCGCAGCTCCTGCTTCGCCCTACCCCCGCCTGGGTCTACCCCCACTCATCTCCCCTTCCCAGGAACAGGCGCCCCTGGGGGAGTCCCCCCGGGCAGAGTGTGCGTGTCTCTTTAAGAGGCCCCGGGGGGCGCCTCGCGGGCCGCCCGGGGCTGGAGGGGGAGGGCACGGGCCAGGGCGCCTGGCGCCAGGCGGCCGAGGCTCCACAACAAAGCTCCGGCCCCTGTCACTTCGCATCGCCCGGGACCCGCAGACGGGTGGGGGACGCGCGCTCAGCCGCCCCTCCCTCTCCCAGGCAATCCTGGGCGGGGGCGTCGGGCAGGCGCTGGCTTCGTGGTCCCAGGCCCCTTTCACGTGGTCTGTAGTCTTAGCTTCCCGCAACAATCAAAACCAGCACCAGTAGCCTAGGCCGGAGGTGACGGTGTTCCCAAGCCTGGCAGGGCTGCCGGGTCCCTCTTTTGGCCCAGTTACATCGAGAACGTTCAAGAGATAAGGCTAAGTCCTCTCTCAAGAGTTGATCTTTAAATCCCATAGGTCCCTGTGGATGTCTGCATGCATGTAGATTTGCCTGAGCCCTCATAGAATGGATGCGGGAAGGCTGGGGAATGTGTAGTCCAGTGGCAGAATTGAGTGAGGGCACGTGAGCGCCAATAACTGGGTTCTAAGCGCGCCTTGACTTATAAATGTGCCTGGGAAAAGCTGGGGTGACATGTGTGGCCCTATGCTTAGGAAAAGTGGTCGGTAGAAGACACTAGGCGCATTCGTTGTTCCCATCCATGGCTTCTCCACCGGACCCGCGCCTCCCGGAGCCTTGGCGCCAGCTAGCCCGGTTAAGCAGTAGGGCTGGGCTCCCCCGCAGTCCTGGGCCTGGCCAGGCTGGGGGCCGCGGCCTCCGTGACCCCAGCCCCCGGCGGCCCAGCCTGTCCCGTCCACTTAAACAAATTGTGGCTGACAGGCTTGCAGTCTCCCTGGAGCCGCTCGCCGGCCGTCTCTCTCGTCCCAATTACCCAGCGCAGGGTCTGGCCAACAGGCTGGGGTGCGGCAGGCGGCGCGGGAAGAGTGGGCTGCCCGACCTTCTTCCTGGTGATGGTGTGGCCCTAGTCTGGTGCCTGGACCAGCCACGGGACCACTTCCTCGTCAGGCTCTGGAAAGTATTGGAACAGTTACCTCCTGTTTGCCACTGCTTTCCAGGTTAATGCAAAGGCGAGACCCAACTAAACTGACCCTGCCGGGGACACACTTGCTCCGGTGGGCGGGCATTTCTTTGCATAGTGAGAGATCACGCGGTTAGGAAGATAGGTTATGTTCTTGTCGATTTGGGGGAGCTTTAGGAATCCTATAACTCCTCGAAACTGCTAAATACTCGCTACGCTGAGCCTTGGTTCCACTATGTGCAGCTGTCGCTCTTGGCACACACCGGGTGGCAGAAGTGAGGTGCCAGGCTTGAACTTGAGCCTGGACATGGTGCGTGTTTGGGATCTCACAAGAGCGAACAGACTTGAGAAGGGTCCCCAATATAGACCCACCTACAACAGTGGGGCAGAACTGGTCTGTGGGCACTGCAGGCTGGTTCTCAAGAGTACCTGGGGAACAGCACGGGTCACAATCTGTGGGTGTCCCCGCAGTCCCACCCCTACCAAAGAGCTACCAGGGTAGTAGCTTCTAAACACCTTTCTGACCCGCAGCGGTCCCTTTTCATCCGCCATGCCAGTCTCTGCTGCTCTTCACCGTCCCTCTCCTTACAGATGAGAATCCGAAGCTTACCTAGCTAGAGGTTAATTTGCCTAAGGTCACATGGCTCCAGGTGGAAAAGCCAGAATGGAATCCCACATCTACTCCTTAAAAAGGTGGTATTGCTCTCCTGCTCAGAGAGCAAAGCCATACTGGCATTCCAAAACCTCCACTGGTTCTGGCTTTACAGACCAGGTCTGCGGGAGGGTCTGCAGGTGTGTGTGTGTGTGTGTGTGTGTGTGTGTGTGTGTGTGAGAGAGAGAGAGAGAGAGAGAGAGAGAGAGAGAGAGAGAGAGAGAGAGAAGACGGTTACTCAGGGAGCAGCTTCAGGGTGATGGGAATGTGGGGGCACCAGAGAGAGAGATCAGCTGGGATTCAGGTGGCTGAACAGGAACAAGACAGAGCTCACGGGTAGCAAGGTGCAGACAGGGGTCAGCTGACTAGCTGTGACTCCATGACCTTGGGAAAGTCCCTGCCCTTCTTGGGGGCTCTGGCTTGTCATCAACAAAAGGAGGGTGGAACTAGTGGCGTTAGTCTTCAATCTTTAACATTTAGAACCAATCACTGGGAAATGATCCTCAGATACAGCCCAGCGGCTGTCTTCTACATGCTCCTGGCAGAGCTGGCCCTCACGTCTGTGTTTTGTGTTTTTTGCCCTTGGACCGACCACTGGGCTTTTTACTGATCACTCCGACAGTGCCATACCCTTTGAGTGGCCAGTTCCCAGCAGCCTCTTCCACCCAGATTGAAAGGGAGCCCCATAAGTAGGTAGTACTGTGAGAAGTAGGAGGTCACTTGCCTTCCTCAAGGTCACCTGGCCCAGTCACAATTAGATTCATGTTCTGATGGCTTTCTGAGTGATGGTATCATGAGGTCTAGGGGTTAAGGGGGTGGGGGGCTGAGGTTGTTTCGGATGTTATCTGTAGAGGATAAGAGGCTGGCCCCTCTAGAGTTAGTGGCAGTAAGGTCCCCAGTCTAGCTCTCACCTTCAGCTGATTACAGGCAGTGGCTGGGTCCCTAACCTTCCCAATTAGCTGGAGGCCAGGCCCAGGGCCTTTCAGATAACCTGAAAGGCAACTGCTGGGGCCGGCTTATCTAAGCTCTCTGATCCTCACCCTTCCCCCATTTACTTAGACTTGCCCTGACTGCAAGCAGATGAATAACCAGATTGTCCTGCAAGCTCAGCCAGCACGTCCAGCGCTACACCCACTGCTTTCCCTGACGGGAGGAGGCCACATCTGTTTTTTGCCCACTGTAAAGGGCTGGGCCAGGGTCTGTAGGTCCCCTGTGGGGCTGAGAAATGTCCCATCTTTGTGCAGCACAAGGGTGGGTGCAGGGGTCATGCTTTGCAGAGCTTCTCTGCCATCCCTGGTCAGCCAAGCCATCAGCTGTGTGCACAGAGCAGCCCATGGCACCCTCCTTTTGTCCTCTGTTGACTAAAATGCTGCTCCAGCTGGGGACAGGGGCTGTGTCAGACATATCTATGTTGAATGCTCCCCAAATGGGAAAAGCTGCTCTCCTGGGGAGTCCCAGCTTGCTGGGCCTAGGTCTTGGGTTGTCATTTCTGTCTTTCTCCCAAGCTTTCTTCTGATATAGGGTTTCTTAGCTCCCAAGTGTGATTCAGATCTGGTGAAAGAGCCTAAATATTAAAATTTTCTCTACAGGTACTAGGGGTTGAATGCGGGCTATGGAGAGGACAGGGGCCCAGACGCTGGCCCAGCTCTGACTGGGGGGCTGCTTGTCTGTGAACTTAACCCTTCCATTAAAAACTCCACCTTAAGGCACACCTGGCTTAGTGGGTTTCTTTCAGTCCTTCCAGGACTTCTCTGAGGTTTTTCTGGGGGTGGGGGTGAAGGAAGAGGGGCCAGAACTGCATTAGCCTCTCTCCTGACCACCATGCTTTTCTGTTGACAGCTGTCTCTCTGTCACCACTCAGGTCCACAATAGGAGGGAGGAAATAGAAGCAAGAACTTAGGCATATGGTGGCTCATGCCTCAAATCTCAGCCCTTGAGGAATGCCAGCATAGGAGGTAGGAATGCCAAGATCAGGAGTTCAGGGTTATACTTGGCTACACAGAGGTTAGCCTGAGCTACCTGAAATCTGGGCTCAGAAGCAAAACCAAACAACAGAACCCAAGAACTTGCTATCAGAGGTGTTCCAACTTTCAGAGGATACCCAACTTTAGCAACCCACCACATAGCAGGGGCAGGACTTGGAAGGAGGTCTAAGCTTGGCTCCTCCAGAAGTCAGAGGCTCTGGTAACAGGCAAGAATCTTAGAGCCTGGCCTTTAGTGAGGCACACCTAAATTCCAGTGGGAAGGTTTTCCTCCCCTTTTCTTCCCAAGACAGGCTCCCCGGACACTTGTGTAGTGAGGGTGTGGGTGCTGGGAGCCAGCGCCATGGTCAGACCTACAGGACTTTGCTCCGTGTTTGGATAGGACCCTGACCCCAGCAACTCAGGAATGAACACCAATTGCAGCGAGATTTATTGGACAAGATGTGCACTTTTGACACGGTCTCAGTAACTGCACTTCCCTTCATGGAACAGTACAGGATCAGGGGACAAGGGCTTAAAGATAAGACAGACAAGTCTCCCCATGAGCCAACAGGGAAACAAGGGGCAAGGGAAGGCCTTTTTCCTTCTTCCTCCCTATCGCTCTGGGCCTCAGCTCATTCCCGTTTTAGAACTGAGCAGGGGTACCTGGGGGCAATATGCATCCCAGCCTGAACTGGGCTAGGGCTGATGTCCACCAAAATGCCTGGCTGGACCTTTCAACTCTCCCCTACCAGAGGCCCCAAGATCTGGCCCCCGTTCCAGTCCCCTGTGAGTAGTTAGAAAATACAAAAGCGGATCCAAGTGCGGGACGTTGTGTGCAAAGAGAGAAGGGACTGACTTTCTGCAGTCTCTCTGGGCCACAGCCCCCACTGACAGGAGTGGGGGACGTCAGGGTGTACCGAGGTGTTCTGAAGGTCTCTTCTCGTCCAGTTAGGGATGAACAGCTGTTGTCACTAAGCTTAGGGAAGGTGGGGTTGAGGAGACTGAAAAGGGTGGGACCAGAGGCGTGCGGGACAGGGTGGGGTGGGGTGTGTGTGTGTGGTGGTGGTGGTGGTGTAGGGAGATGGGGGTACTCCCCCTCCCAGTCAGTTCCTCTAGGGGTGAGCAGGCCAGCCAGTCAGTCAGAAGCAGGTGGCTGGTGCCTAGGGGAAGCCTGTGGGGAAGAGGCTGAGCGGCTGGCTCTCGTTGGTAGGGAGCGGAGATCGGTAGCCATCGAAGGTTCTTGGGATGCTGCCGCTGGTGGAGCCTGAGCTGTTACTCAGAGTCTCGATGCTTCCCTCTCGCTGAAGTTCTGCAAAACAGAGGAGAGGGCCAGGCTTGGTCAGAGTAGCTGGAGATGGGGGCACACCCTGGACTTGACCGCTCACCATGAGGCCTCATTGTGGTCCATCCATGCATGTGCTTTTGTAGGGAGGCTCCTCCCACCTGCTCTCCATGTGGGCCACGTGGCAGTTCAGGTGACAAGGGGCTCAGTTGGGAGAAGAAGCCCCCTTGGCTAGCAGCCTCTAGCTTTTGACCTGGGTGTTTCTTTCACTGTGGGGAAGTCTTCAGGCCATTAGTATAAAGCCCTATGCGATGACACTGCTTCTCATGGGTGCACCTGCTCACACACTCATGCTCCGCCAGCATTCTGCCTCCATCCTTAGTCACACTATCCAGGATCAGTAGGTGGGCAGAAACCAGGACAAGAGAGGAGACAGTCTGCCTGCCTGAGCTGTTCCTACTGCTCTTCCAGCTGACTGTCTCGAGCCCCGTCCCAGCTTAGCCCCACTGTTCCCTTGCTCTCACTCACAAGTTCTACTTGCTGGCCGGGCTTGAGCTTGCACCTTGTAGACTGTATGGCTTCTCTGTTTGTGGGAGTCTTCCACTGAAGAGAGGGTCCCTTACTTGCCTCAGTCTTTCCTCTTAGCCTCACCCCGCCGCAGCCAAGTTTCCTGGGGACCCACAGAATTTATCTGTTGAGTTGGTCTGTAGAATAGCAAGGCCTGCTGCCCTGGTTCCTGTACCTCCACACTGCTATTTTGGATATGGAAGCCAGATCTATTTACCTATGATAACCTTAACTGATTCACTATCTCTTCAACCAACTGAGGTGGGCAGAGGGCTAGGAATAGGAGACCCAACTTGCTGGATCCATTCACTGGCTTTCTAAGGTGGTCAGTTCCTGCTCTCTCTTTGCTTTGAGCTGCTGCCTCTAAGACGTGGGCAAGCACAGGCATAGACATTTCTGGCGTCTTCTCCAAACTCAGACATGACATACGGCTTAGCTTCTTCCTCTGCAGTCTGCCTGTCTGCGTTTTATAGTTTTGCTTGCCTACCTCAGGAATACAGGACCTTAAGAAGTTACTTGAAACACCAAAGTATATTCAGCGATACACTCATCTGGCTTCAGAGCTCAGTATCCAGCTTGTACCTGCCCCAGTCCCCAGCCGCCAAACACATGCAGCACAGTTGGCTTTGGTTAGGGAGTGAGGGTCATGGCCCCCACTAGGCTGGCCATCACCAGCCAGCTACTCCTGCCCTCTGAAGGCCACACTGTAGCCCAAGTTGGGCTGCCCAGCAGAGCAGCCGCCGCCACGGAATGGGTCAGGGAAATGCTAACCATGCCAGTCATGTCTGGGCCTAGCCCAGGTAGATGGGTACCCAGCATTATCACTCCTAGCAGGTTGGGACTGTTGTGAGGAGGAAAAGGAGAAGGACTGTGATTACAGGCTGAGGGACTGGCTGTGGTGCCTGATCCCCAAGAGACATTGGCTTCCTGCGGGGGCCTTGGCTCTGGGAAAGCCATGAGATAACTCTATATGGACAGAAAGATGAGGCAGAGGGCTGCTCAGATCTTTTCCTCCAGCTTGCTTTCAGGTTCACCTTCATCTGGGGACAGAAGCATTGTTCTGCTTGAGGGAAAAGGCTAGAGAGCAAGGGGGGCGGGGCCTGAGCATCAGCAAGCAGAAAGGGCTTCTCAGGAAGAACCTCCAATTGAGTCCCTTTTCTCTCCTCCTTTCCCCACAAGCAAGCCCAGGAGTGTCCCAGAGAGACCCGAAGGACCTGAGAGGCTTGCAGAGGCCATGCCCTCCCGCGCAGCCATCCTAGCACTAGGGGGCGCTGACAGCAGGGCCAGAAGGGCAGGAGAGGAGCAGGCAGTAGCAAGAAAAGCAGGGGCCTCTTAGGGATACAGATAGGATGGATGCAGGCCCAAGGAAAGCCGCCCCAGATAAAGGAGCAGGAGACGCCATCAGTGAGCAAAGAGAGAGCTCCAACAGTCTTGATACAAATGCAACGTGTCTACACTGCCAAGAAAGCTAAGGAATCCACAGCCCAGGCCAAGCTCCGCACCCCACTGTCCCTCTGCACAGGCCCCAGCAACATCCCCAGCCATCCTGGTGACCCCACCACATGAGTCCTGAGTGGACGCACCTCATCCATCAAGTGAAAGTGCAGGGACAGTTGCCAAGGAGTTACAAGATGGAGGCCAGGCGTGACTGAGCTGCCTGGCCCATCCTTTCTCTTTGTTGCTTAGGCCTGGGAGAGATGGGGCCCGGACAGGAGTGTTTGGTGCCCCCACATCTCAGGGTACCTAAGATTTTGCTGACTGTCTTCTTTAAACATTGCACTGGTTAGTCTGAAATGGCCACTGGGTCCCAAGATCTCCCTATTCTCACTCCAAGCTAGGACACTGTGAACCTCATCTTGTTATCCCTCTAAAGACACTCATTCACTCCTTATGGTCCCCAGGTAAAAATTCCCTGGCACTACCAATGACTGCTTACAGCCTGCCGCCCTGTCTGACCTCACTGGTGTTTCCTATTTGAATGAGGAGCTTGCTATGGACAGCTTTAGGCCGCTGAGCCCCAACATGCCTGCTTCTCTTTCTGAGCTTTCCATGAGTGTCTGCTCTTCTAGGAACCGCGGTGTTCACAGCAGAGCCCCTAGGTTCGGAACTCCTCACTCTACTCCTAGTTAGCTCTCAGGAAAACAGGCCCTGGTGGGGAATGTGTGCCTCGTCCCTGCTTCTCCAGTCACAATCCCCAGGCCTGAAAAGTAGCTTGTGCTAAAAATAATTTCTGGAATGAATGAATGATGTGGTGGGAGCCATGGGACCTTTCTCCAGCACGGACTAGTCAGTGAGAGAGAGGCCCAGGGGCTTTACTAGTGACTTCTATCAAACCCAGTCTCTTTCTATTCCTCCAAAGACACCAGAGTGAGAATGTGGGGGGCGTGAACACGGAGGAGGGCAGATACACATGGGATCCCCACTCAAGTCACCCCCCAGCCCTGGAGCAAGCGGCAAGTGGAACGGCGTGGAAGTGCGCGGCCTTACCTTCCTCCGTCTCGAACGCACGCTTTGTTACTGTTGGGCTGTTCACGCACGCTGGGCTGTTGGCATTGTTTTTTTTTTCCTTTTTTTTTCCCTTTTGGAAAGAAAAGCATTGAGGAATCTTTTTCTGTTTTTCCTTTGAGAGATCTGGACAGTGCTCCAGAAGTACCTGGATCTCCACAAGCAGGAGGGGGAGGTGGAAGGAGGTGCAGGGGTGACACACGGGCAAAGGGCGGTCTTGCAGGGACACTCTGCTGTCCAGGATACTGACATGCACGTGAGGCGGCAGGAGGCTGACTGGTCATGGAGGGGCAGGCCCAGAGGCAGAAGTGTTGTGAATCTTTCAGTATGGGGGTAGGGGAAGAGGAGTCACACAGTAAGCATAAAACGCATAAAACGACAGTTTCTAGAAGGGGACACACAGGGACCTATGGCCCATGCAGTGACAAACGGGGCCCCATGCAGGTGGGTTGCTGGGAGAGGAAGAGGAAGGAGGCAGGTTGACAAGTTTTGGGGGGAAGCCTGGACATTTTAACGTAGGAGCCGGGTTTTGTTCCCCATTGCCCTCCCCCTTCCCCCGCCTCCCCAACCCCATCTTCCCTAAGTCCCAGCAGCTTACTGCAGTGTAAGTAGACTCCAGACAAAGCCTAGCAGAACCAGCTAAAGCCAGTCAACTAGGGAGGTTCTCCAAGCAACATGGAGTCTGGCCCATGCTTTAAGAAAGCTTGTTCTCCTCCCCCAGCCCTCCCCACACACAGCGGGGCAGCACATAAGGAGCCTCAAGCAAGTTCTCAGACTCAGGCTGTGCCCTCCTATTCTCCAGGGACTTGGTGACCCTGGGCTCACCGGAGGGAGAATTGGTCCTAGGGCAGGCCACTAATACTTGCTACTGCCCATGACTCCACGCTACACTGGTCTTACTAGAAACCAGGCTTGTTACCATAGCTGATTCCCAGTGGCAGGGGCTAGGCAGACCACGGGGGACAGGAGTGGACAGTAGGGTCAGCAATGAGAAGGGTGAGGCCTTTGCTTTCATGAAATAAATAAGCCTGAAGCAGAGGAGGCCTTGTCTGAAGGTTACCCCACTCCACACTGTGCCTGTCAAACTCCTAAGGCATATGAGGGACAAAGAGAGGTGGCTGGCCTCTCAGGTCTCTGGCTACTTGGGGACATCTGAGAGGAACAAGAAAAGGAGCCATAGTCAATCTCTGAAGAGATAGGTACAGCTGGCCCTGTTCCTCATCCTAGAGTGGGCACGGCCCTTTAGAAGCTCTAGGAGGGAGCTGGTGAGTGAGGGGTTGTTGGGGTGGTACAATGACTTCATGTACTTTATTAAGCATCATGAGGTCTGGCTCCCCATTCCCTGAGGATACCAGGCCTTAGTGAGACCTGAGACCGCTGTGAAGTCTTAGTAGGAGGAAGGCTTCAGCAGAAGGCTAAAGTGAATTCTGCTGTGGGCTGGGTAGTTTTCGGGTCTGTCTAGTCTAGGGATCCTGGGCAGTATAACACTGTGGGGACCCCAAGTCTCCAGGATCCAGAAGGACCCCAGGGACCAGGCTCAGTTTTGGAGCAGCCCTGGGACTTCTGCCACTATTAATCCATCAGCATCTACTGCCTGCCCCAGCCAACCTTGCTGTGTGCATGGGTGCCACGCTGCTGCTCATTAACGGGATTAGCAGAGCATTTTTATTAGGTCCTGGCTGGAGCAGCACACCCTACTCCTAAACTAACCACCCAAGCAGCCCAGCAGGCCTGGGATTAGACCTGGTGGGAGGGGGAGTCTGCCCCTGTGGAGGCTCTGGCCACTTCCTGTGGTGAAGAGGGAGTAAGCCTTCCCTAAATGTCTGACTCAGAATTTTGACCTGAGAAGACAGGTAGGATGGAGCGAGCGAGCCGTCTAGGCAAGCTGTTAGGAGCACAGGCTCTGGCCACCTGCTTCCTGGGCGACTTTGGGCAGGTGCCTTGGGTTCCTGAGCACGAGGATAACAATGTCTGTTTCATAGCCTGGCTGTAGGAATGAAATTAAATAATGCATGGGGAGCCCATGAGTGCTCAAAGCTTCCAGTCAGCAAATGTGAGTTACTATTATTGTTACAATTGAATTAGTCACTGTGATTATCCCCAGGACTTCAGGGGCCCTCTGCAGCCTCCTCCCCAGCAGGTGGCCATGCCACCCAGGCCCCTACCAGCTCTGCCTCCATTGGAACCTGGGTAAAGAGTCTTTTACATCAAGAAATGGCCCAGGGAGGTGGTTGGCAGATGCCCGTTCACAGCTTTTCATTTCCTTCCTTCCCTCTTTCCAAACACCCTCTCCCGAGATGGAGAATAGATCTCTGACCCTGTTGACATGCACTGATTTCTCTCTCCTCCTGCATCTACCTCCCAGTCCTTCTTTCTTGGATACAGAAATCCTCCTTCTCTGAATGGATACAGAGAAGCCAGCCAAATGCCCTGTCTTACCCAGTACCTAACATAGGAAAGATTTGTAAAGAATAAAACAGCTTTCAGTTCCTTTCTTCTTGAAGGTTCTTGGGTGGGGAGACAGGTATGTGATGGGTGGGGGTAGGGGTGTCCTCTCATTAACAAGTCAGGGTGACCAGCACTTTTCCTTGAAGGGATAAATAATGAGGAGACCAGATGACCACAGGACAGTGAAAAGTTCAGTAAATTGGTTCAGAAGGGGTCTGTCCCAAGCAAGCCATTTTATTAACAAGAAGCTTACACACGGGGGCAAAACAGTACAGAAAGGAAGAGGGGGAAAATGGGGGTGGGGGGAGAAGGAGGGAAACCAGATACAGATAGAGACAGACAAGCACAGAGACACAAACACGGACAGATACAGGGGTAAATAAGAGTCCTGAGTGCTTCCGGGGGCTAAGACCTGAGCAGCTGGCCCTGATGTCACCTGGGAGGTAGCTGGGCCTGGCAGACATGGTCAGGGCCTATATAAGGCCATTCCCTGAGTGTGGCTGAGGAGGTAGGGGCAGGTTCAGTGGGGACATGGATGGTGTTGGCTGAGATCCCTGAGACTGTGACCATCATCAGAGACCATACTCTGGGCTGGAGGCAGCCTCAGCCTCCAGGGCCCTTTCTTAGGAGGTTAAAAGTCCTGCAGTTAAAGGAAGCATCCTGGAAGAGCCTCCCTTAGCATTTAGCACACCTCTCAGCTCTAGGGTTGGCTGCCGGGCTTTCTAGACCTTCCCTCTGTGCCCTGTCCAGCCTTCCTTCCCCTCAGGCTTCTAAGCTTGTAAGGATGCCAGTAGTCAAAGGGCTTCCTATCCTGGGGAGGTCTGGAAAAACTGGGGGCTAAAGCTAGTGGAGACAGGGACAGGAGTCACCTTAGTCACCTTGCTCCTCCAGCAGGGCCTCTGGGACCTTGCCAGGCTCACCCTCAGAAGCTGCAAGGCAAAGGCTGAAAAGGTTCCACTCACTCAGATCACAGGAATCCTGGTTTGGAGATGAAAAGCAGGGCTAGCTCTGGCCTGCTCTTATCTCTGGGGCTTAACACCTATGTCTGAACCCAGATCCCTGGCTGGCTGACGCCAGTCTTCTGGTGTCTTACACTACACACATGCCTAGCGCCCTGAGTGTTTTCAGAGTGCAGCCGCCTGGGGCAACAGAAGCCTCCTTCCTGGACAGGTCAGCCCTCCAGACCCCAACAACACCCTTGCCCTTCTCTCTGCTCAGCTTTTGTCCCAACTCAGATACACAAAGGGACACAGTCCACCACGAGAAAATGAGGCTATTTTTTTCTAGGGCCTATCCTGACTCCCCAGCCACCAGCTGCCAGTGGTAAGGCAGATCTCAGGTGTTTTTAGCTCAGGGAGCCTTGGTCACAGGGCCATGCAGGGTGACTAAGAGCCTCAGTGACCACTGAGGAGAGACCCAGGCCTAGAAGAACCTAAATGCTCCTGCACATGCAGTTAGACCTTGAGAGTGGTGGTCAGGGAGTTCTCAGAAGGAGACCTCTTGCAGAGAGTCCTGTGCCATGGCCACTTGGTCTCTAGCCTCTCTGCATGCACATGTGTATCCTTATGTGTGTGGTGGGGGCAGGACACTGAAGTTCCAGGCAGAGCTGATTACAGCATGGCCCCACATCCACAGAGCCTTTGACGTGTCATGAGAACTGCTGGTTGGGCTTGGGGCTGGAACCTACCCACCCAGGCAGTCAAGTCTTGAACTATCAAATATGGGTACTTTCAGTAACTGATTCCCAGGAAACCTACAGCATCAGAACCTCCCTAAGTCTTAGCTTCCAAGGACAAGGCAGAACAACCAGCAACATGCTACATCATTCAACACTCGGTGACCCTCTCAGCACCCACCATATTAAAATAACACTAAATGTTGACCAGGGCCAAAATCCATCCAGTCACAGGAATCTATGAAGGGATAGAAAAAGTGGAGTTGACTTGGCTCACACTTCCTCTCTGAGGTGTTTGATGACTGGCTAAAACTAAGTTTTAGTTGGCTCTGACTCAGCTCCATACAGAGAGCCATGAGGAAAAAGAGGTATAAGAGGGTCATCATTCTGGCCTTAGTATATCAGAGAATGCTCAACAACCCGGGCAAGTCATTTGCATCTGCAGACCAGGAGGGGAGGGTGTGCTCCGGTGATGCCATGGGCTGTGTAAGGCTGTCAGGCAATAGGGTGCTATGGGCCTTCGTCAGAGAGTATCCATTAGATGCCTGGGAGCTTCAGTGGGCTGAAGGACCTGGAGCAGACACCTCACAGGGGGAACACTAGATCCTGGTGCCCTTTAAAGCTGACTCTGAGTTGAGCAGCATGGCAGATACCTCTTTGGAGATAGAGAATGCCAGGCCCGGTGCTATGCTATGGCACAACCTCTTCATGTAGGCACTAATGAGGGGCTGGGATGAGTCTTGTGAGCTGGGCATGTGGTCCCATTCCACACAGTCCTAAAGAAGACAAAGGGCTGCAAGACCTATCTTCAGCCCCCAGTCAGGGTACGTCATAAGCTAGTCTCCAGCCTTATGAGATAGCAGAGCCTGCAACCACAGGAGAGATGCTATTGACCGGTGGGGGCCGAGGCCACATCTGGTTCTAATTCAAATGTCCAAGCGTAATTAAATTCTCTACGACGCAGCGGAAGAGTTTGCTAAGATGTGGCTTACCCCTTTTCCATGAGGGCTAAGAAATCACAGTTCTTGTTCCATCAAGAGACTCACCCTCTTTCCTGCCACTGGTCTGCCCTTAACAGAGAGGGCAAAGGCCTACCTCACCCTTATCTGTTTGTCTCTATTCTTCCTTCTCTCCCTATCTCTCTCCTTCCTTCCCTCCCTCCCTCCCTCCTTCTCTCCCTCCCTCCCTTCTCTCTTTTCCTTCCTTTGGCACACAGGCTTTTACTATGTTAAAAAGGCTGGTCTTGAACCCCTACATTTAAGGGATCCTCCCACCTTGGCTTCTTGAGTAGCTTGAACTACAGGTATGTGTTTGGCTTCTCTATCTATTTTGTAGAATGGACAGGTTGGAGCCAGCATTAGGTATGTGATTTACAGGATACCCTCTTCCCCCTCAATCATGCTGTCTCTACCCATGTGAGAGGACTAAACTAAAGACTGAGACCAAGCATGTGTCCACTGGGGCTGGTGGGTTGGGGAGGTTACTGTCACCATTCCTCTTGTGAGGCTCTTCCCTGGACCTGAGGAGGCAGACCCTGTGAGGCTGACTTACTTCAGTGATGCCCATCTCCGTCCACGGGATATATAGGGTGTCCTATAAGGCTGTGCTAAGGGAGTATTAATGACAGTGATTGAGAAGGACAATTCTGGAGAGGCTGAGACAAGAGACTCTCTCCCTACCCTGGGACTGGCCCTAGAGCCCAGAGCAGGGTGAGCATGCTGCCTCCTAGTACACTACCTGTCCCTCACTGTCCCTCAAGACTGCTGCTTGGTGAGTGAGTGCCCCTTCCCCAGCTCTCGATGCCCTCATCAGAGGCGTCCATCTGCAGATGAGGCAAAGGGTGATGTCCTGAAAGGAGAGCCTAAGAGTGTGGAACAGCAACGCCAGCAGAGCCTGAGGAGACTGCCCTGCTCCCTTCCACAGCCTCAGGCAACTTCCTTCCAGGCTCCCCTCAGGACCTCCTCACAGCCAAACAGAAGGCTCCTGGGATGGCTACTTCCCCAGCCTCCCTGCCCACCCTAGCATCTTCCATCTTCGGTTTACAGCGTCTTTTTACTCAGGGATTTATGGCTTTCATGGTAATGGCTTCCATTCTATTTCCTCCATGCCGATATTTCGAATCATTATGGTGCAGGCTTTATGAGTGATTCTTAATAAGTAGAGGTATTTTGTTTCCCCTTTGAAAAAACTGTCCTGTGAGTTAATGACTTGTGGGTGTGGGTGCAACCCAGAGACAAGCAGGAGCTGGGGAGAGGATGACAAGGTTGGGGCCATGCAGAACCCTCTAGATTTAAAAGCAAAGCTCTGCCGAGGTCCTTTAAGTCTCACCAGGACCACTCAGTCTGTGGGCTGGACAGCTCTTCCCTGGAGGACCGGCAGCTACACAAACACCTGGGTAGGAACCTACAATTTCAGTGTTTTTGTGAGAGTCAATTTAACTTTTTGGTGGCATTTAGGTTAAGGCCGCATGTTTGCTAGCCTTTTCATTGATGAATAAAGTTTTAAGGAAACTGACTAACTGAATTCCCTGTCCGGCAGTCCTATGCTAAAAGTCTGACAAAAGATATGTATCAGGATGAGGCCTCTGCGGCCTCTGTTAGAGGCTATACTGTAGAGCCTGTGTGCCTGTGCCATGGTGAGCGGGGGTGGGGGTTGGGGGGTGAGGGTGGGGTGGGGTGGGGTGGAGTAGGGGTGGGGTCTCACTTAACTGCAGTGGTGCCACCGTTCCCTGACTGCAGCCCCGGCTGGGCTGGAATGGCTCCCTCTGCCTCTGTGCTGATCTCACAGACAGGCTGCCGGTGCCGGGCCCTATTCATTATTCAATTCAGCTGGCTTGGACTTTGAGCCTTTCCATTTGCTCCTCCAGGAGGGATAACAAATCTAGAAATGCAATTCCACTTTGGTGTATTAAGATATTGATTTGCCTGTCGAGCAGAAGTGCATTTGTTCTGCCAGCCCTCCCGTGGGTAGGAAGGGGTTAACCAAATGTTTATCACAAGGCTGGCTTCAGAGTTGAAAGTAATGTGATCAGTAATGAATTTTGTGTTACATTAGGTTGTATAAATGGACAGACAAGCGCAGACAACAAGTGGCCAGGAGTCGGGGCTAATCTAATGATGTAAAAATAGAGACAGCACCAATTATACTAGGGGCCAGCTCCAGGCTCCTGCAGGGACTGCAAATGAATAGGTACAAATCAAATTACTCACTAATAGACGCACTACAAGAGGGGCAGTCAATGGTAAATGCATTAGAGCCCAGTGACCTCTCTGCTCTGCACAGCAGAGTCCCAAAATTTGACTTGCATCTTCAGAGTGGGGGGCAGGGAGTGGCACTCTCAAAGAAACTCTTGTTGGGTGAAAGCTGGCCACCACTCCCCATCCCAGTCCCCTGCAGAAGAGACCTCCTGTCCTGACTTCCCGTGCTTTCTGAGGCCTGAGCTCTGGGGGTGGAGGACACCCACATGAGGGCAATGGGAGCAGTGGGACCAAGCCTTCTGTGTAGGCAAAGACAGGAAGTTACATACCCAAACACTTCACAGCCATGGGTCTCTCGGGGGTGCTGTTTTTGACTGCTACGTCAAGGGCTGTGTCTGCATTGGAAATAAAATAGTTCTTTAAAGAGCATCATACAATGGACCTTCTAAGAGTCCAACAAGAGCTGAGATCAAACTGAGTAGATATCAAATCTGGTTTGACCACTGATATTTGCAGGGGAGAATTCTGGGGTGTGTTCCAAGGTCCAGCACATCTAGATTTTTCATTAGCCAAAGCTAGCAATCTCCATCTCTTCCTTCTTCCTCTCCGGTCTCCATGGACTGAGTTCCTCTATTCCTGCCTGCTGTTGGGGGTGGGGAGGGAAGGATGAGGATGTAGGTTCAGACTTTAGGGTAGCTTCTTGGATTTTCTTTAATGGTTCTACAGATTTAGACCCCAGACCTGAAGTCCAAAGCTGCCTGACAATGTGTGGGGCTGCTTTGCTTTGTGGAGATATGCTCAGAGCTAGCCTGATATCCCTAACATCAGTTCTTAGTGGCTTGTGGATGACTAAACAAAGAAGCTCTTACACTTCTGAGGACCAGTCCAAGCTCCATGGAGGTGTGGCCTCAGAGGCTTGGTTCACACTCCCCCAGCCACCCTAAGGCCAACACCACACAGTCATACACAGAGTGGAAATGACATGCTGGTCTTGGCCAGGGGGACCTAGAGACACAGGGAATGTGCCAATATAATGGGCACAGGGGAGGTGAGGGGAAAGAATGGAAAAAGTCGTCTTGAATGAATGAAGCAATTGGAAGGCCAGTCTCTCCAAACTTGATTAATTACAGAGGGGTGAACTACAAGCTACTTAGCTACAATAACAGGACATGTGGGGATGAGGAGGGAGACAGCTATGAGAACTGCTGGAGGATTCGGCCAGCAACTTAAGTTGTCTCGGGCCGTGGGACCTGCAAGTTCCTGGGGCCAGGGCCACACAGGAAGAACAAGCAGTAACGAAATCAGCCAAGGCTGGAGACCCATCTGCTAGCTTTGCTATGGGCAATCCACAATGTCTCATATTTAGTGTAACCAAGGGCCATGTCTAACCTTCCTTTCCTGTAGGTGTACCTGTTTTGTAGCCCACGGCTCCTTGCCATCTGAGAAGTTGGGCACCTAAATCACCGTGTGCTGGTGCGCCGCATTGCTGGGCCTCACACCTGACACAGGGCTGGTGATTAAAGGTGAAGTCCGGCAGAGGAGGAGGCACCAAGGAGAATCCTCCCTTGGGTTAACCATTTACCCATTGTAATGATCTAGGGAAGGCCCCTGGCAACTGTCCTGCAACCCGCCACCCTCTGCTCAAGCCTGCACATGCTCCATAGTTGTTTTACTTGGGCAGCCTGTGGAAAGGGTATACCAAAGAGTCACCAAAGCAGCCACACCAGCACTTCCTCTTTGTGGACAAGAATCAGCATGCTATGCCACGGGCATGCATGGAGATGCATGGAGAAAAATGTATTAGCCTGGATGTCTACTGTGGCTCCTCCTCTGAGGAGAGGGGTGGAGAAAGCAACCTAGTTGGAGCCGGATCCAAGCCTTGGCCTGGAACTAAGAAGTATGTCTTTTAAGCATGAAAATGATTCCCATGGCTCTGGCTGCCTTTCATTTACCTCTCAGGGGCCACAAAAACCCAATCAGTCATTCAACAAACATTAACTGAGGTTCAGCTTGGCATTCATCCCAGGGCTGGATGCTGGGCAAGGAGAACTGGTGGTTGAAGGTAACAAAGAGGAATCAGGTTGGGTCCAAGGAACAAGAACTGGGTCAAGATGCACTCTTGGCTATGAATGAGGGAGGAGCTGAAGGACCCATGAAGCTGGCCCTTCCCTAAGCGGCATGAGAAGGATGTCAGCCGTGGCTCATTAATGGGAAAGTAAGATCCTTGCCTGGGGCCAAGCATCCTAGATGCAGCTGGCTCAGGGACACTATGTGAGTGAGGAAGTTGAGTCATAGAGGACACTCTGAACTGGGTCTAGAGAAATGACCTTGCCCAGAGAGTGGTCAGCTTCAGGGTGGTCCAGCATGCTGGCAGGATTGGGAAGCTGGAGTCACATGCTTACAAAGGAGGTGGTGGGATCTGAAGTGGGATGGGGAAGCTGGGTCAGGCAGGAGAGGCCATAAGACATTGAAAAAAAAAAACAAAAACAAAACAATATGGTAAGAGCCTGGGTTGGGCTATGAAGGCAGCTAGCATTTCTAAGTAGGGAAGTGACCTCGGCCTCCCTGGGGATGAGGTCCCCTTCCTCTATGGGGGTACCTGTTTTGAATAAAAAGCAGGTCACATTCTGAGTAGGTGAGACTAGCGAGATGGTCAGCATTCGGTATTTCTATTTGAGCAATAATGTTTCCTTTGGTGATGGTGGAGACTTAACTCAGAACCCTGTGCACTCTATAGTGAGCTCCATCCTTACCCCCTTTAGTGCCCTTCTTAATTCCTTTTCAAAAGTTATTTCAAGCATGTCATCTCTTGCTTCGGAAGCTGAAGGGAAGAATATCTCAGGCAGAACCTGCTGAGAGGACACTGCCACAGCAGGTGGAGTCTCCACCACAGGAGTCCTTCAGAATCCATGGCCCTGTTCAGAGTGAGGGTGATACAGCCTACTGTGTGCAGTGCTCAGGGGAGCACAGTAGGAGAGGAAGCACGTGCTCTGGATTTCCCGTTTCACTCCTAGTAACAGAGGAGAAGGAAAGGCCAGGGGGCCACATGCTTTCCTCCATTTCCTGAATCCAAATCTTGTCAGAAGAGAAACTGATTTTTCCCAGCAGTAGCAATTGGCACTGGGAGCTGAAGGGACTCAAGACTTGGTCTTTGCTTCTGCTGGAAAATAGCTGGGGACAGGCTCTAGGACACTGAGCTGGGGACAGGAGCTAGGACACTGAGCTCGGGACAGGCACTAGGACACTGAGCTGGGGACAGGAGCTAGGACACTGAGCAGAGACACTAATAGCAACACCCATGGCCACCCTTGAGGCTGCAGCTCTCTACAACCCCACAGTTGTGCTCCCCTACTGTGCAGGGGCCCTGGCCTCTGGAAGCTATTTCTTCTCTCACTCTTAGCAATCAAGGCATCTGTGGCTGCAACGTCCACAGTTTTTTTATTGGATGTGTTGTGGTTTGCATGTGAAATGTCCCAAAAAGGCTCTCATTTTGGGCATGTGGTTTTCCAGCCAGTGGTACTGTTTTGGGAGGTGGTCCTAGCTTTGGGAAGTGGTTCATTCTGCTTTTCTGTCCTACAGGAGGTAAAGATGCTTCTCTACCATCCACTCTGGGAGCAAGCATGGACTGACCCCTCTGACATCACGAGCCAAAATGAACCTTTGCTTTAATTTGTTCTCCTGAATCTCTCATAGCAATCAGAAAACTAACGTGATGATTACGTTTATGAATCGACAGTTTTGAAATCACCTGGATTCCACCTGGGCATGTCTGTCAGGGCGTTTCTAGGGAGCTTTAGTTGAGGAGGGTTCCGGAAAGAATAAAAAGGAGGAAGGAGCAGAGTGCCAGCACGTCATCCAACTCTCTGCTTCCACAGATGTAACATGACCAGCTGCCTAGCTCCTGTCACTGTCCCTCCCGCCATGATGACATTCCTCCTCCTTAAACCATGAGCCCAGATCAATCCTTCTCGCCATTAGTTGCTTCTGTCAGGTGTTCTGTCACAGCAGTGAGAAGGCTGACTAAGACATAAGTGTTCTAGAAAGACCATGCACGCCCTGTGGCTAGGGAGAGAAGCCAGAGAGGAAAAGACCACGGCTCAGTGCCATCACCTCCCCTGGGGCTTTTGTCAATTCCAAGAAAGGAATTGTGGCTTACCTATTCTCGCCTACTCTGGTAAGAGATGTGACAGATGCTCAGAGAGCCAGCCTGCCTATTGCAACCACAGAGAGGGTGTGTGGGGCCACCAAAGAGGCCATTGAGAGATGACACTAAAATCATTCTTTGTGTGTGTGTGTGTGTGTGAATGCTATAGAAGGAAAAACCCTGGGTCCATACGGACAAAGCAGAGAAGGCCCAGACACCCGGCTAAATTAGCTTGATGATAATGGCATCTTCCAAGGAACCTGTTACTGAGAGAAACAGGCATTAGTGGGCACTGAGACCAGAGATGCTCAGAGTCCTTAGTAAGAGAGCAAGGCCCAGCCTAGAGGATGGTGGGTTAGATAGATCACACTCTTCCATCTGGAGAAGGGAGAGGAAGAGCCACATGCACTACTACCCTGGGTGTCAGGGGAGGAGAGATATTGTCATTCTCAGGAGACCAGAAAGAAGCCCAGAGAGATGGCTCAGTAGGTGAAGGCAACTGCCAACAAGTCTAACAACCTGCACTCAGTTTTCAGGACCCACATGGTGGAAGGAGAGACTGGCTTCTTCAAGCTGTCCAGTACATCTACATGCACCTCACTCATAAATAAAAAATAAAGTCATTTAACATATTTTTAACGAAGAGGGTAAAGATGTAAACCTTTCCCTGGGTACTTTGGAGATAACCAGTGAAACTCAGAGGGGCTGAGGAGAAGGAGGGGACAGGAAGATTATATGGGGCGATTGATCAGAGCAGCTTGGTGGTTATGCATGGCAGATAGCGCATGTGACCTATGGTGCAAGGAGTCACCCTGGCCTTGTATCTTGAACCTGCTCAGGATAAGGATAGGTTGGCTAACCTGGGACTAGAGAAGGGCCCAACCTTCACTAATATCATCTCAGTGTTGTCTCTTTCTTCTCTTACATGTTTCTGTGTGGGTGGTATGTGTGCATGTTTGTGTTTAGGTACACATGTGTGCACATGCTCATGGAGGCCCAAGACTGATATCAGAAGTCTTCCCAAAATCACTGTCCATCTATTCCTTGAGGCAGTGTCTCTCAATATGGCTAGTCTAGCAGCCTGCTTCAGGGCTCCTGGCCTATGCTCTTTCCCAGTGCTAGAACTGTGGTTATGCCACCATGCCATGTGGAATTTACACAGGTTCTGGGATCTATACTTTAGTCCTCACATTTGCATGAACAAACACTTTGTCCACTGAGCCTTCTCTGCAGGCCCAGCACTGGTCGTCGCTGCCTCTGTCTACCACAAGGTGAGCATTCTCATTCTGCCTGATGTTCTGCCGCACCACAGTCTAGAAACAACAGACCCACGAGATCAGGCATGGGAACTTCTGAACTCTTAGTCCTAATGTCTGTTTCTTCTTTTAAGAATGAAAAAGAAGAGAGAGAGAAAAGGAGAAGAGAATGAAGCACAGCATTGGAAAAGGAACAGGAGGGACCCATACACCATGCTGCTAGCTCCTACACGACTGGCAAGGAGAGAGTGCTCCAGGGTATAGCAGTCTCCCGAGTTGTAACTTTTTCTGAGGTACATCAAAAAGAAAATATTTTATTTAAAATATTTAAATAGAAAATATATTTAAAAAGAAAATATTTTATTTATTTTTATCCATGTGTATGAATATGGCCTGCTTGTATGTATGTATACCACATACATGCCTGGTGCACACAGTGGCCAGAAAAGGGTGTTGGGTTTCCAGGAACTTGGATTTACAGATGGTTATGAGTCACCATGTGCATGTTGTAGGTCCTATACAGAACCAGCGAGTCCTGTTAACCACTAAGCCATCTCTGCAGCCCTCTACCTGTACAAGCATGACAACGTCTCATGTAGCCCAGATGGGCCTTGAACTCACTACGTAGCAGAGAATGACCCTGGACTTCTAATCCTCTTGCCTGTACCTTCTGGGATGTACACATATGCACACAAACATTTTTCTATAAATTCTACACCTTCTGATTGTCTACAAAGTCCAACATGAGTAGCTAGATTTTATGAAGAACACTGATGACCCAATTATCTGTTTTGAATATGGGGTAAAGCAATAAGTCGGGTCATGTGAAGGCAAATGAATTCACTATCTGAGTACTTGTAATTGCCACAATCTGTGCCGTACCTTGTGATGTGATGGGGTTGTCTCCTACCAGAAATATAAGAAACTATCTCTAGTCATCAGCAGGGGGACAAGCAAGAGGCCCATGGCCTACTGGGATTGCCAATCTTCATGGCAGCCTTGGGCTGCAACACACAGAGGTACTAGAATTAGTATAGACACTTAACCATCTCCTCACCAAAGCTCCCTGTCTTAGTCAGGGTTTCTATTCCTACACCAACATCATGACCAAGAAGCACTTGGGGAGGAAAGGGTTTATTCAGCTTACACTTCCATANAACATCTGCGCAGTCTCTCCAGCCTTAGCTGCCATCCTTGAGACTTTACAGCCCTACAGTGAAGGTCAGCAGTGAAGCATGTGCTCTCCACGTGCACACAGAGCTTATTAAAATCATTGTTTGCAAAGCATGGGAAATCACAGACATTTGTTAATGAACTGACTGAAACTTCCTGTAACCATTGAAAAACTATGTGATGTTCAAAATATGTTTCTCATGTTAAGAAGGGGGAGGGGGTGAGCACAGTCCTTTCAATAAATAAAAGTTAACTGAAAATAGTTTTTCAGGCTTGGATGCTGGGTCACTGATATACAGATAGGGAACTTGGAGGATCTAGCAGAATCAACTACAGCCTTCATTTTCAAGTAGCAAATCTTAATTCAGTGAAGTATCATGAAATCAAAGCAGTGTGCCTAGCATGCACATCTGGGGCACTGTACTGTGAAAGCCTGAGTGTTTGGCAAACTGGGTCAGGATGTGATCCGTATTTACAGCAGAAAGTGTCAGGTGGAGATTCAGCATTTCTGGATAAAGTTAAGGCGATGATGGATGGAATAAGATGGTGCCTCTCCTTGACTGATAATTTAGTAGGGACTGGAAAGGAGACTAGAATGTCACAGGCAAAGACAACCCTTCTTGGCCCTGAGAGCTGCTTGTGGATCTACAATACTTAAATTGTGGTTTGTGTAAGTGGCTTGGGCTTCTGATGTTAGGTGTTGGAGAAGGCAAGAAAGAACGAGGATTTGAATTAGTGATCAGAAGAGCTTAAGTTTAAAATGGACTCTACATATATCCAGGTGTTTATTTAAAATCCCCCTTTAATAGGGAGTAGTAAATTATATAGTTACCTAGACAGAAAACAATTATGATAAGTCCATATTTTGTTTATTTAAAGAGTGCTATGTTTTTTGAAGTAAAGGCAGCATTAAAAGGAATGCCTGCTAAGCAGGAATTAGTTCAGATATTTTGAGGGAGACAGTTGAGAGGGAAGGGGGCTCAGGGAGACAACATTCCAGACAGGAGAAAAAGGATATGCAGAATGCCTTACATGTGTTCAGGGTCCCAGCCTGACTAGCTCAGAGGCAGTGGGGATAGGTCTGGAGAGAGAGTAACCTAATCAGGATGGCTTTGTATACATGGAGTAGAGAAGGAACAGCTAAGGCCGTGGGTTAGCTCTCAGAAGTGTGGATTTACCAGAAAGTGACTGGATAGACTGTTCTGGAAATCAAGTGAGAGGCTGGCTTGGAAGCCACAGAAGCAGAGATTGTCACGTGCTGAAGGAGAAGGAAAGGGCCTTTAGAAGCAGTCTGAAAGATGGGAAGGGATAAAGGACAATCAGAGGCAGCAGAAGAGCTAGGAGCTGGAGAAAGATGGATCCAGCCCTGGGGGGGGGAGGGGCTCACAGGTCCAGATACGGGCCCCCAGATGTCCAGGGGGAACAGGGCTGGGCTGGGGTCAGAGAATACTCCTCTTTGGCAAGAGGGATAGTTAGGATCTGGGTGGTAGGAAGTTGACAAAATTCTCAAATGATAACCATTCTCTGAGAGTGTGACTTGAAGAGAGTGGGGTGGCTGGGTGGTGGTGGGCGGGCTGAAACAGTGTCACTACAGAAGGAAAGCCGCTGATGTTAAGGTGGAGACTGAGTATTGGACTAAACAAACAGCAGTGACAGGATCAGGGAGCTGCTGGGGGTGTCTGCAAGAAGGGAAAGGCCAGAAACCCCATTAACAAGGAGAGCTTCAGGAACCTAGGTGGGCATAGATGCCCATTAGTAATCACCTGGCACCTAGCTGGGTGCAGACCTTAGTAAGCAGTAGGAAGTTGTAGACCTCAGTAACAGCATTCCGGTGGATACAGACCTCAGTCAGTAAACAGTATCTAGGTGGATGCAGACCTCAGTAAATTGGCATACAGGTGGGTGTAGACCCTCCTTAGTAAGCAACTGGCACCTAGGTAGATGTAGACCTCAGGAAACAGTGGGCAGACAGGTGCTGTATCTGTGATAAGCACGATTCTTTTCCAGGCACTGGTGTCTGCAGCAGACAGGTGCCAACTGAGAGTGGAAGAGGGGACACTATGAACTGCACATCTCAGCTCAGTGGCAGGGAACCACTGTGCAGGCCCAAGCGAACAGGAGCAGGGCTAGGTGGCCCTCAAGCTGGCACATTATGGAAAGGATGATGCAGAGGTGACAGGTAAGAGGGGTGCTGGGCGATCCATCATCAAGAAAGCAATTTGGCCAATTACATCACAGATGGACTTGCAAATCACATGTGGAAGCTAGTCGGACCAACTGGCCAGCAGCCACCACAGAGGGCTGAACTGACATCTGCATTTCATGTTCACCACATTTTAAACAGATCTTCTCAAACATTAATATATGCATGTTAAGATGCAGATGCTGGGCTGGAGGTATAGCTTAGTGGTAAAGTGCTTGCCTAGTATGTGCGAGGCTCTGGGTTCAATCCCCAGCACTGGAAGAGAAGACGACAAGTGTTGATGCTAATAGACCAGGGCTGGATTCTGCCTTCTCCTCTTCCCTCTTTGGCTCTGAGGATCAAACCCAAGGTCTTGTACAGGCTACACCCTCAACAAACTTTGCAAACTTCATCAGCTCCTGGGCAAGAATGGTACTGCCTTCTGCAGAGCATTTTAGAAAATGATTTGAATAAAACAAGTATATTCCCCTTATGTACAGCATGATGTTTTGTAACACAGAGACATTGTGGCATGACTAAACAGAGTTAATTAACACACATTAACTTACATACTTACCTTGGTTTTTGGTGGTGAGGACATTTAACATATCTGACTCTCCATTTCTAAGAATATGGCATGTTATTCCTCTCAGTGGCTAATGCATGGTGCAGCAGCCCTCAGTGCACTTGTCCTGTCTAACCAAAGTTTTGCTTCCTTGCTCAACAGCTGTCCACCTCCTGGCACTGGACAGGAGGGCTTTCCTTTCCTTCTGTGAGAGCTCATTTGTCCTATGGCGTTTGGTGAGATCCTGGAGCCAGCGACTGTTGACTGTTACGCTTTCAGGCACCTAGTGACCTGTCTGACATGCTGATAGCTTTTAATAAACAACGATTATGGGAGTTTTTACACTGCTGATATCTACAAGTCAGGGTGCTGTCTGTGTGGGGGAGGGTTGCTCTTTGTGTCCCTTTGGAGAGCTGGGTGTTAGGTAGTTTGTATACCCAGTGCAGGCCAATCCAGACTTGACAGTGTTAACACAACAGGAGGGCCACTGTGTGAGGGGTCTGGAGAGCAAGCTCCGAGATGGCTTCAGTCACAAGCTGATAAGGGGTAAATTTAGTCACATGACATACATCAACACGAAGGTGCCTGGGAAGGCACAGGAGGCCCAACTTATCTAGTGCCAGACTACCCAACAGAGGCACGCACCCAGGGCCGCCCTATCTGTGGGCCGGTGAGTCACCAAGAGAATCAGAGCTGGGGTGGAAGAAGACCAGAGGCGTGATGGGCACAGGGACTCACTGGAAAGTCTCATCTTCAGGCACTGCACTGTCTTGCCTTTGTTGTACCAGGTGGACATGTCAGCAAAGAAGGGGGTGGTACGTGCCAGCCGCAGAGGAGGCAACAAGTTAGTTTTTATCTGATTTGCTTACTGACCTAAAAACTGGAGGCAAGTTAAAACCAAACCAAACCAACCAACCAACCAAACATTCATCTACTATGGCCAAGGAAAACCAACAGAATCCCTTTTGGTGACCATGTGAGGAAGACAATGGGAAGGAATCTAGCTGGAACAAATAAGGGGGCGGGAGCGGGAAATCTATTTTTTTTTAACCTGTCCTTTTAATTTCCTCTGCCTTTTTTTCTTTAAATTCTTTTTAATTTCACATCCTAGTTATTAAGATCACAACCTCCTGTCCCTCAGCTGTCTGACAGATGAATCAGGTTACTCTCTGAGAAGCTGAAGCACCTGTGACTAAATTTACCTGCTAAACTGACCAGAGACTCGGCTGAGGTGTCCACGAGGCTTTGAAGAAGGTGGTGGCAGGTGGGGTCATTCCAGGAGCTCCCAGCCCCCAGAAGAGGGAGGCTCTAGTTCTGGGGAACCATGGCTGACCAGAAGTGCTGACATAATAATACTGTTACTGGGTTAGCTCCCAGGGTGATATCTGGGAAGGGGATGAGCTGCTAGCTCTGGGATTAGAGGGAGGACAGAGGCCTTGGGATAAATTTGATATGCATTTGGGGTGTGAGGATGCAGGTGGTCTATGCATGAGTGTGTCTGATGGTGGGGGGTACAGTTTGCTGTAGCTTTGGAGGTCCACATCTCCTTTTCTTGCAGGGAAGATGGGGTTTAGGGTAGACTAGGCCTCTAAGATAGCTGCCATCTAGGACCTGTTAAGTACTCCCTATCTCTAGCTTAACCCTTCTCGCCCATCCACCGCACTCTGTAGGAGCTAATGGCTATCTAGGCAGGAGCCACTAAGCTATACAGATGCTACACTCTGTCCTCTTAGTGAATGAACTGAAGAACTAGGCTGTGTGTGTGTGTGTGTGTGTGTGTGTGTGTGTGTGTATATAAGCTCACTGCTGAACCCCAGAACCCACAGAACAGCAGAACAGATTACTAATGTTAGGCATGTCACACCAAGCCACCCAGGGATTTTAAGTTTCTCTTTACTAGGACCCTCTTCTACGGTAGAGTGGGGCCAAGATGGGAGAGGTCACAGTGGAGATGATGCTCTTAGATGACTCAGGGGGGAGAGAGAAAGAAGGCCTTAAATCAGGGAACCAGGGTATATTTAACCCACCCACTCCAGCAAACTGGGACAGGGCCTGTTAGGTGGATGTGAATGTAGGGATGGAGCATTAGTAATGAGTGTGTGTGTGTGTGTGTGTGTGTGTGTGAGAGAGAGAGAGAGAGAGAGAGAGAGAGAGAGAGAGAGAGAGAGAGAGAGGTGTTTTAGAAATAGGAGGGGCAGAAGAATCCTGTATTATAGTTGTGATGGATGACTACGGTATGTGTGTGCGCGCAGATCGAGCTCATTTCTAGTCAAAGGATGTCTTATAATTAGCATATGGATGCAGGAAGCTACTTTGGACTTACTGGACTCTCAGATACTAGTCCTGCGTTAAAGGAACATGAAAGAAAAGCTGTGTGTGTGTGATGGTGTGTGATGGTGTGTGTGTGTGTGTGTGTGATGGTGTGTGTGAGTATGTGATGGTGTGTGATGGTGTGTGTGTGTGATGGTGTGTGTGTGTGTGATGGTGTGTGTGTGTGTGATGGTGTGTGTGTGTGTGATGGTGTGTGTGTGTGTGTGTGTGGACTTGAGCTTGCTCTGCCTGCTTGCTGGAAGGTCCTGGTCTGTGGAAACTGGAGCATGAAGGAAAGGTATGCTACTTCTTAGGTCTTTTTTCCCTTGGAGATGGTTTTGGGAATGACTAACAAGTACAATTGTATGTATGTCTGTCTGACTGTGTCTTGTGGTGTTAGGGACTATGTATGCCATGCACGGACTCCAGTGTGGAGCTACTGCCCCAGGCCTACAGTTGTATTTCTCCAGGTTATCTTTGTATGCTGCTCTAGGTAGGAGCGGTGGTTCTGCTGGGACTTCCCAGTAGCAGAGGTTTCTATAATGGGCAGCACTCAGGGTGCCTAGCCATGGAAACATGGTTAAATACCAACAGATGTCCTCTCCCCTCCAGCTCAACACCAATGGGTTCCAGTCACAACCAAATCAGGCTACAAGTCTGTTGACACCTTTACCTGTTCCAGATCCCACAACGTCTCTGCTTGGTGACTCAGCCATGGCATCTGCAAGCCGTTCCCGGAGGCCCTCCTCTGAGTGCTCCATGGAGGACATATGCCGCAGCCCCCCGAAGCCCTCAGGCCAGCTCCCACACACCTCCAGCAGGGTCACGCTCCGGTCAAAGGTACCTGTGATACATGTGGGACAGACGATGTTGAGTCTGTACCTTCAGAGGGCAGGCTGTTCTCTGTCTACCCACCCTTGTGGCCTGTCGTGTCCAGGGCCACTAAGTCTTTCCACCAGAAGAATGAGGGGTGTGTTCCCCAGGCACAGGAATGCATATGTGGAGTCCAGCAGCCTGTGCCGCTGGATCAGAGAGTACACGAGTAGGGCTGACTGTTGCATCGATGAGACGTGTGGAGTTAAAAAGTCTGAGGAGTTATGGGAGTCAGAGACTGAGAGCTAAGGCAGGGGAATGGAACCCTCCCAGGTTCAATCCAAACAACCCTGCTTTTCTCTGACTCGATGACTCTCCATTTACAACCTTGAATGGTTACAGACAAGAGATGTAGCTCAGCTCAAGCAATGCTCTCCTAGCATGCATGAGGTCATACAGTCTCCCCAGCCAAATTCAGATACGTAGACCTGGTGGCACACACCTGTAAATCCCAGCACCTGGGAGGCTGAGGCCAGAGGATCAGAAGTCCAAGGTCATCTTCAGCTCTACAGTTTAGGCCAGACTCTGATACTCTATGACATTTTAGACACTGTCTAAAATAAAAGAAGGCCTGGGAGGATGGCTCCGTGGCTAGAACCCTTGAACTCAGGTATGAGTACCCAGGTTTGGATCTCCAGAACTTGGGTAGCGCTGGGTGCAGTAGAGCAAGCACCTTTAATCTCAGGACTCCTACGCTGAGACAAGAGGCAGAGACAGGAGAGTTCCTAGAAACTTGCGGGCTGGCTAACACAGCGAGCAACAGACACTCTATATCAAGCAAAGTGGAAGGTGACAACTGTCCTGTGGAATACATGTAAGCATACACACACACACACACACACACACACACACACACACACACACACCACTACCACCACTGTCAAGATCAATAATGAAGGGGATATTTGCACAGACTAACTTAAAAGCAAAAAACTTCCTAAGCCACTGTTCTTTATAACCTATACCCAGCCTCATTTACAGGTGAAGCTTAGCGAGGTCAAGGGCTTAGCATAAACAGCAGGCCATGACAGACCTGGTGCCAGCACTCAGATGTGCTGATGCCAAGGTCTGGAACTCGTTCTGCCTCGCTGTAGATTGGCTCCTAGCCGTCAGGGACATAGGCATATCCGGGATACCGTTTCAGGGATGTGAGCGATACAGCTGGGTGATAGCATCTTCAACAAGGATCCTTCCTTAATCCAAACCTGGTTCCCAAGTTCCAGAAAGTACACGCCGTTCCGCTGGATGCCAAGATTAGATGTTATGTGCAAGATCACTTCAAAGACTGAATTGAAATGATTTGACTTTATTCTACGGCAAGTTCACTGAGAAATCTTATTTCATCCAGTCTCTCTTGGAAAGAGATTATGGTCATGGTCTGCTGCTTTAAGCACATACCATTTCCCCAGCGATTAGGTAACTGAACCCACTACATTTATTGAGCTTGGTTCCTGCCAGCACTAGGAAGACCAGAAAAAAATGCAAATGCCGATGTTTCCCCAAAGTTAAAAGTACACGAAATGCACACTCTTTATCAGGTCTTGTTTCTTCTCTTTGATCAGCCGTCAGAAACTATCTTTCCTGGCCGGGCAGGACTGGGCAGTGTCAGCGCACACTTGTGGCCACTGACAGGTGGTAATAGAGAGGGTGCGAGCCTCGGCCCCGGCGGGCGGCCCTGCCTGTGATAACGGCCAAAGCATGGAGGTGATAACCGTTAGTAAACACTCCGACAGCCGGTGCCTCCATACATCAGCAAAGTGGGTCTGATAATCCTGAACTCTTGGACCAGACAAAGGCCCTTGGCTGGCCCGCTGGGATTTATATGTGTGGCAAGGGTCACTGCCGGCTCCTGAATTTCATCAGGCAACTTTGGCTTTGATTTATTTCTCACCTAATTGTGAGGTAGATTCCTGGCACAGGGAGAGTGGACAGCATCTACCGATAAACCTCAGGAAGGAGCCTGATGGGAGGGTGTGGTACTTGTGCTCAGCTTATCAGGTGGGACCTTAACATGCAGAGCTGCCCTCCACTGGGCAGGGTTAGGATGGGGGGGGCTGAAGAACCAGGCACTGGGACTTGGGGGTGGGGTGGGGTGGGGGAATGAGTGTCACTGGATCCTCAAAGGGCCTAAGCTGAACTATAGTTCTGCACTAGCAGGAGCCAAGGCCCCAGCTGACACTCCAGTGCTAGCAACAGCTCCCGGGAGTGTGTCCTCAAGGACACCTGGCTAAGGACAGAGACTAAGCTTGCAGATGTAGCGTACATACATACACACACCCCACTACGCCTACTCCACTAGCTGCTTCATCCACGTCTGGGGTGGCAGCCATGACTCTTTGGAACTGACAGGAGAGATACTCTCTACTCCTGTCTCAAGGAATGAAAACACTCAACAAGGCTTTCCTGAGGAAGCTGAGCTCCTCTGTGTTCTACTGAGAAGATCCAAAGAGTCAACCTGGAGCATCTACACTTAGTAACATCAGAAGAAAAGGTGGCCATTTTTTCTCTGTTTACCTAGCTTCCTTTTAGAGCTTGGAAGCCTAGACATGGAGTGACCCACTCTCCTGTCACAAGAGCAGGGTGCTCGTCTCTAAAAGGGTGTCCACATATGCTGTGCTTGCAGGTCAGGGAAGGGAGCTGGAAGTAGGCTCAAGAGGACTCAAGTCAAGCCGGGGAGAAGAAAAAATAATCAGAAACAAAGTTGTAGCAAGAAGGGTTGGGAGAGAGGGCCCAGTCCACAGTGGGTAAAAGCCAGAACAATGTGTACTCTTCTGGTGTCTTTGAGACTGGCTCTTACTGGGTAGCCCAGGCTGGTCTTACTCTAGCGACCTCAGCCTCCTATGGGATGAAGGTGTGAGTGCTGGAAACAGACCTTGGCTAGAACACTTGTTCAACTGTACTAGCTGCCTAATTCAAGGCAGGAGCCTCGGAATCCTCACCCTGCAGAGTGCAAAGGACCGAGCCTCAGAGCTGGGGCAGGGCTTGAGCTCTGTAAAAGAAAGCACCTGGCGCATGAAGGCTCCGCAAAGAATGGGTATGTCTGCAGGCATGTTAATACCACGGGGTATGGCTCAGTGGCAGAGTCTTGGCATAACATGTGGGAGGCCCTGGGTTTGATTCCCAGCACCACAAGCAATGACAACTGTACCTGTCTTGATGGTAACAGTACCAAGTAAGTACACCTTTCACCACTGGAGGCAGCGCCATACATTCTGACCATCACAATGACCCAGGATGTGGTACAGAATTGCCTTAATTTATAGGGGAATTGAAGCATGGGAAGCTTAAGTGACACATTTGGAGTCTGTAAATGACAGATCTGGAACATATCTCTTAATTCTTAGTGTGGAGCTCGTCCCGATAGCTCCCATAGCGCTTCTTTTAGTGGCACCTGCTGTGGAAAACAGTTATATGTAAAAATCACCTCCATCTTCCCTAATGTGTGCTGAGAATACATGTCATCTTCAACCGATGCCTTTCAAAAGCCAGCATACCGTGAGACCAGTCCATGTTGCTTACAATATTGTAGTCATGGCGACCAGTCACCCTGTCTACCTGATGGCACTCAGGAGAACACAAACCAACAGATCTAGTCTCTTAGCACAGGCATAGCTGAGGAGTGGAGGGCAGGCTGTGGGGGGAACCCAGGAGTGCTCAGTGGTGGAGCTCTCAGTGCTTTCCATTGTCCTGAGATGCTGCAGAGAGGAAACAGCCTCCCTCATCCTGCTAGGAGGAGGCCCTAAGGAGGCTCTGAGACCCTTTCCTGGGGCAGCCCTAGTCTGATGAACCTCCCACACTGGAATGAGAGCAGGGTTGCAGGCACTCAGGGATCAGCGGGTGCTGGGTGAAAAGGCCAAGCCCTTGGAGGATGAGGTCACTTCTAGCACTTAGGAAACTGCCCATCTTGTTAGCATTGTCGTTTGATTGGCCCAAGACACTCCTTTGGACAGGGGATGTTTGTGTCCCATTATGGAGACAGGACTGTTTCAGGGAGCCAGGAAATGCTCACCTAGAGCAGGCTATTTGGAAAATGCAGGATACACCACTTAGCAACGGTGTTGGTTCAGGGCCTGGTGCTGAAGCTGTTTACAGACACTCTCATGCCTGCTGTTCCATATGACTCACATTCATCAAACATTGATTAGTGTCCACTCTGATATGAGTCAAGCCTTGTTCTGAGGAATGGGGAAATAGTGTAAGGGGGAAAGGAGCTGAGTTCACAGAACTCTGGGAAGCAGCAGCTACTACCATCTGAGCCAGAGACACCAAGGGTAACTTAACTGGCTTTAATTGGTCTTCATTTGGGAAGTGTTCCCTCTAGGGTTGCCTCCCCCTCTATAATTCTCGAAATCTCATTTTCTAAGGTTGGGTTCAAGTCCGACCTGCTTGGGGAGACCCTGGCAATGACCCAAGGGGCAGTGAGCACGGAGCCCTAGAGTCAGAGATAGTGCAGAAGGCGACTTTATCTTTCGGAGTAGAGCTGGTGAAAGCTATGCCTTTACCAATTAAAATTTGTAACTGGGTCTGAGGGTACAGCTCAGGGGCAGGATGCCTTCCCAGCTTACTTGAAGCTCTACATTCAACCCCCCACCTCCCCCACACACAGAGGAGTGGGAGACAGACATGTACCTGTAGGGCTGGGATGTGGCTCAGTGGCAGAATGCCTGGCTAATAAATGTGAGCTACAGGAGACTCTGGGGTTTGGTCTCTAGCACTGGGGAAAAGTATGTTTGCATATAAAAATTGTGCAAGTGATTGCAGTGTGTTTAGGGATGGCTTGAAGCTCATGCGTGGACTCAGGCTAATCTGGGGAGCCAACCTATCACCCCTATCCGTGTCCCCATGCTGTTTAAACACTTGGCCCTTCCGGATAGCTTACAAGTTCCTAGGGGCTTGGATTCCTCTAGGGTCCAAGGAGTCCAGACTTTACTGGTCATGCTCACACCAACAGATCTGGGAACTGAGTGATCATGTTCACCTGGGAAAGGTGACAGTCACTTGAGTATGGAGCCACTGGACTAAGTGCCAGAGCCTGGTCATCCGGAGCCGCGACAGGCAGAAGACAGAACTAAGATTAAAAAGGAGGAGGAAGGAGTAAGATGATAAGTGGTGGGAAGGGAAAGCAGTCTCCTCCCCTGCTCCCTGTGCACTTAGGACCCGATGCTGAGATTCGCAAAGGACCAGGCCTGGCGTGGTCCAGTGTCTGTGGCTCCCAGCTTGGCAGCCTGTGCTAGCCACTCTATCCCCCAGAGGACTGTGACTAATATGACTGGTTACTAGCTGTGCTGTGTCCCCAAGCATACTGTTAACAAGTCAGCAGTATGTTACCTATACCAGAGTGGCTCCTGATAGAAGGGTAGGTAGGGTGAGAAGATGTGAAGATTTCATTTTCTCCTCTCGATCCTTTAGGCTGGCTCCCAAAGTAACTCCATTCACACGCCACACAACGTAGAAGCTGGTGTTCCACAAGTTAATGGAATTGGTCAGCTCATCATCAAGTGACACACAGCCATTACCCCAGGGAAATGCATCACAGACACACAGCCATTACCCCAGGGAAATGCATCACGGACAGGTCTGTGGGATGTCGGTAAAAGCACCGCCCCCCCCCCCCATGCTTTCAGTCACCCAGAAGCACGATGCAAACAGGGCTCATGCCTATAGCTCCAGCACTCAGGAGGCTGAAGTAAGAGGACTGCTATGACTTCCTGGCTAGCCTAGGCTATAGAACAAAGCCTGTATAAAGGAACAAAGGAGTGGGCAGGACAGGATCTAAGTATATTATATGCATGTACTGCAATGTCCTTCTATAACCAAGTACCATGAACAATGAAGATACTTCAAGGAAGGACAACTGTTAATTGTGCAGTATACTTGGTAGTGATAATGAGCAGCTGCTACTAGTTTATATATCATTGCTACTTTAGAGAGCATACTTCTATTTAATAAAAAGAAGTTGACTATATAATAGTTTACCGGGTTCTGCAAGCAGCAGCCTCCTATAGCTTGTGTTTACTGTATCCCCTAATTCCAAGAGATATCAGAGCTCATACCAGTAATCCTGGTATTTGAGAGGCTGAAGCCAAAGGGCACTGTGAACTCCAGGCCTCTCTGCACCACATATCAAAACCTTGCCATACAACAAACAAAAATCAACCGACCGACCAACCGACCAACCGACCAACCGACCAACCGACCAACCAACCAACCAACCAACCAAAAAAGGAGGTGGGGCAGCATCAGTGAGTGGCTTGTGTGTGCTATTTTGATTTGTACCAGAAGTTGGGTTGGGATATTCAAACAACAAACGTCCGGAAGATGAACACATTTCTCAGCACCTGCCTCTGTGACAAATGACTGCATGACCCCCACACACAGACAGATGTGCTACACAGCAAGGGGCCTGGACTTCAGCTATCTGCCATGACTTGTAAATATATGTATGACATATACATATTTCTACTTAGGTTATTTAATGATCTATGACAATCAGTAAGCCATGTTAGTCCCATGCACAGCCACTTGGTTGTGGGGTTTGGGCTATAGCCATTAGGTTATTTTGAAAAGGCCTAGTCTTCCAGCTTTGGAAGTGAACTGAGAGAAAAGAAAAAAAACACAAAACAAAAGAAAACAAAACAACCCCCCAAACACCAGCATGGTAAAGGAACACCACCACTAACACTGACTGCCAGGTGTGGTGGTGGCACATGCCAGGTGTGCTGGTGGCACATCTTCCTGCTTTGCACAGGTCCTTAGAACTGCTGTGAGAAAGGGCGGGTTGCTGGTCAGAGACCCATGGAGCAGCATGCCACGTGTGGCCATGTTTGTGGGGTTGGGTTTGGGGTTGCTGGATTAAACACGGGAAGTTAACGGGCACTGTTAAACAGTGATGGATGCACTAAGTACTTCGTGGTGAATTAACACGGAACAGTCACCAGGACAATCAAGCTATGTTTATAATTTGTAATATCAGTGACAACACACATGTTAAAAGTTAGAATAGAGATTGTTAATCAAAATGTTACAACCAGAATTCCCCTATAACTTTTCTGGTTACTCTAGGCGAGTTACCCAGGCCCGGTGAAAGTCACCATATGAATATAAGGGAGTGACTCCCACCTAAGGGATTCCCATCTGCACTAATGGCTTCAATGTCATTGTCAATAATATACTAAGGGAGCAATGGTGAGAGGATGTCCGAGGTATCTTAGGGTAATAGCCACCAAATCTCATTTCCTACGAAGCAGATAACAACATAACCAAGCACATTGGGGCTGCAGTCATGTTGTTAACAAATTAAAGGAACACGATAAGCAGAGGACCTGGGTTCCAATGCCAATTCTTGTTACTTTCTCACTTTGTGACCTGGGGGAAGCCATCTCCCCAGTGGCAGCGACCTTGATAGCTTCACGTACTGCAGATTCACCTTCCCAAATACATGTCCAGCTGCAGACTCCAGATGTGACCTTATTTAGAAAGAACATCTTTGTGCTGGGGAGATGGCTCAGTGAGTAGAACATCTGCCATACACATAATACAGTGTAAGGTTCTGAGCTTGGTTTGGGCTCCCAGAGCCAGGTAAGAAGCTGCACGCATTTGCAGTCCCAGTATTCCTACAGGAAGAGAGGGGAGACAGAGCTAGGAGAATGGAGGACAGCTCATGGACCAGGTAGTCTGGCTCAGCCTCAACATGATGGAGAGTGAGGACAGATAGATATCTGAGCAGACACACACTCCCCACACCCCTCAGGCGTTTGAGGAACAGTCTTGAGGCAGGCGGTACCCATATCAGCCTCTGGCCTGGGAACCCCTGCACTGAGGATGATTGCTGAGGTGTGGGGTGCACAGCAGGAGCCTTGGACAGGGAGTCAAGAGCACATGGGTGTGTGTGTGTACCCCACTTCACTGAGACTATCTGCCTGGGGCTCAAGAGGCACGTGAAGTGGCTCCAATGAAGGCCATGCCTGTCACATCCAATGGTTATCCACACCTGAGCGTGGGAACAGAAATTCCCAAGTCTTTTTGTTTTATTTAAAGGCAGGCCTCACTATGTAGCCCTGGCTTGCCTGGAACTCACTGGCCTTTAACTGAGAGAGAACCAACCAACTGCCTCTGCCTCCCGAGTTCTGGGATTAAAAGTGTGCACCACCACACCCAACAGCTTCCTAAAGTTTTAAATAAACAAGTAAGTAAGTAAACAGAACTTGGGACCGAGGCTAGAAATGGCTCAGGGACTGTGAGCACAGGCTGCTTTTCCACAGGACGTACGTCCACGCTCCAGTACCTACGTGGTGGCTCGCAATTGTCCATAACTATACTTTCAGGGGTTCTGGTCTTCTGAGAACACCTTGGAACATGAAAATGTGTGCTTGTGAGGAGGGGTGGGGGGTGGGACACACACATAATTAAAACAATATGAATTAACAAATAATAAAAACTCAAGACAAATGTTAAGCACGGTTGCCTCCGGGTAGGTTGGGTTATAGGAGATCCTTTTGCTATTGGCTCTCCACCACTTTACATGTGTTATAGGAGATCCTTTTCCACCACTTTACATGTGTTTCCTATAGTTTTTATAATCAGGGAAGAATGGTTGAAGAGAGAATGGGCCTGAGAAAAGCATACGGGCTGGGTCAGGAGGCTGCTAAGCACTGGAGGGAGCCCGGACCTGCCAAGCTGGCTCCCTGGTAGTTCCTGCACAGGGCTTGCCTCAGTGGGAGGCAGGTGAGCTCGCAGCTCCGTGGCTGACTCTTCGCCCAGTGGCCACGGCTGGCTGCACGCAACGTTGATTCACCCCTGTGTACACACATTATTTCTCTTTAAAGTGTGTCAGGAATGTGAACCAACTTGCACTGAAAAATGGTGAAAACTGTTCTACCTTTGTACAAACTTCATACGCCAGATCAGGAAGCGCCAGGACAACTCTGGAAGGAGTCCATTTGAGAAGCCCTTTACTTGACTTGATTTTCCTCACCCCAACCCTCTGTATGTCCAGGCACAGCTACCAAGGAACCATCCTTCAATGACCAGCCAGGGACACGAGCCCTTTACACATTACTAGGTCACTTAGCAGAGCCCCTGTTGTCTGCCTGTGGGCCCGAGACTAGTCATCAATAAGGCCCCAACACAGGCAATTCCCATGGCTCTATAGTCACAGTCCAGGGCTGCAGAGAACAGGAGAGCTCTGCAGACCAGGCAGTTGCTGGTCTTTTCCTGAGTTGGAAGCAGTGATCTCCGTAGCTAGATTGCAAAGACACCATTTCCTCCTGTATTCTCTGGTCTGCTGCTAAGACGGCAGGTCAGTGTCCACCATGCGCCATGTCACAGGTTCCTATGTAGCAAGGCTGAGTTCTCTGCTATGCCAACTTAGGAACCTAGCAACTCCCTGGATGGAAAAACTTCTCAGAACTATGTATTCCCAGGACAGCAAGTATCCATGCTGGTTTCCCTAGGACAGTTCTCATAGCAAAGAATAAGGTCTAGGATCAGAGGGGTATCAAAGGAAGAGAATAGACATCTGCTGAGCCTGTTATGGGGTAGATACAGGCAGCTGCTTTATGTAGACTGTATCTCAATCAGAGAATGCCCACAGCTGAGACCAACCCTATGACTTCCAATTTACAGACTGAAGAACGGAGGCAGAGAGAGGCAGAAGGTGACAGCATGAGGGTATGGCCAGGATTCTGACTCCAGGTCCACCCAGAGCCAAAGCCTGTACTTTCCCCCACTAAAACCTTTGATTGGATTCAGTTTGGGTGAGACCAGAGCATACCCACTAAAAGTACAGAATTTTCTGTGACATACAGCTGCAGTGCCAGTAAGGAGCTTGATTTCCTCTTTTGGCAGCAAGCATTTCCCACTGAGCCACACCCCTTGAGTTTTCAAACTCCTCCAGAGTTTGAAAGTGGTTCTTGCAGTTGGGCAGTGGGAGTATGATTTCCCTACAGCAAAGCTGATGTGAAGTGCTCAGCTGGGCACTCTGAGGTAAAACCTGGAGCCGAGAAGTCAAAGGTGATGTTTTAAAACCATCAGTATCGGCGGGGAAAGATGGCCCAGTAGGTTAAGGTGCTTGCTGTTAAGTCTGATAAACTGAGTTCAATGCCCACGTGGTAGAAGGAAAGAATCCACTTTTTGGGGGGGGGGGTCTTTTCGAGACAGGGTTTCTCTGTATAGCCCTGGCTGTCCTGGAACTCACTTTGTAGACCAGGCGGGCCTCGAACTCAGAAATCCGCCTGCCTCTGCCTCCCGAGTGCTGGGATTAAAGGTGTGCGCCACCACGCCCGGCCTGAAAGAATCCACTTCTATTAATTGGTCTCTGACCTCTACATTAAGCATTCCATGGCACACCCCCCAACTCCCAAATAAAATGTTAAAAAGAAAAAGGTATTTATGACAACTTCAGGTGTGAAGCCAACATCCACAGACACGGTGGCTTGTCCTTTACGACTGTACTTGACCGCTGACTCTCTCTTCTGAGAACCCTCACCTGCTCAGTGAGAAGTCTTTATTTCCTCAGTATACCGAGGCTGTTTGCTGCCTGACCTGAATGGTTTTCAAAGGCCTGGGAGGGACAACGGGTAAACTGGCTGCTGAAATGGAGGGAAGGTCACTTGCTCCTGTAAGCTTGCAGCAAGCAGTGTTTGTGAAAAGGAAGGAAGGAACCTGTCCTGCAGGAAGGGGCAGGTCCTGGATGCTGCTGAAGGTACTAGAGTTGACTGGTTTGAGGCCCAGCCATTTTTTAATTACACTAATCTTAATAGTTACCTAACTATAAAACAGACTTTAAAAATTGTGTTCTCAGCCAGATGTTATGGCGCATGCCTGTGATCCCAGCAGACAGATTTGTGAGTTTGAGTCCAGCATGGTCTACATAGTGAGTTTCAGGCTAGCCAGGACTATGCAGCGAGACCCTGCCAACAAAACAAACACCCCCCCCCCCCCACTGTGTTCCCATTGCTTCTTCTTGCTCCTCTTTATTTTCTCTTTTCTCTTTTGAACCTGGGTTTTGGTCCGTTGCTCAGGCTGGCCTTAGATCTCCTGGGCTCAAGTAATCTTCCTGCCTCAGACTTTCACATACCCTCACAAACCAGCATTACTTTTGTCTGTAGTGTGGTCAGCTGTCACTCTCCACCTGCCATCTGAACCCATAGATGCTCTCACTCGTAGGCGAAAAGCTGAAGCAAACCTGGTGCTAGGGATGAGGTTTCCTTGCTTGCAAGAAGCCCTGAGAGTGATCCCCATCCTGCATAGACCGGGCTCAGTGGCCATGCCTGTGACCCTAGGGCCTGGGGTGCAGAGCAGGAGGATCAAGCATTTGAGCTCATCCTTGCTAAACAGGGAATTTTAGAGTTTGAGGCTAGTTTTGGCCAAAGATTCTGTTTCAAAACAAATAAGCAAGCAACAGGAACAGGAGCAAGGGAAGCAGATTCTGAGCGGCAGTGAAGGGTTTTGGAGGAAGAAGGTCTGGCCTGGTCTGCTATCCACATGCCAAGTGCAGTATATTAGAGCAGATCTTTGCTTCTGAGATTGCAAAGGGGTGGTCCCAGGGCCTGTGCAGAGATAACCACAGGCAGCTCTGTTTGCACAGATGGGTGTTCCCCGGGACTGGGGTGACTGGGGCAGAAAGTGGGGACAGAGTGGGTGAGAGGCGTCTGGAACCAATGCTGCTCACAACAGCTCACACTCTTACATAATAACTTCACCTGGACTACAGAATCACTGCTGCTTCCTCCACAGGCCGACCTGCTGACAGCTCCATTTTACACATTAGGATACTAAGGTACTGGGCAGTCTCTCACCTTCCATGGCAGTTCAGAAATCACCCGTGAGGCTCCCAGTGGCCACCTGAGGTAGGCGGAAGTTGGATCACTGGGTAGACTGATGACTGACAGATACTTGCTTGGACCCTTGTCTTACAGGGACTTTGCTGACAGCCTCACCTCTTGGTCTTGGTCACATATGGGTGTGGCAGGGGGCTCAGCCTGGGATTTCTTGAATTATCACACAAGCAGTGTTCCAGGCCCGTCCATGCTTGAAACAGCTAGTACCTGGGAACTGTCATTTCCTGTCCTGACATGTCAAAGCTTTCTGGCTGGTCACACTGACTCAGCTAGCGAGGCATGGAAGCCAGGGAGGGTGTAGGGAAAAGCTGAGACACTGCTGCAGGAATGCACCGGGTGAGTATCGAGGCAAAGAAAGAGTAACAAAAGCAACCCTTAAGCCTGTGCCCTTCACGGAGCACTTTCCCAGGCCCGGGGAGAGAGACCAGGAAGCTGTCGTCAGTTCCCACCTCAGGCCTGGGGAAGCTCAGGGAAGTGAAGGGTGGGGCGGGACCTAGGATGGAGGACCCAGTCTTGTGCTGCACACCTTTGCTATTCGGTGTGTGCTCCACCCACTGCAGAGGGATCTGTGGTGGTTGGAGGTTGGTTAGACAAGTTTCAAGCCAGGCATGGAGGTGATTATCTGTAATTCTGGCAGTTTGAAGGCAGAAATGGGGGAGAATTGTAAGTATGAGGCCAGCCTAGGCTACAAAGTGAGATCTGGGGTCAAAACCAACCAACCAACAACAACCAACCAACCAACCAACCACCCACCCTTGGGGGTAAAGAGGGATGAACCTCCTCAGATCCTACCCAGGTTTACTGCGCATGAACCTGCATCTCATACGATCTCTGGGACAGAGCCTGGGTATGTAACCTAGTAGAGTGTTTGCCTGGCAAGTCCTCCCCGGGGTTGAGTCCTCAGCATCACATAAGCTGGGTGTGATGACACAGACCTGTCATCCTAGCATCTGGAGGTAGAGGCAGAAGGACCAGAAGTCCAGGGTCATCCTCGGCTACATGGTGATTTTGAGGTGAGCCTTGGCTATATGAGTTCCTGTCTTCAGAAAAATAAAAAATACTTCCAGGGCACCCAGCACACACTAAAACTGGAGAGTCACTGCATATCTCACCATAGCCTGGTTTTCCCATGAAGCAATTACCAGCTGTTGATGATCTCTTAGGGATGGTCTGGTTCTCACAACTCTTAGAGCAGACCTGGGTCCATCCCGTTGGCTGCTCTCAATGGGTCTCCCTTCCCGTCCTCCCCACTCTATGCTCAGGTTCAACTTCTGGCTCCCCGTTGCAGCTTGCCCTAGGTGTTGAGTCTTAACCCAGGTTTCAGGGACCTCAATTAACACTCTCTTTAGGCAAACCAGGGAACTTCCAGCCTTGTGCGCCGGTATAGGCTTCGGATATGGCTCCTGGGCTGTCTGTGCACACACACAGGGCAAGCCAAGGCTCTTGTCATTTCTCTTCCTTCTCAGGCTTCTTGCTTAGAGGGGAGACTTTAGAAACCCCAGCTAATACTCACAGGCCCGTTGAGAGCCTTTTAAAATGTTTACTTCATAGCCGGGCGTGGTGGCGCACGCCTTTAATCCCAGCACTTGGGAGGCAGAGGCAGGCGGATTTCTGAGTTCGAGGCCAGCCTGGTCTACAAAGTGAGTTCCAGGCAGCCAGGGCTACAGAGAAACCCTGTCTCAAAAAACAAACACAAAAAAAGTTTACTTCATTAGTGTGAAAAACACCCAAACTACGGTGTGAACCTGGTTATGATTTCCCTGTGGCCCATTCGCCTCACTGGGTGCCGAATTTGATGTCTGTGGGTAAAGGCCCGAGCCTGCCCCTGCCCCCAGCTGCTTCCCCTCATTTCTAGCCCACGGAGGCCAATCAGGATGTTATTCATATTCCTCTCTCAGAGGCCAGTTCAAAAAGGCCAGAAGACACCTCCCCCCATTCCTTGTTTAAAAAAAAAAATGCCAGTTCCTCCCATGAGGAGAAAGCAACATATTTTGTTTTTGCTACATCTAGGCAAAGATCAGATTTATAGTCAGCCCAGAATGACTGCTGGTACATGTAGCTACCTATCTATCTTTTCATCTTTGGCTCTGAGGTATGCCATGGTTTAGAGGAAGAACAGATTCATCCGTAAGGAGAGGGGCACCAAGGCATCCCAGGAGGGGCCTGGAGACCTCATGTTACTCTATCAGACACAGGCCTGCCATCTAACTGTGAATTAGGGGGAACAGCTGGGTGAAGGAATTAACTTCCTGTATTCATTTGAGTTTTAGAAATGCCGCTAGGGTTAAAAGCTACTAAAATAGCTTCCTGCTATCCTTCAGCTTGAGGGGAGAAAAGCATGTAAAAGTGTGTCTGTAGTAGAAATACTCCACCACTTGCCCAATGAACCTGCAAACTCAGCCCCACCTTCCTGGGCCAGCTATTAATTCCTTCCAGGCAGCCCTTTAGGAGGCCTGACACCAGCCCTGGAATCCTGATGCAGGAGGCAGCTCCCTCTTTTCAGGATGCACAGTTGTGGGGAGCATCCCCGTCTGCCCAGCCTTTGGAGCCTGCCCTTGGGGCTTACAGAAGCTGCCTGGAGCCTTTGCATCTGGCTGGAACCACTTCTCTTCACTAGGCAGCTTCTTAAACCTTGCCTCTGAAGCCACTGGGGTGGAGGTGGACCCTCTGCGGAGATGAGAGATTGTGATGAGGCCACAGGCTTGCTGCTCTAAACAGTCCTCAGTCAGGACAGGAGGAAAAAGGGGAATGCTAATTTTACCGTGGGATCTGGTATAGACTAGCCTCCTGGAACCTTTGATTTCTCCACTGGGTAAAAAAGAACAATACCGCTAGTTATTCATAAGTCTAAATCATGCTGACATTTAAGTGCACGTGTATGCTGTGGAACCTTCAAGACTATCATGGTCATCGGAGTGTAGCAGGCTAGGTGGCCTTAGGCTCATTCTTGAGTCAGTCTATTCAAGCTTCTCTGACACCCAAGGAAAACACTTGGCTGCTCCTTAGACTCTCTTTGTTCTTGATTTTTGAGAGAGTCTCACTAAGTAACTCAGGCTGTCCACAAACCTGCCTGCCTCAGCCTCTCAGGGCAGGATGCCTGCCTCAGCCTCTCAGGGCGGGATGCCTGCCTCAGCCTCGCAGGGCGGGATGCCTGCCTCAGCCTCTCAGGGCGGGATGCCTGCCTCAGCCTCGCAGGGCGGGAGCTACAGGCGTGTGACCCTGGAAATCCTTACATCTCCTTAGGGGTACACGCCTGAGTTTTCTATTCCATAGGTCCATCTCTTTAGAGGTACACTCCTGAGTTTTCTATTCCATAGGTCCAGCCTTCCTGATATATTAAAATAACTAAAACTTATGCCTCTGTGCATCTTGGAAGGATAAGATTCCGGTTGTTTGGAAAGGATTATTTAGCCAACTATTAAAAATACATGGCAGTATATGAACTTTACAAACTGCAGTTCCATACACCGGGAATGTCTTCCAGACGGTTTACCTATTATTTTTGAGATGTCATCTTGCTTTGTAGTACAAGCTTGTCTGAAATCCACTCTGTAGCCCAGGGCTACGAAGATCCTCCAGTGCTTGCCTCTGGGGTGCTAAGATTACAGTGTGAGCTGGCCCTCTGAACCACCTCTAGGCCTAGTAAAGACAAAGACTTTATTTACACATAAGCCCTGAGAGTGTATGAATCAGGCATACTTCATGAACTCACCACTAGGGACACTGAGCACATTAGGCCTCAAACATGTAAACAAATTGAGCCTGGGTTTTCCATGGCAACAACCCAAAAGTGTCCTTTGTCTACATATCGTACTTCTTCCGTACTTCTTTTACAGTTAGCTTTTAAACATATGGTGCCTTGGTTTTGAAATGCTGGATCATGTTCAGATTTGTTACTCAAAAGACAGAGTGGACAAGCAGACTGTCTACACCAGAGGGCAGTGAGAGGCACCAGCCTGAACACTTCCACGGAGGGAGCAGTCCAGTCAGTACGTGTGTGATCTCTGCTGTGCTCCTGAATGTCTCTCCTCTCCAGAACTCTCATGCAGGTCAGCAGCTTAGCATGTCCGTCTCCAGGTGTCTAAGGAACTCACAACACCAGCCCCATCAGGAACACTGGTGCAGGCCGTGAGAAGTATCCATAACTTGGAAGGGATCCAACATTGGAAAGGTCAGGTGGTGTCTGTGTGCAGACTGGAGAGCAGGAGTGACCTGAGTAGTTGACAGGAGCCTCAGGTTATTGTAAAATGCTCCTAGTTCAGGGCATCTTTCCTAGACTTCCTTAAAGAGAAAAGCCAAGCCACAGGGCATGGTGATGTATGACTGTAATCCCAGTACTTGAGAGGCAGAGGCAGAAGGATCAGGAATATACGCTGATCCTTAGCTACACAGTGAATTTGAGGCCATCGTGGGCCACATAAGATTTTTTGTACAATAGAAAAAAAATCCAAGATAGGAAAAAAAAAACTCACTGAGGCTAGAAAAGCCTGTGGGTGTCTGTTCACAGTCACGGCAGCTTAGGGGACAATGGAGTCCCTGGAGGAGCTGCATACTATAGAGAAAGCAGGCTTTTTTTTGGGGGGGGGGGTCCTGTGAACTACTCCACCTTTCTTCTGTGCCATTTGGCCTCTCTTCTCCTCTCTCACTGCCCTTAAGCCTCTGTAAAGCCTTGTTTCTGTGATTCTAGGGACCCGCACTTGTATGGTTAATACAGCAACTAAGAGACATCAGAGTTCCCTAGGGGAGAAACTTGTGGACGTGTCTGTGAAGGAATGTCTAGGCTTGCTGACTGAGGTGAGAAGACCTACCTTAAGTGTGAGTAGCCTAACACCAGCCTTCATTGCGCTGGCTCCTGACTATGGATACAGAGTGACCAGCTGCTTCATGCTCCTGCCTCTGCCTTTCTTACTATGATGGACCTTGGAGCTGTATGTTGAAATAAATCTTTCTTTCCTTATTTTATTCTGTCAGGCATTTTGTCGGAGCAGTAAGAAAAGCAATTAATACGGATCTCTTCTTTTTTTCCCCCTTTGTACACTTTTCCTGGATGAGCTCCCCAACTGTTATATTACAACAACAATCACTTACATGCAAAAGACTTCCCACCCAAACTGTCTCATGAGCTTCTCTTCAAAGCTCCAAGTATGTCCCTGTAGGAGCAAATGCCTTCCTGTGAATGCTCACAGGCACCTCCAACCTGGAGGCCTCAGGGCAGTTCCACCATTGCCCTTCCCCCTTGGGTGACTGGCAGTGTCCTCACTGTCCCCACTGGCTTAGCCCTTCCTTCTTGTTTAGGCTCTCTTGAGTCTATCGCTTGCTCTCCACAGCCCTGGCCTTAGCCACTGGTCCTCACTGGACTCTAAGACTTTAAGCCAGCCTTAAAGCTGCTGCGTCCATATGGGTTCCCTCCAATCTCTTCCTTCAGCCACGGCAAATCTGAACACTTTGCTCATCTGTCCTTAGGAAGAAGGCCTCTCAGAACAGCCACCACCTGGCCCCACTGGCTCTCCAAACTCTACCTCTTCCTTGCCTCTGCATCTGGAATGTTCTTCCCTGACCAAGTCGTATCCATTCTTGATAACCATGGATGGACACAGGCTTTCCAATAGCCCCCTAGTACCATAGCCTCGATTTATACTTGGTACCGTAAGATGAATTGGTGTAAACACCGAAGGTGCCTAGCGGGATGCTGATGAGGATTTTGATAAAAGTCACAGATTAGGAACAGGAGCAAGAACCATAAAATAGTTTCTGCTCCATCCTTCCCAGGAGATTATGAGTCCCTGAAGGGCAACATCTGTTCATTCTTTCTTTTTTTAGGACTGTGTTTCCCATGCAGGCTTGTTTCCTGGCGGTTGGCAGAGGGAGAGCAAGGAAGAAATCAAGGTTGTTACCCTGAAGAAGAGGGTAAGAGCATTGTGACACCAGGATCCAAATAGCATTTGAAAACAGTCTTATAGAGAAGGAAACAGCTTTTTGACTGTTTGTGTGGCTTGGGACGGCACAATGAGGAGATGAGAGCTGGTGAGTTTCAGATCAGTGTGAGAGGGGGTGCCAGGTGAGCAGACAGGCACCCCCTGCAGCTTCAAGACTCAGTCCCAGCACCAGCTCCTTGGGAAGTCTTTCTGGGGGCCCCTCTGCCACTTGTCTACAGCATGGTCCTACTTACTGCCCTCTATGTGGCACAAGCTGGGTTTGGGGAATGATCTACTTGACTTCGGTTCTGTAGGCCCTGGCAGAGCATTCCAGGAAATGGTGAATGGGCTTCCAGGTCCCTTGTTCTATCACTTATGAATCGTGTAACTGGAACAAGTTCCTTACCTCTTAGGGCTTGTTTTTGTCATTTATAAAATGGGAATAGCAAAATATACTAGAGCTTAGATACATGGGCTCAGAAAAGTGTCTGGAATCCAGTAAATATTTCACTGTGCCCCTCCCCGTTGGTCTGCATGGTAACCTGTGACACTCCTCTGTTTCAGGTCTGCAGAGACTGGACTTAGAGGCCAAGCCTATGGGCATTTCAGACGATTTTCTCCATAGGCATTAAACAGAACTTTTCTCCCTGGTTTTTCAATTACACTAAAATGATCCATCAATCAAAGGACTTGCTTCTCCAAGGGAATATAAACGCACTATGAATTACATCACCTCTTCCTGAGGGATGGTCTGCCAATCGGGAGAGAAGATCAGTGCTCACATCTGCAAGGGACCAGTGCTTTCCTTGCTTGCCACTGGCCTTGGTAGACCTTCTAAGTCAGTCTTTGACTTCAGTGAGGACTATGGTACCTCCACTACAGTCACTCCTCAACCATCCCTGACAACTGCCAGGAAGTGTCATGCTCAGGTCCAAGACTAAATTTGGCTTCAACTGGTGAGATGCTCAGTAGGGAGAGGCGCTCGCTGTCAAGCCTTATGCCCTGAGTTTGAGCCCTGGAACTTGCGTGGTGTGAAGAGAGAACTGGCTCCTATGAGTTCTTCTCTGACCCAATGTGTGGTGTATGGTGCATGTGCTTGTTTGCAGGCACATCTACAATACATACACACAATAAATAAATAAAGTGCAATAAAAATAAATGAACTTGACCATGAAACCCACACACAAATGCCTGTCACCTCCACAGCAGCAGGCCATCTACCTGGATCTTGACATGTGCAATCGGCACACTCAGTTATTGTAAGTTTAGCAATCCCACATTTTCTCCTGGAACTTCCTACTGGTCCAGCTCTGTCACTTCCTTACTCTTAGTAATAAGGCTGTCTGACCTCACTGAACTAGCTAGCTCCTAGCGCCCTCTCCCTCAAGCCATTGGCTTTCTCTTTTTGACAGTTTTTCAATCTGTGCTGGCTAGTTTTATGTCAACTTGACACAAGCTAGAGTCACTGGAGAAGAGAAAATCTTAATTGAGAGAATGCTTCCATAAGACTGGGCTGTGGCAAGCTTGTAGGGCATTTTCTTAATTAGTGATTAATGTAGGAAGGCCCGGCCCACTGATATTGGGGCCAGCCAGGGGCAGGTGGTCCTGGGTTCTATAAGAAAGCAGACTGAGTAAGCCATGGGGAGTAAGCCAGTAAGCAGCACCCCTCCATGGCCTCTGCATCAGCCCCTGCCTCCAGGTTCCTGCCATGTTTGAGCTCCTGTTCTGACTTCCTTCAGTATGAACAGAAGTGTAAGCCTAATCAACTCTTTCCTCGCCAAGTTGTTTTGGTCATGGTGTTTTCAACACAGCAATAGTATAACCTTAACTATATCCCAGAGTTCAGGCCTCATAGACAGTCTGGTAAAACTGGAACCACCTCGTTGCATCCTTTCCCCCTCGTGGTGTGTTTGCCATGCCTGGGGTTTGCCATCCAACCACACATTCCCACTGCTCGGACTGTGACGGAGGAAAGCTGCACTTGGGTCAGCCGGCACCATGAGAAATTTATCAGCTGGACCCTGCTTGCTCCCAACCTGTATTTAGTCTTTCCATTTGTTTCTGGCCAGTTCCCTCCTGTATTTCCCCCCTCTTTCCAAGCCCCCCAAACCTGTCACTGCTCTCTCTTCATTCTTGGCAGATGACCTACTAACTAACTGCCTTTGGGATTTCTTTTTTAGTTCTTTCTTTTAAAGATTCAGAAGTCCATGCATCTTAAAAGTGACTCAATGTAGGAGTGACAAACCCAGAACACAGCCCTTGAACAATCTCCCAGCAACCAACTGGTCATGACAGAGTCACCTCTGATGATGAGGAGGAGATGGGGGAAGGAGGCAGGGCACCACAGGGCTTCTCTGCCCGCCTCTTCTTCCCACTGCTCACGCTCTGCAGAGGGTGGGTTTTGCCCTTGTCACTTCCATTCTGTATCAAATAGCAGGCACTGTGTGAAGCCAAGTGGCAACCTAAGATGGTAACAATAATGGCAGCAGGCAAGCCCCTGACCTAGGCAAAGGGTTCATAATCCAGTTTACCCTGAGTCTTCTCTAAATGAGAAGGGATAGAGTAGCCATGGCTTCTGAAAGGAAGAGTGTGTGTGTTCAGTTTATGAGAAAATACCGATCCTGGGTGGCAAATACGGGATTGGAGTGACAGCCCATCTTGGCCATGGCCACTAGCTTTGTTGGTAACATGGGCCCTGGAACTACACCAGACTCATCGTTCACACTCTTTGCCTTTGGTAAGCCTCCAAAACACCATGCTTCCTTCCACCTTGGACCTTACAGCTCCTCATAGCTCTTCCTTTGATCCCAGGCAAACAGTTGCTTCTGGGAGGTCATTTCTGACCGCATTTGGGTTGGGTCAGGTGTGCATGTCAGTGAACACACATTCTTCTGGCCCTGCTGGCTTACCTTCTCTTCTAGAACATCAACCTCACGAGAGCAGAGAGATCACCTGCCTTGTTCTCTGCAGTAGCCCCAAAACTTAGCAGCTGCTGCTTGCCTTTCATGTCTGGTTATCGGTCTCAGAGAATTAGTTTCCACATGTCACTATAACAATCATATCCATGCACAGAGGGAAGAAAGTCTCAGTGAGGTCACAACTGAGCCTGAGAGGGTTGCAGAATCACACTGGTGTCACATGTATGGCTGCAGCTCTAGGCACAGGGGCTTGAAGGAAGCAGCAGCTGGTAAGAGGCTGGGCTTTTTTAAACCATCAGAGGATGATCAGTGCAGGTGAATGCAGGCTCCTTTAAGTGGAGAAGGCTTGCTGGCTTCACTAGGCTTATTATAGAGAGGCTCCTTGTGAGAGTCCTCTAGGCTTCACCAAAAAGTTCATTTGGATTGGATCTTTGTGCCAATCCTCAGTTTCCTCTACTTGCCCCCTAGGCTTCCAGCTCAGGTCACCTTAGCAAGTGACCTTAGACTCTTGCCCAACAGCCCAGGCTGGATTTTCTCCCCACACACATTTCAACTGGCCAACTGCATATGTGCCTGCATCCAAGTTGGGTAGAATGACCTGATTTCTGCACCCAGGTACCCCAGAGCCCCAAACCTTGTGGAAGGGGAAGAACTGGGGTGGTGAGGTCTAGAGAGGCATTCACGGAGGCTGAGCTGAACACACACACTGACACAGATTCACTTCTCTTTCTAGGCAGAATGCCCAACTGGCAATGTTTTTATAGGAATTAAGCAGCTTTTGATTTAGACAGAGGATAATCACAAGTTCCTGGAGGATAATGCAGAGAAGGGAATCTGTCAGGGGAGACATCTGATCACACTCAGAACCAGGAGTGTGGAATATTAGTGCTCTTGTATCCATTTGCTGGGCACAACCTCTGCACGCGCTTGCACAGCTGGTACTCTATTTTGTTTTTATTTTGTAGCACAGGCTAGCCTTAAACTCCTGATGACTCCCCTGCCTCAGATCTAAAGTGCTTCGATTGTAGGCATGAGCTACCATAATTGCTTTTAATTAGTTCTTCTTGTACTCTATTATAATTACTTTTAGTTACTAATACTAGAGATTAGTAATAACTACTAGTTATTACTATTATATCAGTACTGTGGATTGAGACAGAGACTTGCCAGCGTTCTACCTCTGAGATAGAGCTTGAGGCCCCTCTGCCTGTACCGCTCAAGTGGGGCTATCCAATAGCTTGGGAGCTTTCCTAATTGTTTTGCAGTTGGAGACAGGGTAGTGCTGTGTAGTGCAGGCTCTGCTTGTCTTGAGCTTGGGATCCCTCTCTCTCAGCCTTTTAAGAATTGGTATTCCAGGTGTGCACTTTCATATCCAGGGAGCTTTTCAAATCTATGGGCTAGAGCACAATCAGGATTAGGTTTAAGCCTGGGGCTCTGGCACCCAAGTCTGGAAAAAGCTCAGCAGGTGCTTTTCTCTGTCACCTGAAACCATGCCCAGATCTCAGTCCTGTTAAGTTGGGGCATCACTGTCTTGGTTCATTAGTACATAGAGACAGGGGCAATCCTGTAAATGTCTATCAGAGGCCACCATGGCACCATATACAATGGTGGGTTCAATAGCAGGGCTCATTCTGCTGATCTGAATGGCATTTTCTAGAAACATTACCATCCCTAGCCTGTAGAGCACTGGCCGTGGCCAGTGTGCCAGGAAGAATCACAGAGGCCATGCTCGTCTATATACTGAGTACAACCAGGGCTTTCATAGAGAGACCTTGTCTCAAAGCAATCAACAACAACAACTTTGACCCTCATGTTGTTAGATTATACCACCTACTACCACTCCTAATTAGGGTCCAGTTCCCCACCTCAGTGACCTCTCTATTGATGCACTAGGCCCCGCCCACTATGCACTAGGCCATCAATATACTAGTATCCTTTCCATTAATAAAGAGGGCTGGCGAGATGGCTCAGGGGGTAAGAGCACTGACTGCTCTTCCGAAGGTCCTGAGTTCAAATCCCAGCAACCACATGGTGGCTCACAACCACCCATAATGAAATATGATGCCCTCTTCTGGTGTGTCTGAAGTCGTCTACCGTGTACTTATGTATAATAATAAATAAATTAAAAAAATAAAAGAAAGAGACTCTCTAGACACAATTTCCTCATCCTCTAGCCACTGCCTGTCTCTTCTGCCTTTAATGAAAACTTGAAAGAGAAAGCTGGCCCTGATGTCTAAGATTTCTTTCTCTTTCCCCTTTCTCTCTTTGAATCAGTTCCAACCAGGTTTTTGCCTCTATCACTCTTGAATCTACTCTTCCTAAGTTACTGATTGCTACGTTTTAAAATTCCTCTCGGCAGTTTCTCACCTGACTGGGTGTATTAGCAGGTCACGTGTGCATCTAAAAGTGGACTCCTCACTAGGATTCCACATTTACCCACTATTCTTCCAATCCACACCTACCTCATTACCTATCATTTATTTCCTCTCTATGCCTGTAGCACCTGCTATTCCCAGGTGGCCTTCCATTCAAGGCTTGATCTGTTTTACAGAGTATAGTAGAGTGGTCAGCACGGTGGGGAAAGGGGCGCGGTTCTCTGATGCAGACTCCAAATCCCCCTCTCCCCTCCGTGTTCCTTTCTATTCTTAGCAAAGTCATGGTCTAAGCCTTCAGCTGAAAGTGAGAATGGCCGAGAGGTCAGAGATGCCAATCTTCAGGTGCTGAGATTCCTAAGTTCCCATGACAAGCTTTGGTCAGGTTGACACGGTATCAGAAAGCCAAAGGTGTGTGAGCTACATGAGTATAGTAAATGATAGTCAGGAAGATGAGAAATTTATAATAATAACAACAACAAAAACCCCACAACATTACACAAAAGAGGAAGAATCCCAATGTCTAGAGCCCTGAGACCCTTTAGACTGTTTCTCCCATCACGTCTTCTGATGTGACCCAGTGTCCGGTTCTTACTCAATGAGCCCCAGACTTTCCTTCACTGGCTTCTTAGGGTACCCTAGGGATGGAAGATGGGTGGACACCAGGAGTGTGGCAGTAAGCCAGACCAAGGGCAAAGGGGTAACTGCCACCACTGGAGTGAGCTCAGGCCAAGCACTATGGATGCCTACCTGATGCAAGTTCTTCAGAACGACCTCACCAGGAGGCAGTGCACAAAAGGACACGAGGAAATGGGAGAGTCAGACCAGCTTTTGCAATGTTCTGTTTGGAGATCACGATATTAGACTCTGGCCCTTAGCAAAAGAACAAACCCTTGTCTCTATCCACCAGGCTTTCCCATGCCTCTTCATACCACATTTCCAGCCGGAGTCTAATATCGTGAGAGTCCTTCCCATTCTGAAGACTGATAATGGTGCACAACTGTGTCAGAGTCCCAGAGGAAAAATGTACCCTTCCTGGGGAAGGAAAAAGTCATAAATCAGGGTGTGGATGGCTGGTGCTGTGCTCCCCCTCCAGATCCCCTTTGCCAGGGCTATGATGATGGGAGCCTCCTACTCTGGGAAGAGCCTTCGCCTTTCGCCTGGGTGGAGCCCAACTCAGCTCAGCAAGCCCTACCTGCACTCAGCCGACAATGCTAGAGAAACATCTGCTACCCTAACCTTCTCCTTCCCCACAGAAATGATTAAAAAGTTAAAGAAACACTTCCATATGGAAGACTCCAATCCCAACAGGTCACCACAAGATACTTCAAACACAATAAAACAGGAAGAGCTTTAAAAAAAAAAAAAAGCAGAGAGAACCCACACGATCTTTTGTATAAGAAAAATAACAAAATAAAGCGCGGGGTAACTTTACACATTTGGCAGTTAAGTATGTCCTTAATCTGCCCAATTTGCTTATTACAGTCAAGGTTTAAAGGAACGAGAGCCTTGGCCAAAAATGCTACACTAACTTCTATTCCTAAAGTAAGCTCACAAAGTGAATTAACTTGTTCGTCTGAAATACTTCAAAGTTGAAAGTGTTTATGTCCCCCTCCCCAGCATACCCCTGACAGACACTGTCCTAGGAAAGACAGAGGCCTTTAACATCAGAACCACTTGAGTGGATTGATGGGTATTCATCCAACATCCACTTACTGGAAGCCCCTGTAATAAGCGGGATCCAGGGCTGGTCGTTGTGGTACCACATCAAGGGTGACTCTCGGCTTAGCTTTGAGGGGCTTAGACATGGGGAAGACACTGTGGTTCCCAGGTCAAAACTCAGACCAAACATATAAGCAGAGTTTGAGTACAGGAGGGGAGAGGCTGCCCGGAGCCAGACCTGGCTGACTCTGTCTTAGTTCTGAACCAGCTATGGACTGAAGCCGGTGCATCACATCCTCTCCAATTCCCCATGGGCATGCTGACAGCTGTGAATCTGAATCTGAATCAATCTCTCTCTCTCTCTCTCTCTCTCTCTCTCTCTCTCTCTCTCTCTCTCTCTCTCTCTAAATGTGTGGCATATGTAACAAGCTTCATCCATAAACACTGTGGACATTTTAAAACCAAAGGGGGCAGGGAGAGATTGGATCATGAAGAACTTTTAAGGAATGAGCAAAAAAGAAGAAAAAATGAAAAGAAAGACGGCACCTCCCCCCAGATCTCAGCTGTCTTCACCCTAGAAGTAATGGTGGTCTTCTTCAGAGAGGAAGCAGTTCACACAGAGCCTGGCAAATCAAAGGCCAGTGGGGAGTCTGTCAAGAATCGGCAGAGAGATAGCTAGGAGTTCTCTGCTGCTCCAGGGGGAAGTCCTGGGGCAGTGGCATTCCACGGGCAGAGGTGAGCCTCCCATCCTGGAGGCTGCAAGCTGACTTCTCTGGCCACCTCCCTTGGGCCTTAAATTGCTTCCTGAGGTGAGAACCCTGGCTAATGGTTTATTTACAACAGGAAGAAGCAATTACCTTGGGGAACACTGAGTCATCTGTCCCACCATCAGCCAGGACATCGGCACTCTTTACCAATAACTCCCAAGATATATGAACCAGTAATGGCCTCACTTAAAGATCTGACCATGCTCTCTCCTCCTCCTCCCACTCAGGTGAGGAGTTTAAATAAAGCATAAGAAGGGCAACAGAGCCAGCTTTGAGTGTGGCAGGCATGAAGCTGTCTTCCATCTGCAGAGGCCCTTTTTTGTTGGGCAACATGATGTGGTGTATTCCTGCTTGCAAAGAATGGTCAGGGATGCTAAACTGAACAGCGGGTGCAGAAGGCCCTTGCAAATGGACCTAACAGCACAAAATACAAAGTGCACAGGGCAGGGTGATGTGTATTTTCCACATTGGACTAAGACTGCCTGTTAGGTAAGAATTACCATGGCTGATACCAGGATGGCTGGGCTGGGGAAAACTTCTGGGAAGAGCATGGAAATTAGGAGGAGAGGCTGAAGTGCTCGACAAGTCCAATGAGGAGGAAGCTTGAGAGCATGCAGGCTGTCTGTCCCGATATTTAACATACGGAAACTAAAGGCAGAAGAGGTGCAAAAAGCTTAATAGTATTTGTAGTTTAAATTAAAGTGTTCAGAGCCCGTTATAGAGCAGGGTAATGTACGCAATGACATCTGGGGCTGTAATCAGCGGAGCGCTTTCAAGAGCTGCCAAAGCAAACAGCCAAATAACAAATCCACTTTACAGATCATCAATCCGGCCCTGGACTTGCCAAGGTAAATAGTAAAAGGCTGAAGTTTGCTTTGCAAACCGGGGAGCTGGGAGTTGAGCAGGGCCCTGATCCGCAGCTGCACCGCCGGGGCCGGGCCCCTGGAGCTCCAGGCATGGAAGAAGGCCAACAAGCCAGGCAGCCCAGCTTCTTGAGGTGGAGGCTGCTGTAGGTCTGGACATGGCTTCAGGTGAGGTGGGCACTCTCAACCCAGCCCAGAGGTAGGGGCAGGGCTTGGCAGTTTATGGACTTTGGAGAAGAGAGTATAACCCAAAGCTGCCGTCTTTCTGCTTGCTGCCAGGCTTCACGAAAGGTAATTAAAGCTGCTAGCCAAAAAAGGTATTTTTCTGAGAAGCCAGTCAATGTCCAGAGGAGAAGGTGCAGGCCGAAGGATAGCTGCTGTCCAGTAAATCCAAATGCCCAGAGATGGACACTGGCTGCTTCTGAGTCCAGGACTTTCCAGAATGAATGAGGGTTATGGTTACTGTAGGGTCATTGTGAGATTCTTAAAACCTGAAGTGCTAAAGCCTTTGGTTAATCCCCAGCATTTTGGGGTGATACAGGGAGGAAGGCTTGCTTTGAGAATATCAGTGTCCTGGTAAAAGGCAGGTGTGAGCCAGCTGGAAGAATAGGACTCTGCATGTTAGGCCAGAGAGGAACGTCCCCTCCATGCCCTGCAAAGAAACACTAGCTTTGATTTTCTATCACAGACGGAAGGCCGCAGGGCTTTAAGGGAAGCATGGCTGCAGAGTCGGGCTCCCTTGCCTGTGTCACGTGGGTGAGAAAGGGGAAGAGATTGCAGAAGACGATGCAAGGCTGCAGGAAGAGGAGCCCTCTGGCCTGTTCTGAGTGCCCCAGGGTAAGAACTGAGGGTCTGGGCTGGATGCACTCGCAGGAGCTCTATGCCTAGAGACTGATACTGTTTAGGAAGACTGTGCAGAAAAAGCCCCAACCTCAGGGCCTGGGAGCCAGAGGCTATGAATGAGTCACACATCTGCTTTAATTAACTCTAACTGCTGTTGTAATTAGTTGTCTCTGTCACATTTATTCATTGACTTTTTAGCATACATACATGTAAAACAGTATATTTTTATGGTTCTTTTGCCCTGTCATGTGTAAGGCTCAATGACTGAATTTGTTGTTGCTCTTATATTTTAACTATTCAAGGCTTATATCATCCCATTTTACAGGTACAGAAACTGAGGGTTCACAAAAGTTCTGTAACTTGATCTATGCTGTCTAGCTTAGTACTATCCCCTATGTGATTTTCTTTGAAGTCTAAAGGATAAAATATTGATCCCCACATCCTCTTTCTAACAAGGGCTTTCCCAGGAAACAGTTGGCACGTGCAGGGAAGCCCTCTGTTGATGTCCCTATTGTACCCTGAGCCTCTGTTTACACATCTGCCTTCCCTGTTAGACGTCGGACATCTGGAGATTATGTCTAATTACCTTCCTGAACCTGAAGCTTCTGTTGGGGGATTCCACACACTGTATGCTGAAGAAATATGCACGAGTGGACGATCTGATGAACGCATGCATGCAGGCTCATCACCCCAGCAGAAAATAAAGGACAGGAAAGGGTCAAGAACATGCTAAAACTTTAGAGCTAGAAGAGTGGTCAAAGCCTGGGCTCCTGGGCTCAGAAAGGCAATGAGAGGTGAGAACACTGTGTGAAATCCACGGACAGCAAGTGCTGGGTGTGGGAGAGAGAGTGGCGAGAGGGGGTGTGTCTGGTGGTGATGCGGGGCAGGACCTATCTCCCTTACAAATGTCTCTCCATTTTGTCCTTGGTCTGGCTTGAGATCATGGATAGTTCATTCCAGTGATAGATGGTGTCTGTTCTGTTAAGATTATAGTTGGATATAATCCTAGTAGCTAGAAAGCTGAGGCAGGAAGATTGCCATCAATTGAGGCAAACTTAAGACTACACAGTGAGTTACAGGGCACCTGGTATACAGCGTTAGACCCTATCTCTCTTTCTTAAAAAAAAAAAAAATTCAAGTGGAAACCAGTATGAACACAAAGGCCTTTGCCATGACTCCTTCAGTCTGTTGCCACAGAAGCTGCCAATGACCTCTCTGTCCCTCACAAGCATGGCGAGCAGGAATTCCCAGGAGGAGGAGGAGGAGAAACATGTGGTCTGAGCAGGAAGTTCCTTCCTGATGTAAGGGTCACCTTACCTGACAGCTGAATAGACAGACCTCAGTTACACTGTGCTAGAGGTGGGCTCCGAGGTAGGCTCTGTTCAAACAGATTTCTCATGCCCACAAAGGCTCACAGAGAGACCACCTGGGTGTTCCTCCACAGCAGCTTTTGGCAAAAGAGGTGGTAAGAGGCAGATTCCCCTGCAAAGAGTGGCCAGAGGCTTGGCTCAAGCGTCTGTGGGATGATGGGTGGCTACTCTGACTCCACACTTGTCTGAGGCAGCCTCTCCCTGCTCATGGGAGGTCAGGACCCACATGCCAAGCCAGACATACATATGGAAAAGATTAGCCCAAACATGCAAACAGGCAGACAAGCACAGGATGATACATGGAAAAGGTTGGTTTGGGACAGACCAAAAAGCACACCACCCAAACCCATGTGCTTAATTATAGGCAGACAACGCTTCTGTCAGCCCTAGTGAGGGGATGAGGGTGTGGAAGGGTGGGCACCTTGAGCCAACAAGTATAAGCTGCACACCTGCCACATGGCCCTGCATCCACAGCGGGAAGCCCACAGCAGACTGAAATGATGCTAAGACATGCTCTTTGATCACTGGCTTTCTTAACAGGGATTCTTTTCTCTTGCCCCCATCTCTAGAGCAGGAGGCAAAAAGGGCTACATTGTTTGGTTCTTTCCCTGTCTTAAGAGAGTGTAGGCTTACCCTGGGCAACCTTCTCTGCGCAGGTGGGCAGTTAGGGTTTTCTTTGGAATAAAGGCATGGGGCATTGTGGCTAATTTCCAACCTTCTCCACCCTTCCAAGGGGATTTCAGAATTACCAGTGTCCACACCTTGCAGACATCCTGGATGAAATGTGGCATCCTGGATGAAAAAGGGGACAGAGCTGGCCATACACCCCATGAAAGTGCATCTCCCAGGGTCAGCAAGCACCCTTAGAAATCTCCCCAAGAGACCATCTCCTAGTCCTCACCCCCAGTCTCCATCATGCATCCTTTGTTGTTCTAAGATGGCTACCATTTGATGAGTTCTTCCCAAGCCTTGTCCTGCTGTGACACTCAGCACACACAGTTAAGTTTTCTACAAGGACTCAAGAGCCCGCAGGTATTGCTGTGATATGTGCCCAGCATGGTTCTAGGCTCTGTCCACTCCCAGGACTCAGTGTTCACTTTTAACCAAGAGGGGCCCATGAGAAATGGCAGACTCATCTCTCCATGATTATCAAGTGTCAAAACTGGCAAAGAACAAGCACCCCAACCCAGAGATGGGTGGGGGCATGGGAAGAAAGAGAGACTATATGAAAATAGTTTTTTTCCCAGGTCAGGCTATGAGCAGAGTGGTAATGCTGGTGTAAGCAGTTGGGTTTCTTCCCTATATGCTCCTTGGCATGTGTTACTGAAGTAACTGGGAAGAGTGGGGACCTCTTCAGGGTAGGTCTGTGGAGACCTGTGGGGAAGGAATGCTGATCTTAGCTTCATCACCAGATCACTAGATTGTAATACACTAATTGGTACATGTCTCCTTGACTTTACAGTCTTATTACTTTTTCATATGTGTGTATACATGTATACATACATACATACATACATTACATACATCTATATGTATATATTGAGTCAGTGTGGGACTGCGAAAGGCAGCCTGGTTCTCTGTTGCGCTACTCTGAAGGGATGGTAGGTGCTCCTGATTCCAGGGCAGCAGGCTCCTGTCACTAGCCGCAGCCCTCCATAGATTGTAGCCATCAGTCATGTAAAGGAAATTCCCCAATCTTCTCCATAGGTAGAGGATGTGACCACAGCTCACTTAAGCTCAAGACAGATCTCCATTTTAATGAGCTACCTGAAGGCCTGGAGGCTTAGCCAATAAGCTTCCCTTCCAAGACACTCCTCCCTGCAAAAGGTGTTTAACCTCAGCCCCACCCTGAGAAGTGGGGTATGGTTTCATTCATCCACTTTACTGCCATGACAGTAAATGCCTTAAAACCATGGACTGCCTTTTTGTCAGGATCGCAGCCTGTGGGGAACCATGGAGATGGCCTTCGCCTATAGAGCCACTGTTCTTTTGCAGAAAGCCTCTCTGTGCTCCCAGCCATGACTGCCACCAAGCCAAGCACAAGCCCATTGCCATCAAACCAAGGACTCCCCCAGTGGGACCAGTCAGAGCTCCTCCCTCCCCCCACCCCCAGCCATGGGCTAGATCCAGCCCGTAGGCCCCTACTGCATTCTCAGCTCTTCTGAAGTTCCCAGCAGCGCCTCAGTGTCCAAGAGCCTGAGAACCAGATGGCCCCAGCCTCCTTGCAGGCTTGAGGGACCCCTGAGCCAGCTCCAGCTGTCCTGTACCACAGACTGTGTGCTTCCCCACCCCGGAGCAGAGTGGTGTCCTGGGGCTGCCTGATACCTGCCCAGCGTGGGCTAAGCGCAATCAACTTCCAGCCTCCTATCTCCCCGAGAGGCAGAACCCTGAGGTGGAGCAGATTCGGGACCCATAGCCCTCCAAGTCAGGGTTTATCATGCCACCCAATCCTCCTGAGCACTGAAAATAATCATCTTTTTATCCTCTTTCTTCCCAAGGAAACACCTAGCCCAAACACCTCTGCTGTTTTGCAGACCCCTGGATCCAACTGTGGCTTCACCTCTTCATCTCCACTGGCAGCTGTCAGTGAATGAGGAGGACCACCCTCAACACCTCCTCCCCTTCCACGCAGGCATGTCCTCTCAGTGTCTTCATGGCCATAGATTTCTATCTGTGGGTGATACCAGTCTAATCCTCTCCACCATCTTTTCTTCTGGACTTCCAGAATAGTCCTCTGCCATGCTGTCACTAGAGTGATCTTTAAAACCCATTAGTAAGTACCAAGATATCACCTTCAGATCAGAGAGTGCATCTCCTTGTTCTTAGTATAAGATTCAGATACAGTAGCTTACAGTTTATGAGGCCAAAATAGAAGGACTGTTGAAACGAGGCCAGCATAGGATACATAGTGAGTTCAAGACTAGCCTGGGTAACCATGAGAGACTTTATCAAAACAAAACAAAACACAACATAACACAACAGTGAGATCCAGGTGATCAGAGAGTCCCCAGTGTTCAGCTCCTGCCACTGTCCCTGGGGTAACCAGCTCCAAACACAGACACTTCTGGACCATTTAATTTCTGTTTCCTCTGTACCCTGTTCCCTCAGCTTGCATGTCACTGCCTCAGAAATTCCCTAAGCATTCCTTTTAGACTGTACGGACATGTTTTTCTTTATAATATTTCACATATTTTATAATTTGAACAATGTATTTTACTCTCCCTTATCTACACACTCCACATCTCCACTGTCTGAGCACAGTTGTATCACATAGAGGTACCTGAGAGACACTAGATGGCTGCTGAACTTATGATATTTTCAGCTATTATTGTGGTATTTCCAGACACTGAACTTTTGGTGAGAGAGGCACTCATGGCAATGGGGTCCAAATGGCAGCCTCCAGGGCCAACCCTATTTTGTTTATCCTGTCAGAGAAGAAACAAGACGCTGTTCAGAGTTCCCTCCTTGGGAGATCCTCTTTATGGAACCAGCATGCCGTCATGGTCAAGCTGGTCCTTCTGGAGTTTAGCCAGTCATTTTCTGAGAAAGAAACCCTTGTCACTTTAAGATTTCAGTCCCTTGTTGGGGCCATATATCAATGTTCCCTGTGGTCATGGCTGTGCTGCCTGCTGTTCAAATTTGTCCAATTAGACACAGACCCATGTGGTAAAATCAGTGTGAAATGTGCCTGCCACTGAGCCAGTGCAGGTCTGCTGGGCAAAGGCCCTCACCCTGAGGCGATGTCCCCTAAGGCTTGATAACTGCTAGGGACAAGTCTCAGAGAAGCTGTCCCAAGCTTGGGTGGGTTGGGGTAGAACATGAGAACTAGCCTCCACAGATATGGAAGGGTCATATGCTGCATGTATGGGGGTACATTGTCTGGTAATAGTCTCTATGGACCTCAGAAACCTGCTTTAAATGTGACAGAGATACAGCCAATGGTTAATGCTGTGAACCACAGAGACAGGTATGAGGTCAGAAGTGACCACTAGAAACCCAGCTGACAGCAAAGGGGAAGGAGTGGCTTCTGTAACATAGGCAAACTGTTTGTATATGCGGGAGGTGGATTTATTTTGACAAGCTTTATTTAATCTGTCCCTCAGGCTGGTCATGAACCTGATATGTAGCTCTAGCTGGCCTCAAACTTTTGGTGATTCTCCTACCTCAGTCTCCTAAGGGCTGAGATTACAGGTGTGCACCACCAAGTCTGGCTATGGGGTTTAAGATTTAAAAAGTTTTTAACAACTTTATCAAAAACTATTTTTTGCTCTCTCTCCCTCTCTCTCTCCTCCCTTCCCTCCCTCACCCCCTCTGTGCATGCGTGTGTATATGAGGGGCTAGCATGTATTTCAAGATGACACATAATTCACTATGTAGTGAAAAAGGACCTTGAACTTGTCATCTTGGTTTCCACCTCCTGAGTGTTGAGATTACAGGTGTGTATGCCTAACAGACTGGGTCCATGCTGGAGATCAAACGCAGAGCTTCATGCGTCTGTCCTCTTTTTGTTTTAAATGTTCTATTTCTCCTCAAGAAGCTCAACTTTGATATCTGTTGAACATCAGACTTTTGAACACAGAAAACTTGATAGAACATGCCATCGAAACCCTAATTTCATAAATGAGGCAGATGGGATGAAAAAGAGGCTGTGATTAATGGAGGCCATGGTCAGTCAGTGCAGAGCTGTCAGCAGCGGGGTTACACGCCAGGCTAGATCTTGTTTTACTATTGAAAGGCTGCCCTTCTTTGGAAGGTATTTCATGTCAGTTTTAATTGATTAATTCCTTTTTGAAACAGTTTTATTCTGTAGCCCAGGCTGTCTTTAAACTCACGGCAATCCTCCTGTCTCAGGCTCCTAAGTATTGTCATTACAGGCATGACCTACTCTGTCCCCCTCACTCTACTTTTAAAAACATTTATTTATTTTATTTGTGTGTGTGAGTGTTTTGCCTTCATGCGCCTATGTATGTATGTGTACCATGTGGGTGCCTGGTGCCTGTGGAGGCCAGAAGCAGGCATGAGATCCCCTGGTGCCACGAGAGGATTCCGGGAATTAGAACTGTGTTAACTATTGTCTCTAGCCCCTCGCTTTTTTTTTTTTTTAAAGCAGGAGAGCTAATTCTCTGCTCTAATTTTCTCTGTGGTCAGTTCTCATGTCAGTTGTGGGCTTGGGATCTACTGATGTATACAGTAGAGGAGGCTGGGCCCATCTCATATCCATCTATCCACTGTTCTGAGCATTATGGAGTACTGAGCCATAATGTGACAACTGTTCTCATCACTACAGGGGGCTTGCCCTGTGCCCATTGCTCTGGAAGTTAGGGTGAAGGAATGTTCTTCACCTTGCAGACACTAAGGGTCTCATCTTTGCTCCCCTATCCTTTCACAGGGAACCATCACTTTCTTACAGGGAAAACATACAAATGAGAATAGAGAAGTGCCTAGGAACGAGGAGGGATAAATCCACCCGAGCACACAGCAGTTCCGAGGATAAGGGAGGGGTTGCCCCACTAGCTGGGCAGCTCATGAACTGGGCAGCACCACAGTCAGGTCAATCACAGCCTTGGCATCATGAATGATTAATATGGGTCCTGGGAGGAAAGGGGACATTCAGGAGACTGAGACCTACCTTCTAGACTGAGGTCATCAGTTCCCTCTCCATACTCATCAACCATGCACATCTGTAGGACAGTAACTTGGAGAATATCCTCACTGCTTCTCAAGGAACTTTAACATTCCCAATTAACCTTTTCTTCCAAATCAATCTTCCCCTGTTTCAGTTCTCAACGGAGAAGAGTAAGGTCAGGCTCACACCTGGACGAGGAAGCTTTCTGGGTAAGGTCATATCCTCAACCAGAACCCAGGGCTAGGTCCCTCATGCCACTTTCTCGGGCTCTCTATTTCCATGGTGGAGCCCAAGGCTGCATAGTGAACTGGAGAGATTTAGGAGGAAAAGACTCATCAGAATGGGTTATAAATGAGTCCTTCCCCCTGGGGAAGTTTAGGCTCTAGACAAAAGTCTTCTCATCTTTAAAAGACTCCCCTTTGTAAAATGAACAATCTGGCCTGTGGTCATCAGCTGTCTGAAAGGCTATGGGGTCACAGTGAATCTCCCCCTGTGATGCTAAGTCCATGTGACCATTATCCTCTCTTTCTCTCCTTTTTCCAGAGCCAAGTGCTTAGCAGCTCAATCAAATTAACTGTGGCACTTTCGAAAGCATCAAAATAGCTACAAGTCCTTCATAAAAAGAAGGCAGGCGCCTTATTTTCAAGAAAAGAAACAAAGTCATCACCCGGAGATCAGAAAGCAAGTATCATTCTATGCCGGTACATCCCCCACCCTTTCTTCCATGGTCCCCTCTCCCCCCTGGGGAAAAAAAGAGGTTTAAAAATATAAGCACCAATGCTTACTTCTGGCCAAATTTATTTCCAGCTTTGAGTAACTGGGTGTTCTTTATGGTCAAGGACAAAAAACCCAAGAGGCTGGAAAAACCTCATTAAAAAACCCACAAACACAACTCATTTGTTTGAAATGAAGTGGAGGCGGGAGGGAAGGAAAGGGACAGGGGTGGGAGGGAGAGGGAGCCCACGTTCTTGGCCAAGCCTCAGCTCTGAAGAACTGTCACAGCCGAATAGTGGCCAAAGTACAATTTCACTCCTAAGAAGATGGTGGAGGCTTGGCCGGATGGGTGGGAACCACAATCAGTAAGGCGTCTCCTCACAGGAGAGAGGAGACAAAGGAATTCTTTCTGATCTTAAGAACTGCTCAGTTTGGCAGTCTGTGTGAAACCGCCTCAGGCTGAGGGAGAAGCCAATGGTGGAGCTCTGGCCACCATTGGCTTCTCTGCATCAAGTGCTGGGTTAGATCCCGAAGTGGGAACAGGGAGGGAGGAGTCTAGATGCCCAGAGCCTTGCAGTTACACAGAACAGGTCTGCAGACTTCAGCAATCAGCAAACTGCCTCCACACAAGAGCTCAACCAGAGAAATGAGCAGTGACTGGTACAGCTATCCACACTGCATCTCAGAGCAGGTTCAAGCTAGGAGATCAAAGGACTCGCCTAAGGTCACAGAGTCTGAAGCACTAAAGTCTAGGCCACCAGGGTTTTCCAAAAGCTTTTCTCTCTTGTCTCACAGCTAAAGTCTGGGCCAGTGTGGACATACTCTAATCTCAGAGTCCAGGGCAGCGGCCACATTTGTCACAAGCCTATGGCTTGTTCCAGTGGGAACAATTCCTGATGACAGGGACCAACTATCAACATAAGTGACAATCAACAGGGTCAGGCTCCCTGAAGGCAAAGGAGTAAGGACACAAAGAGCCCTTGGCTTGCAGGGCTATCCAGACAGTCTGGAGGAGGAAAGCCCCTGACCTTCCTCTTCTCAGGGCCCTCTGGCACTCACCAGCCCTGCTTTTGAGCATGCATTTCCTCCCAGTCCAGACCCACAACCAGGCTCTGAAGACAGAGGTCAGGAGCTTCCCTCCAAGAAGTCAGAGGACGGGAGCATAAGGAAAAGCTGAGGTGGGGTACATACAGCACCATGACATATACATAAACAATTAAAAAAATAAAAATACACCACCAAGCCTGAGGACCTGATTTTTAAAAATAGATGGAAGTCAGAAATAAGAGATATATGCCTTTAATTATGTTTGTAAGATTCATGGGGGTAGGAAGGGGACTAAAAAGAACCACGTTAAAGTCTTTGAAGATGTGAGTTCTAGTCTCAGTGTTACTATTTACTATTGTATGATATAAAAAATATCTTAAATTCTTGGAACCTCTTTTGCCACAACCCAGAATTTGTTAAGGATCATCCGAGCTCCGTGTGAAGGCTAAAACATTTAAACATGTGATCTATGGTTATTATGGCTGAAGAGCTGATAACATGTGTTTCAGGCAGCCGAGGAAACCCTCTTGCCAATTAAGAAAACATAAGAAACATCCAAAACAAATACTCAAAAGGTCTAATTGCACCCTCTGGGTCTTGTCGTTAAAGTCAGTGAATGTTTTGTGACTTAAGAAAACTGAAGAGAAATTGGCTAGAAAATTTATCGTTAAATATATTCCTTCAGCAGCATTCCCTGCTAGGAACCTAGGGGATGAGTCAGGGGACCCAATTTTTTTTTGGTTCACAACACACCTCTCTAGGAATAGTTTATCCTACAAAGAAGAACGACAGAGCTTGACAGTGAAGGACCCACATTCAAAATCCACCAGAAAATTTGTATAATAAGTGTACACAAAAAAGAACCCTGACTGCTCTCTGAAAAACTGTGAGGTTTTGCATAGAAAAGGAACTTTTAAATCTGCCTTCAGAGAGTCATACTATGCCTCCCTCTAATGTCATTACAGCTACTTAGTCTGAGCAAAGGCTAAATACAGTATTGTACTAGGGAGGAAAAAGAAATTACTTTAGTCAATGTCAAAATGACAAACCATCAAAAAAAAAAAAGTGTGGTTTATTCAGGGAAAAAAAATCTCTTAAATGAACTTAGATGGCTTGGCAAACTTTTGATTTTAATCTTGTGATACAGTGTAACAACAGAAGACCAGTGCGGCATATCAAGCAAATGTATAAGGATATGATCAATATACTTGACATATTATTTAATTACAATCTTTAGTGACAGAAACAGTATGAGAACCTAGCATCAACATTCTGACAGTAGAATGAATAGATAGGATTATTCTTCTTACTAATACAGCAGAATTGTAAGTTATCAAGCCAGACTGTAGATGTGAGCCCCAAGGTCACCTTAGTATAGTAAGTTTGATACAGGGTTCCTGAGCACCACTGCTGTGCCCATTGTAAAGAACTAGAAGCTGAGGTTTTTACAAGTTCAAATGTTTAGAAGGTCCTTATTCCTACCCATCTCTCCAAAGTCTCCTGTAGCCCAGGATGACCTTAAACCAGTTATGTAGCCAGAATAACTTTGAAGTTCTGATCCTTCCCACTCTGCCACCCAAGTGCTGGCACTACAGTCAAGTGCCAGCCTGGTTTTTACATGTTAGGAATCACACACCAGGCTCTGTTCATGCTAGAATAGCACTCTATTCCAGGAGCTGATTCTCAGTGCATTTGCTTTCATGCCCAGATCCCCTTGAGCTACTGGGGCTTAGGGAGACAAATGTTTGTCCTAACTCTTGGGACCACAGCTTACATATGCAACAGTTTCAGAGCTCTGTGAGCCCTATGCTTCCCTTCACAGTGCAGGACAATGAGGACCAGAGAAGAGAAAAGATATGCACAAGGTCATATGGCTTCCCAGTATAAGCAGGTCAAGACCCAGGTTTCAGGATGCCTGGTACAAAGCTCTTTCTGTGCTAAGGTGGTCACCTAGAACACAGCCAATATAGCTGTGGTGATTATCATGCCAACAGCAAGGAATGCACTCTCCAGCATGGGCCAAGGGAATGATGGTTAACATTTAACATCATGGAAACAACTTCAAAGACACTGCAGCTGGACTCTAATAACGGGGATGAAAATGCTGAGACGAGCAGAAAGCTGCAGGTGGACAGCTCCGGCTGGAAATAGCATATGGCCCCAGAGCAGGAGTTCTCAGAAGCATGAACTGGCCCTAATCAAGGGGGTCAGGGGATGGGAACCATCCCACAGTCTGTTGTCCAATGTGCTCTTAAGCTGTGTACCCCTTACTAATGCCACAGGACACTGATGAATGTCTATGCCTGCCATCTAGGGGAAGAGTGTGGCTGCAGTGGACAAGGCGGGGGTGGGGAAGAGATGGTGCTTCCTGGGTGGGCTTCTAGAAAGGCCAAGGATGGCAGGAAGACAGGGATCAGAGCCTTTCTCATAAAACCTAGCAATGACATGCAGCAAATAATCAAATATAGGGGTAGGAGTGGGGAGACAGGACAGGGAAACTGAATGCAATACTGATATATAGTTGCCCCTGTGTTCTGCAAGGTATTGGATCCAGGCCCCACTGAAGATACCAAAATGAGTGCTGTACAAGACCCTTGTATAACATAGTATAGTATATGCATATAACCTATGCATACACTCCTGCAACTCACACATCCCCATGGCCTCTAATACTTAATACAACATGAATGGCATGTAAATAGTTGTTAAGTTGTTATTACTTAGGAAATAATTATTACAAGTAAAGTCTTTAAAACTTCTATATAAATGCATTTTTCCTGATTATGTCCACCTACCCACCTACCCATCCATCCATCCACCCATCCATCTATCCATCTACCCACCTACCCACCCTTTTATCTATCTAGATAGGGTCTTTCTATGTACACTGGCTGCCCTGGAACACCCTACGTAAAACAGGTCATTTACTTTTGAGACAGAGTCTTATGTTGAATCCTAGGCTAGCCTTGAACTCATGACAGTCCTCTTACCTCAGTCTCCTTAGTGCCTGACTGCAGGCATGCACTAGAATGCCCCCCCCTTTTTTTAATAAATTAGATTCAGAGATAAGACAGTAGTCTTTAGATACTTAGAATTCTCCAAGGTGTATGTCTATAATCCTAGTACTCAGAAGGTTGAGGCAGGAGAATTGCTAAAAGCTTGAAGCTAGCCTAGTCTATATGTAGCTCATATATATATGGTCTATTGTCAAAACCAAACTAGTAGAGTGTGGTAAGGCACTCCTGTAATTCTGAAACCTTAGGAGGCTTGCGCAGAGGAACTGCCTCAATTGTAGCCTCAGACAAAGAGAAGGAAAAAAAAAGTTTTTAAGAATGCAAAGCAGTGAAAAGAAGTATGCATGCAATATTCATCTCGAGACTGCAGAAGGGGTTCCCAAATGACATCAGCATTATCAGAATCTCGTGTGGAAAAGGATTTTTTTTTTTTTTTTGGTTTTTCGAGACAGGGTTTCTTTGTATAGCCCTGGCTGTCCTGGAACTCACTTTGTAGACCAGTCTGGCCTCAAACTCAGAAATCTGCCTGCCTCTGCCTCCCGAGTGCTGGGATTAAAGGCGTGTGCCACCACGCCCGGCTGGAAAAGGAATTTTGTATCATGTGATAGCAGTTTCATAAAAGGGCCAGCAGTGGTTAGAGTTAGCTTCTTGCTATTGAACACATGAGAAATTCCTTATAGGGAAAATGGTGAACATAATTTAAGTTGAAACTGTTAATATAATAATCTTAAATAGCAAAACTGTCTAGCCCAGCACATAGCCCCTTGCATGCAGTTTAGAAGATGGATGCTGGGGAGAGAAGGGACTGCAGCCTCTTCTATTCATCTCCTCCTTCCATCTCAGAAACCAATGAAGTACAGCTCTAAGAACAGCCTTGTGATCATGGCCTCTGCTGCTCTACGAATGGCAGCTGAGATCCTCGTCAAAGTGTACCTCCCATTGGGCAAGGAGCTGTGGGGCTCTAAATCAGACATTATTCTAGGTAACAGAGGATGGCAAACTAAAAGGAAAAACCCTAGTCTTGAAGTAGTCAGAGAAGAAGATTCACGGGACCCTCCATGACTAAGAAGGTGGCACCAAAGTGGTGGCACTTAGGATGACACATTAAGGAGAAGCAGGTAGCATCTGGCAATGGAAGAGAAAGTGAGGTCTAGGACACAGCAAGGGACATCCTAGGAACTGGTGTGAGCAAAGGCATGGGGTACCAAGCAGGGTCATGGAAGAACACAGGCTCCATGTCAAGGAGGAGGGCTGAGAATGGAAGCTGCAGAATCCTCAGTGTGAGGGGGAGGCTGCACAGGATCCCAGGAGTTGGGAGCTTGGAACCCTGCTTTGCCATTTGCTCTCTGGGAAGCCACTAACTGAGGTGAGAACAGAAGCTGCACAGTTGAGGCAGATGAGTCTGTGAACACAGAGTGTGTGCCGAGCAGGGGCAGGAGCGCAGAGGGCAGCACTGGGGGCAGATGAGTCTGTGAACACAGAGTGTGTGCCGAGCAGGGGCAGGAGCGCAGAGGGCAGCACTGGGGGCAGATGAGTCTGTGAACACAGAGTGTGTGCCGAGCAGGGGGCAGGAGCGCAGAGGGCAGCACTGGGGGCAGATGAGTCTGTGAATATAGAGTGTGTGCCGAGCAGGGGCAGGAGCGCAGAGGGCAGCACTGGGATGCTTGAGAGAGGGTTAAACGAATGTCCTCATAGAAGGAAGCTGAGGTCCAACAGCAGCAGACAGATGTGGTAGCTTCTGACAGTGGTCGCATCTGGAATCCCTTCCCCCCCAAAGTGGCTCAAATCAGTAATGTCTCCTAAAGGAAACCTGGATGAAGATGGTGTGTGTAGAGGATTATCTCCTCCCTGTATATAATTTATTGGTCCTGAATATCAGGTTAGCAAGCTGAAGCAATTAAACATCAGGCCAGCTGTTTCAGGCAATTAGGTAACATTTTTCATTTAGAAGACCACACAACAGAGAAAAGACTACAGAGATAAGACCTGTGTTTTGATTTGCTAAGTCTCTGCTGCAGATAAAACCCAGCTTTTTGGAACCCTTCAGGCAATTACTATTTCAGGCTTGGCAGGAACTAGAGTCTGAAAGTAACTATTGGGCTTCTCTTGGCAAGGCCCAAAGCCACTGTAGCTGTGTGAATGTCCTAGGCAGTGGTAGAAGGGCAGGAGGAACCCAGGAGCCATAGAGCTATTAGGATGGCTGCTGCAGGCCCGTGGCTCAGAGGAGGCCAAACTGGGTCCTCCCACATGTTCTTAGAGAGGGAGTGTGGTCGGATGGTGGAGGCCCAGCCTGCTCATGGGGATTCTGTGGCTGCCTGCCTGGCATGTGCTCTCGGCAATGCTGTGGGCCCTGCCTCCCCTCCCAGCCTTAGCTTCTTTTCTTTCAGAAGAAGGCTGAGGAGAATTCTTCTGCCTGGGGTGAGGGTGAGGGGTGTCAGAGGAAACAGGGGTGACTGGCAAGGTGCCAACTGGTACAGGCTTAGTACAAAAGCAGAGGAGGTAGAGGGTAGTGGAATTTGATGTCATCTCTGGCACTACTGGACAGGGCTACGCTGTTCTAGCCACTTGCCCTGAGTGGGCCTCAGTTTCCACAGAATCAAAGTGTGAGGAGCTGGACCAGCGCAGCTCGATAATTAAGGAGCCTTCGAGTTATGACATTCTCCTATTCTGAGATGCCAAGAGAGATAATCAGCAGGGTTAAGGCAAGCAGGCTTTTCTTTGAATGGAAAAGGGGGACAGGCTTTGTGCTGCCAGCTGACTTCCCCACAGGATTCTGGGGCTGGCCTGGAGTAGGGAGACAGGGGCAGCTCAAGGAGACAGAGGGCCGCGTGCGGTTGCAGGCTACCCTGCCTTGGAACCTCTCTTGTCTGAGCTCTTCCACTTAATTGGGAGCTTGCCTTCCCAGCTGTGTATTTTTATCCTGGGCCCCAGAACCCAAACCCTGAGGTTTGCAGCCAGAGGCCGCTGCTTGTTTTCTCGTTAACCGCCTCAGCTCTGAGGTGCTTCGCAGGAAGTCATTGCCCCGATGCAAGGCCTCTCCAGCAAGCAGGCCTCTAGGGAGGATGCTGAGTGAGAGGCACTGGAATCCAAGAGCTGTCCTCCAGCTTCGGAAATAAATCCCCCACACTGTCTGGCCCACACAAATCCCAGTTCAGCCCGGCCTCTCCTGTGGGGTTATTCTGGTAACAAAATGCTTGAGATCAGCAATTCTTTTCTCCTCTTACCCACTCCCAGAGAGGAGCCAACTGGGCTATTCCTTAGGCTCCACTTTCTGTGTCTGAAATGTGGTTGAAAACTAATATTCCAGATGTTTCCTCAGATTTTAAGTTGAACCACAGATTAAGCTTCCTATAGGAAGACGGTCTGGCACAGGCTGGGGGGACACTAAGTCTTCACGGCTGGGCGTTTGAGCCACTCCACCCTTTGCCAGCTGCCTCGCCTTCAGAAGGTGCTGTGGAGTTGTTTTTTTTTTTTTTTTCCAACCCCAGTTTCTTCTAGCAAAATAACAGCCTTTCCCTTTCTACCATGCAGTAACCACTGTGAGCTCAAGGACTGCTTCTACACTGTGCAGTCTAATGTTGATGGCTTCCTTAGCTACTGAACCAGCAAGGTCAACAAGACCAGATATGCCAGCATCTTAGGGAAATCCACTTCTTTTCCCCAAGTGGTGGGTTCTCAGTGAAGAAGGAAGTCCTTCCTGTGACTATGGAAGTTACAGAAGGGTCATCCCATGGGAGAAAAGATAGCAACATTTTTTTCTTCCTCCTTTCCTCCTCCCTTTTCTTTTTTCTTTCTTTCCTTTTCCCCCCCCCCCCCGTGGCAAGGCCTCCTGTGTTAAACCAGCTCTCTACCACTGAGTACATCCCCTGGCCCCTATATTTACTACTTTATTTTGAGACAAGATCTTACAAAGTTGCTCAGTTGGCCTTGAGCTTGCTTGGTTGCCCAGGCTACAAATTCCAACTTGCAAACTTCCTACCTGAGTACCTGGGATTACAGGCCCATACTGTTACGTCAAGCTTCAGAGAGCCCCTTGACTGGGCAGTGTTATCTGCCCATGTCAGTGCTGATTCTGCAGCTATTGCTAGAGCCTATGCTGGCAGTGGAAAAGGCTGATCATGGACTGACATTACACAGGGTGGCAGGAACGTCTTCATTAGACCAATGGCTTCCTGGCCTTAGGGTCTTCCAAAGAGACTCACACAACCAGACCCGGGCACGGAACCCGGATTCTCGAAGGCTGCCGACACACTGGGCCATTGTTCTTGGACAGCAGCAACTCAGATCAAACTGGTGAGTGGGATTTTCCTTGCATTGGCTACAATACACATGTTTGTTCAAGAAAAAACAGTTGGAGCAAGAAGGCATGAATGTCTGCTGCGAAAGAAAAGCCAGTTTGCGTCAATTACACTGGCAGATTATTCAGAGAGTTCATCCTGAAAGTCCAATCCCTGCCCCCCCCCCAAAGCATGAGCAAGGTCAGTGTCACTCCGTAGTGCACCAACCATTCCAGCCACTTAGGTACAGATGTAAACTACACAGATCTGCCTGTTGGGAGAGGAGAGCGGCTGCCCACTAGCTTTCTAGCCAGTCTGTGTGGACACCACCATTCTCCTTATTCCTGGGAGGATCTAGCTATCCAATGAGGATCTCTGCAATGTGCAGATCTGGGACTCATCTTATTGCACTGTATCCACTGTTACTGGTGTGTGTGTGTGTGTGTGTGTGTGTGTGTGTGTGTGTG